>JAZKJV010000370.1:153354-600456 GCA_037367405.1 Ottelia alismoides | reverse complement strand
TTCCTCGTTTTTCCATGAAATTGCTACTATAACGTTTTATATAATGCGCGATATATGTGATTGAAAATACATAAAAGAGATAAAAGATAGAAAATATCTCAACAAGTCTTTGCTAGCTTGCCTATTACAAACGATGAACTCAATATGCATACAGGAAATAAATAAGAGGGGTTTTTATAATGGTATGACCCTCATAAAGCGACTTATGTCAAGGCACTTCAAGAGATCCTCTCTTCATTCAATGTGCAACATTTGTTGAAATTATAGAATCTATAAAGGAAAAAGGCATGCATCGGAAGATATAGCAATTCTATGAGGTTATGCATGTACAGATAAAGTATAAGGAAAAATGATAGGATCCTTATAGGTATCAATGGAGAATGAAATCATATCAGCTCTCTAGGTTTCAGTGTTCCTATCTTGTTCTTGTTGAGTTTCTTGTCCTATAGGTAAAGAGGTCATGGTTGAGGATCCATTTAACCAACGGAACTATACATGTAACTCACATCCTTGTTTTCTAAATAAAAAAACAAAAAACAAAAACCGTAGTTTATATTTACAACATGGACCTTTCTAGTGGTTTTCACCCTTTCATTGTAAAGGATCCCCACATAAACCATTGTGTGATTGGATGCTTGTTAACCTGCTTGGTATCAGTGCCTTCTATGGCGGCAATGTGTTCATCCTTTGCCTGGTATCATTTCTCCGTCTTTGGTGTTCACTAAGGCTGTTCGTTGTGTCGCCTGAGAGATCATTGTCAGGCTGAGGGTTCGGTTGCTGTGGTGCAGTTCGATGCTGAGGCAGAGGGTCCGACCGTTTGTTGGGTCTGCTCATGGATGTTCTGGTTGCTGCCTCTCACTTCTCTCACTTTTCTCGTTATTCGAGGTTGTTGTTTAAGGCTGAGGATTCGATCATTTGCTGGAGCTGTTTGTTTCTCTGACTTCTGCGTGTTATGTCGCTGATCTCGCTGGTATCTGTCCTTTTTTATTTCCTTTGCTCGCATATTGCTGCTCGGTATTATTGAGCAGGTCTATTGCCATGATGCTTTCATTGGTGCAGTTGCCGTTCTGTTGTTTGTTGCCTTTATTGGTTGTGGTTCTCTTTGTTGTGCTTGTTTGTTGGTTGTGGTTCTACTGGTTTTTATTGTGATTGCTGATTGGGAAAAGTATTATCAATGTCGACGAGGATGAATTTCAAGAAAGCGAAGGGCATGCATATGAAGATATCGAAGATGGTGTGGCCGTGTGTTACGATGGTGACTCATTGGAGGATCCGATAAGTAGCACATATGAGAGCGATAACATGGAGGAGGAAATCGATCCTAAGAATGCTTAGTTAGATAAGTGGAAGATAACTTGAATCCATGTGTTTGGAAACTTTATATCTTTTGAGAGAGGGAAGTTCCTTAGTAATATCCCAAGACTACAAAACCCCTGAATAGTGTAAAATAGCTTTGTTTTACCTGAGTAATGTACCTAAGCCGTATTTAGAAAATGCGACATATATGTCGCATGTATCAAATGTGTCGCATCTTTATTTATGTTTCAAAGTTGCGAAATAAATAGTGAATGTCTCATCTTATGCATGCAACATCATTAGAAAATGGATATCGCATACACAATATGCGGCATCCATAGCTTCTTGTATTGATGTCGCATCTTGTGAATGTGACATCAACTATATATTTTGCAACTTCAAAACACAAATGAAAGCATTGTCGATATGCGACATTTATGTCGCATTTTCTAAATGCGTCTTAGGTACATTACTCAGGTAAAACAAAAATATTTAGACTACTCAGGGAATTATGTAGTCTCGGGACATTACTAAGGGCTTTGCCTCTCTTGATATATAATTGACATTATGGATATCTTGTTTACTCAGGTAAAACAAAAATATTCAGACTACTCAGGGAATTATGTAGCCCCGGGACATTACTAAGGGCTTTACCTCTCTTGAGATATAATTGACATTATGGATATTTTCTTTACTATCTATTGCAACTTGCATAGATTCAAAGTGTGTTGTCCTTTCTACCATAAAAAAATTTACATATTTTAATAGTTTTTCATATTAAAATTGTGGCTTATACCATGACCACCTCAAGGGTTATGCCTCACCTCAAAGACGGAAAACTGCCTCGATCTGCCTTGTAACATCCGGATCCGAATAACTCGAATCTGACTCGATCAAGCGTCTGCAAATTCAGATTCAATTAATCTTGAATAAACTCATATCAATCCATAGATCGCAGATCAAATTTTGTTCAGATGCAATCGATCAAAAGTTGATGGCATCGTAATGCGTGCCACCAGAAAAGCCGTAACATGAAATCCAAAGCGCAAAATAAATCGAGACCACCAAAAAATCAGATTCAACAAAATAAGACCAAAGAAATCAACCGATCATCGATCGGAGGTCGTTTGATAATTTAAAATCACAAAATTTAGTCGCAAACCAAGACCGTATCTCGGAAATTTCGAGAATGCATCTTCGATCTGAAGTATATGAATATTATACTCATTTTGATCGTCATTCATAGACGATCAAAACGAGCTATTGTACATCAAAATCTGAGACTCGAGGTGTGAATGTGGATGACTTCGGTATTCTAAATAAGAGGGACAATATTTAAAAAAAATATAAAAATTTGATTTAATTTTTTTGTTGTTAAAGAACACAACAGATAGTTGACATTTGCCCTCCTTTTTCCCTCTCCACTTGGCTTAATTTTCTCCTCCACATCTCATGTTAACATATATATTAGTTTCCATTGTATCTCTCTGTTATTTTTATTTTCAGTTGTATGCTTTATGTAATTTACCCATAGGCTACTCTCCTATATAAGAGAGCCTAGGGATGATGGAATAAACAACTTGTTCATTTTTCCCAACATGGTATCAGAGCGACAGTCCTAGAACGGAGTTCTTGAAACCCTAACCCTACCCTACCCCACCTGCGTGCCTCTCTCTCATTGCCGGCACCTCCGCCAGCGCCTCCGCCCCGCCTGCGCCTCCGTCGCGTCTCCGCCAGCGCCTCCTCCTGCGCGCATACTCGCGCGAGCGCCTGTGCGCCTGCGCACCTCCACCTATGTGCGTGTGCGAGCACCTCCGTCTGCGCCTGTGCACGTGCACCGGCGCCTCCGACTGTGCCTAGTGCTCATCTTCACGTGTGACTGCGCGCTCATCCACGCGCACGACTGTGCGCTCATCCTCACGCTGCGCGACTGAGCACTCTGCCTTGTGTGCATGCGTGCTTCAGCGGGCATCGTAGAGCCCTAAGCGTGTGCGAAGCCCTAAAGCGCACACCGTCAACTACATGGGTTTAGTTGCTTGAGGACTACACATGCAACTAAACCCGTCTATGTCATTGTAGACGAATCTTATCTTCAGTCAATCGCTCCAGTCTTCAGTTTTCAGTATGTCAGAAAGCAAGGCGGATATCCCATCCATTGGCGCCTTTCGTGGTCCGGCGCCTATTGTAAAGATGGATGGTACGAACTATGAACTGTAGGCGATACAATTCATGAGTATGATGAAGTCAACGGGTAAGAAGCATATTCTTACCGAATCAGAGCCTGCTGAGAAGACTGGAGCCAATGCCTCCTGGGAGGTCGATGACGCATACGCCAAAGTTTGGTTATCTGGAACGTTGGCGATCGAGATTGCCAATGACATTCTACATCAGCCCACGGCCAAAGACATGTGGGACATTCTGGCGGCCACATACTCTCAGGCGAAGAATGAGACGAAGATTCTGCAACTCCAGCATGATATATTCACTATAAAGCAGAATGATCGCCCTCTACATTCACTCTACACATCCCTACGAGGGATGTTCGAGAAGCTATACAGCTTCATGCCCCTGACGGCCACGCCAGAATAACAGAAGACGTATCGGAATGCGACTATGGTGGGCGTGTTCCTTGCTGCACTTGATCCAGAGTATAAGGCGACACGTTCCCAGATCTTGGCCGATTCTACTATTCCTCCCATGGAGGAAGCTTTTCATAGACTGAGTCGTACCACCGTCCCTTCCACGGCCACGAATCAGAATGCTTCAGCAATAACTGCCAACAGGGGTCGTGGATTTTATCATCAGACCCGTGGACGTGGACCTCGTGCCAGAGGAGGCCGCACTCGGCCAACATGTACCTACTGTCATCGCGTTGGACACAATGAAGACACATGCTACTCTAAGCATGGATTTCCTGCATCTGCACGAGTCGCTGAGTAGATAGAGCCTCCATCTGCTGCTACTTTGGATCAGCGAGTCGCTGAGCAGATAGAGCCCCCATCTGGCCCAGCACCTACTACTGAGAGTCAATCTGATGCTGCTGCATCCGCCTCTGCGTCTACCAGTGCTTCAGGTAGCATACTTGCATTTACCTTTAGTAGATCAGATACATTACCTTGGATTATGGACTGGACGCTACACATCATCTATGTGGCGATCAGAGTTTTACTTACAAGATATTCTCATATTCCTCCAGGTCGAACAGTGGTCATTGCCAATGGTACACATTCCCCTATCACTGGTCAGGGGGAGATTAGACTGACATCTTCTATGCAGCTCAAGAAATGTGTTACATACACCTGATTTTTCGATGAATTTATTATCGATCAGTCAGATTACGAAGGATTTACAATGTCGGGCAATTTTTGATCCATCTTCTCTTATTTTTCAGGACATCCTTACGGGCAATGTGATTGAGCGTGGCTATGAGCAAGGAGGCCTCTATCGCCTAAATCAGACTTCGTTTGTTGGAACCTCATCCCTTCTACTGGACCAGTATCCCCTCTGTTGTGGCATCTGCGCTTTGGACATCTACCACTTCAGAAGTTAAGTCATGTGTTACCCTAGGGTCTACCTCACACATCTATTCAATGTGAGGCTTGTCAGTTGGGAAAGCATCACCGGTCTACCTTTCCCAATCGTCCGGGTCGAAGTAGTACCTCCAAGTTTGAGTTACTTCATATTGATATATGGGGTCCTAGTCGTGTACCTGATCTGATCATCAGGGACACAGATTTTATATAGTTATTGTGGATGATTTCTCTCATGTATCATGGGTATTTTTGTTGAAAAATAAATCTGAAGCAGGGAATATTATTATCCATTTTCTGAATGAAATTCAAAATGTTTTCTCCACATCTGTGAAATTTGTGGGAAGTGATAATGCCCTAGAACTGTGTACTCATGTCCTAGCCAATTATTACTCATCAAAAGGGATTATCCATCAAACATCCTATGCTTATACCTCTCAACAAAATGGGATCGCTGAAAGGAAACATCGCCACCTACTTGATATCACAAGATCACTTCTTATACAAAGTCATGTTCCTTATTCTTACTGGGGTGACGCGGTTCTCACAGCATGTTACCTAATTAACCGTATGTCGTCCTCTGTCTAGATGAACAGATTCCTTTCTCCCTTATCTACCCTGGTAACAATCTGTTTTCCCTTACTCCTCGTGTGTTTGGCTCAGTTGCCTTTGTCCACCAGTTGTCTCCTGGTACTGACAAGCTCTCTCCTAGGGCTGTCAAGTGTGTGTTTGTTGGGTACTCCAGAACTCAAAAGGGGTACAAGTGCTTTGATCCTTTGCATAGGCGGTATATAGTCAGTGCAGATGTTACATTTTTTGAATCCGTAATGTATTTTTTCATCCTCAGGTGATCAGCAACTACTTCCAATGACTACCGATGCCATATATATGGCACCACCACCATCAGTACCATCGCCACCACCACCACGACCACCAGCTCCACGTACTACCCCCGTTTCACCACTACCATTCCATTATACCCGCAGGCCTCCTCCAGCTCATGGTCATGACTCATCTCCTAGCTCGCCTAAGGTATGTACTGAAGATACTACTCTTGATGGATCTAATGATATTTCTGAGCAGGATATGTTGCAGGGGCCACATGAGGACACAGCTGATTTAGATGTTCCTATTGCTATACGCAAATCGAAGAGGAGCAGCGCTACAAGATGCTCTGCAGGATAGTAGATGGCGTCTAGCAATGGAGGAAGAAATGGCAGCACTTTAATCTAGGGGAACTTGGAGTATAGTTCCTATACCTGTAGATGTGACCCCAGTGAGCTGCAAGTGGGTATTTACAGTAAAGCAAAATGCAGATGGCAGTATTGACAGATACAAGGCCCGCCTTATTGCACGTGGCTTTACACAGACATACGAGGTAGATTACCCTGATACGTTCTCGCCAGTAGCCCGTCATTCTACCCTACGGATCTTGCTGTCTGTCGCGGTTACTCGAGAGTGGTCGCTATATCAGTTGGATGTGAAGAATGCGTTCTTATATGGCGACCTACAGGAGGAAGTCTACATGCAACAGCCACCCGGTTTTGCTGTTGAGGGGGAGTGTTCCAAGGTGTGCAGACTTCATAAGGCCATCTATGGCCTTAAGCAGAGCCCCAGAGCATGGTTTCAGAAGCTCTCAGACCTCTTTGAAAAACAGGGATATAAACGCTCTAACGCTGATCATTCCTTGTTTGTACAGAAGACTTCAAGAGGTATTATTGCAATTATGGTTTACGTGGATGACATCTTGATTACAGGAGATGATGAGCAAGGCATAAAGCAGGCGAAAGAGAAGCTGGGTAGCGAATTTGTCACTAAGGACCTTGGAGTCCTTAGATACTTTCTGGGGCTGGAATTTGCTAGAAATCCGTATGGGTTAGTAATGTCGTAGAGAAAATATGTCACGGACCTGTTGAGTGAAACATGTATGCTTGGGTGTCGTCCTGCTACAACACCAATGGACCCCAACATGAAGTTATATGATGACAACACAGAGGAGGTGGACAGGATAAGATACAGAGAACTGGTAGGCAAACTGTTGTATGTCACGATCACTAGGCCCGATATATCCTTTGCAGTGAGTCGTGTGAGCCAGTTCATGGAGCAACCACGTCAGGTTCATATGGATGCCATACATATGATACTCAGGTACCTCAAATCATCTCCAGGTGCAAGGTTGCTATTCAAGAAGGGCAAGGGGATTTCTATCTCAGCATGTGCAGATGCAGACTATGCAGGTTGTCCTAGGACAGGAAGTCCACCTCGGGGTTTGCAGTCTATGTTGGAGATTCTCTAATCTCATGGAGGCGCAAGAAACAGACGGTGGTAGCCAGATCTATTGTTGAATCTGAATATAGGGCTATGGCCCAGGCTAGCACAGAGATGATGTGGGTAAAGGCTGTGCTTGCAGATCTATGTATAGATGTACCACTTCCTATGAACTTAGAATGTCACAATCAGGCAGCCTTGTTCATTGCAAACAATCCAGCTTTCCATGAGCGGACCAAGCACATTGAGGTTGACTGTCACTTCATACGTGACATGATTCAGAAGGGATTTATTGCTGCATCTCATGTTACTTCATAAAATCAAACTGCCGATATATTCACCACCGCGTTACTACGAGGCCCATTCCAGAAGTGTGCGTCCAAGCTGAGCATGATTGATATCTATGCTCCATCTTGAGGGGAGTGTTAACATATATATTAGTTTCCATTGTATCTCTCTGTTATTTTTATTTTCAGCTGTATGCTTTATGTAATTTACCCATAGGCTACTCTCCTACATAAGAGAGCCTAGGGCTGATAGAATAAACAACTCGTTCATTTTTCCCAACATGTCAATGAACAAAGCACCTTTTCCTTTCTCGTTTTTTTCTCAGAATTATTCCCAGTTGATGGAGTGCTTCAGCTTCCTCTCCTGTTAAGCAGCTCCCTGCTGCTGGAAGTGCCAGGAGCCCCTGGTTGCTGCTCCTTCGGTGGCAAGCTGCTACCCATGCAGCAATAGCCGTTGCTTCATGCAACCGTGAGTGATGCATCTTGGATTTGTTGTTCTATAGCACTACATGCTGCTGCAACTAAGGTTCCTGCTGCTCCAAATCTTTCCAATTGGAGCCATGCAACTGATGCTTCTTCAACCATTTCAAGTGCCGTCAAAGCAACTCAGTTGGAGCTCTTGTTACGACAGAGATTCAAGTTTAATGTTCAGGAAAGCGGTATGTGTATGCGTTCGGACATGTCACCGACTACTGAATAAGTGGTATGCGGGGGCATATGCATGGTATATGCAGTTTTACGCGATTTAAAATTTAAAAATAAATAAATATTTATGAATAGCATTACTACTGAATTTATGTATCTAAGTGGAGTTAAAGAATATCTAAGAAAAACTATTCATGTTAGATGGTTGAGTATATGATTTTAATTGTCTAACATGTAATCACAAAAGAAAAATATTTAGCTATAAAAACTTCACATATTAGATTATTCATAATAACAATACTTCATTACACATGCATGCACTACATGAGCAAAACCTCAATCGACATATATTAAAATATTTGACGATACGTTGCATATATTCATGAAAACAATACATGAGATAAATATAGAACATTACATATATATAATGGTATAATGCATTGCAATTGTATACAAATGCATCTCATATTCTTACAATTAAATGCAGGAAGAGGCAGATCTATGGAATTAAGTATATGAATGAGAGGATTGGAAAATTGGAGATGTTGGAGCAGTATGCGGGGTATAGGCGGGGCATATGCAGGGCATATGCGGGAAGGGGGCATAATTCATCGATTCATGAAATCGGTTCGATCTGCATGCCGCACAGGCATGTGCGACCTCATATGTGGCCCGGCGGCCGATTTCATGAACTCTGTTCAAGTTAAAGCCCGCTGCCGGAAGCCGCCAATACAACCCTCTTTTCCCCTCTTTTAACTGTTGTCCAGCAGCTTGGAAGTTGCTCCTTGTGCAGATTGGAAGCAGCTCGTGGTGCAACTAGTACTGTTGCTGCTCTAGCAGCTTGTAGCTGTTGTCTTCTCCTACAAAAGCGGAGTTGATGCCCTTTTTTGCTGCTCCAGACAGCCCGGCAAGCAGCTCCTAGACCCTACAACTGCTGCTCCAAATTTGCTCCAAATTTACAAGCTGTTGCAAGCACATATCTCCAATTCATGGAAGATATACAAGGTACAATCCAGCCTACCTTTTGCTGCAACCCATGTTCCTTAAAAAACCCAAGTTCTAAACCCTTATATATAGTTATTAACTTCATATTCTAAAATGTGATGATTTGGGGGAGTGATTTGCATGTGTTAGGACCCAAATTCAGACCAATGTTATACACTAAATTCAGGAATTAAAATGTGATGATTGGGGGGAGGGGTGATTTGCATGTAATTAGATCCAAAACTAGACCAATTGTATCAGAAACCCCTTTCTAATTAGGTAGTTCATACCTTCACTTGGTCTTTTTGTTGGTGGAGAAGTAAAATGATATGTCATGGAGCAAAAAGAATGATGTACTTATTTTGAGGCCACTAGATCTCTAGTTACATACTGCAATTTATTGACACCGATGTAATAGATTGAATGTCATTTTGATCAATGGGAAAATCGTAGTAAGACATTTACAATAATTGTGTTCCTAATACCCGATCTAGACAGTTGACACCCGATCTAGAGAGTAGAGAGTTGTTTGTAAACCAAATCGTAAATGGTGCAGCAAAGAAAATTGACCTCTATGGTCGAATCAAAAGTATATGTAGTACACCTCTTAAACTAGAAACTTCTTATATGGGAGTTCTTTTTATCCTAAAATATTTTAGTTTGCCACACATTTCACTCTCTTTTTGAAATTTAAGTCATGGATATCCTTGTCACATCTCTCTAGGTTGGTGTGGATTGTAGACGTCATTGTGACATTTTCCCATTATCAGAACTCTCTAAAATGTAAGACGGCTTCATGAAATTTCAGATTTATGACCAGTTAGATGGTGTTTATTGATACAACTTTCTTAATTGGTTGAATATTGCATCTACAAAAGTTCATTTATAAGCAGGTTATCTAGTTCGCAAGAAACAAATACATGGAAAAATAATGCAAATCGAAATAATTAACCAATGTATCACACCTGCTGCATATATTGATGATCATGCCACTAATTATGAGTTAAATAAGATATTCTAAACATATGTATAGATGTCGATGCCTTCTCTTAGAAGACAACAAATAGATGACTTAAATAGAGTTATTATCCAAGAAAATTAGTGATAAAAGAGTAGGTTATCGAAATCTAGGAAGTTACATTATATTAAAGAAGCATCTCGAATATGATTACATCATCTAACATAATATATTATCATTGACTGAAAACCTTCGTGAATAATCCTTTGAGTATGAATCACTAAAAAGATTTGGGAGAAAATTACATAGAATTGAACTTAAAATCGTCTAATGAGTAGCTTTTACTCTAATGATTTAAAGATGAGAAGAATTGGGAAATCTTGCATCAATCTGAACTTAGATCCAAATCCAATGAATATCTGCCAATCTCATAATCTTAGAAATGATAATATGTGACCACAAGGATCGATCATCTTCATGAATTAATCATTTAGGTATACACTAATAACTTATAGATCACTATTGACAATAGACCTAAATATGTACAGTCAACCACAAGAAGAATTGAGAAAGGATGAGGAAGCAAGTCAATGTTGGTGATTCAGTAATGACTGATAATTATGAGTGCCAGTCATGGTGACCCTTACACCTGACTGTGTGAAGGTGCAGTGACCCTCAACTGGGTGGAAGATAGGAAGCCCAGTAGGGCAGCGACCGCTTAGTGTACGCGTCTAGGATCCCAGTCTTTTTCTCGATTTTTCACAAGCACTCGTAGTTTTATGCCTCTCTGGGATCCACATGTTTTCTTTTAGACCAATTCCGTTGACCCGGTTTTCTTAAGGGTGTCTAAGCTGGGGGACCCTTGGTATTGGTTTTTCGAGCTCGTTTGCCTGTACCAGTTGGGCCGATTTTTGGAGTGACTTAGTCCGGAAAGTCCCTCCCCATCTCAGGGGCATAGTTTTAAAGTAAGCCTAGCACTCCCCTGGACTGCATTTCCACTGGGTGGGAGAGACAGAAGGGTCTCTTCGGAGGCTTCCTCACCATTTGAGTTTTTCTTACTGTTCTCGAGAGTTGGTTAAAATTGAGTTGGTTACAGCTGAGTTGGTTGCAATTGAGCTTGGTTACAGTTGAGTTTGGTTTCAGTTGAGCTAGTTACTATTCTGCCAGTAGGTCCTGGCGAAGCGAAAATATCATATTATGAAAATCATCTTTATCAGACTACGAGGTACTACCACAGTTGTCATAGAAGCTAGGACGTGTTGGGAACTTAGTTAGGATGCATATTACTCCACATCATGTCACAAAGGCCCCCCAACCCTTAGGCTTCCTTACTGCCTTAGAGTCATAGTGTGAGGTCTCACCAAAGCTTGAGAAATTTAACAAGAAAAGAATCAGAACACGAGATACATCATCTATACTTACTAAGATCCACCACACGACTCATAAACAACGGAAAGATATCTAGATCACCTCGATCATAAGAAGCATTTTATAAATTAAAGAATCTGAAATAGGATGGGAAAGAATGGAAATCCTATACGGTTTTATTCTAGAGACTTCAATTGTTAGATGGAGCTAATGGGCGTGTTGGGAACTTAGTTAGGATGCATTACACTCCACTACATGCCTACGGAGGCCCCCAACCCTAAGGCATTCTTCACGCCTTAGAGTCAGTGTGAGGTCACACTCAGACCAAGATCACATACTATCCACTAAGCTTGAGAGACTAGACAAAGACGAAGATCAGAACAAAGACTCATCATCCACATTACCAAGATCCATCAAAAATGAATTATAATTAATAAAAAGACGATAGGTTAAATATGAGTAATTAAGGTAGGATGAGTCAATCAGAGAATTCACATACAAAATAACTTGAAAACCAAATTTCATGCAAGTAACTTGTTAAAAATCAATTGTCAAACCATATCTACTTGCTTTCTTTTGGAGCCACTATATTACCCGTTTTTTTATTAATTTGATTGTGCTCAATTTTTGTTTTTCTTTTCTCCCTAATGCATGGATTGCAGAATAAGTACCTGCATTTCAGTAGTATGACAACTGAACCTGAGCTTCCATAATTACTCTTATCAGGTACACATGCTATGGTTTTTGTTCAGGATATTATAATGCTTTTCTTTCTCTTCTGTTACAATTTAGGATACATGTACATAATGCAGTTTTTTTACATTTAAATTTATATGGAAATTGATGCAATATAAATTGGTGACACATTGTTGGTTTTGTGGCTTGTTAGCTAGTTATGAATATCATTCGAAATGCGAAAATTTTTCCCTTATTTTCTGTACCCTGATGTGATCTCTAGCGAACATGATACTACGAGTGTTGTGTAAACGGGTATCCTGGATCTGCGGGCTTCATAGTTTGGTATCAAAATCATGGTACCTGCTACACACATCCACAATATTATAGTTCCGATCACATTAAATTCTCTAATGGCGACAGTCCTCCGACTTGTCGCGAGTCCGAAAGGGAAAATATGACATTCAAAATCAATGACCACAAATGTCACCATTTGCAACTAATTTCCATATTGAATCTCAAGAAGAGAAAAAACATAGTAGAAATATCCGTGAACATCAACTATTGTAACTAATGATATCTGTTCTTACACAGAACCATGGCGTCTAGAGCCGACCTTTCTAATTGATTCCGCAACGATGAATGAGCTTCGAGATTTCTAACTTCGATAGGTAGAATTACAGAGGCTCTAGATCCTTCCCGTCACATTCATGGGCTGGGTGGCCAGTTATTCATCATAAGATTGATAGTCAAAGCATTACCCGTGTTGATTAGTGGTCACGAAATGATCGCAGACTGTCTGCTACTACAACTCGACGAGTTTGACCTGATTTTGGGCATGGATTGACTATCATCTCATTATGTCCTAGTTAATTGCTTCAGGAAGACGGTTGTCTTCAGGATTCCGGACTTAACCGAAATTACCTTTAAGGGTATATACATGACTCCAAAAAGAAGTACATTTCAGTATTTAGAGCTCAAAGACTCATAGATCGAAGATGCGACACATTTCTAGCAATTGTCCGAGAGACATCTGATGGAGAGCCGATGACTCATGACATCAGGGTAGTGCCAGATTATCCTGATGTGTTCTTTGATGACTTGTCAGGTTTGTCGCCTAAAAGAGATTGAGTACGAGATCACATTACTATCAGATACACAACCGATCTCGATGGTTCCTTATCGCATAGCATCGAGTGAGTTGAGAGAGCTGAAGGTGCACTTGCATGAGTTACTTAATTTAGGTTTTGTAAGGCCAAGAACTTCGTCTTGGGGTGCTCCCGTTCTTTTTGTCAGAAAGAAGGATGGATCGATGAAATTATGCATTGGATACATGCAACTAAACAAGATAACAGTGAAGAACCATTATCCTCTACCATGCATCGATGACTTGTTCGATCAGCTACAAGGATCTTCGATGTTTTCAAAGATCGATCTAAATCTGGCTACCATTAGCTGAGGATTAGAGAATCAGATATTTTGAAGATAACATTCAAGACTCGATATGGGCACTACAAGTTTGTTGTGATGCCATTTGGGCTCACAAATGCCCCTGTAGCATTCGTAGACATGATGAAAATGATTTTCCGTCCATACTTGGACAAGTTTGTGGTTATGTGCATTGACGATGTGTTGATAGATTCTCGAAATGAATGGGATCACATAAATGATCTAAAGATGGTCCTGGACACACTTCAAGAGCATAAGTTGTATGTCAAGCAGAGTAAGTGTGAGTTCTGGTTATCCTATGTCTCATTCCTTGGGTATTACATTTCTGGAGCAAGTATTGCAGTTGACCTTGCGAAGATTGAGGCAATCATGTCTTGGGAGCATCCCAAGACAGACACTAAGATTCGAAGCCTCCTTGAACTAGCGAGCTATTACAGATGCTTCGTCAATGGCTTTTCACGAGTCATTCTTTTCCTGAAATGATTAACACAAAAGGGAGTTCCTTTCATTTGGGACAATTAATGCGAGCAAGCCTTCATAATATTGAAGGAAAGATTGACGACAACGTCCATTCTTGCACTTCCTTCAGGCATTCATGATTATGCAGTATATACAATGCCTCAGGAGAAGGTTTAAGAGCGGTGCTGATGCAATAAGGTCGCGTGATTGCTTACGCATCATGTCAGTTGAGGACACATGAGCGGAATTATATCATCCATGATTTGAAGTTGGTGGCAGTTATCTTCACTTTGAAGATCTGGCGCCACTATCTTTAGGAGGTGAATTTAAAGATTTTCACATATCGTAAGAGTTTGAAATACATCTTCGATCAGAAGGAGCCGAACATGACTGCAGCTTTAACTAATTGGCATCTCAGGATAGTGCATCCATATCTACTGTCATGCATCCACGATTCAACAGTCTTTGGGATCGCATAACAGAAGGACAGAGGACAGATCCTTAAACTCGAGACAGATACATACGTTTCACCAAGGACGAAGGTGATGATTTTGTGGTGACTAAGTCCATTTTGTGGAAAGCTGGCGGGGTCGTTGCACCCAATGATGAGCAATTATGCAGAGATATTTTTGATGAAGCACACAGTTCACGATTGGTTATTCATCCTGGCAGCACGAATATGTGTCGGTATCTACGCCAACATTCTAGTGGGATGGGATGAAGCGAGATGTGGCACATCATGTTAGCAGATGCTTGAACTGTCAGATGGCTAAGGCTGAGCATACGAGACCACCAGGATTACTACAGTCTCTCCCCATTCCCGAGTAAAAATGGGACAATAATTCTATGGATTTTGTCATTACACTACCGAGGACGCCAGGTGGCCTGATGCTATTGGTTGTTATTGATAGATTGACCAAGTCAACCCATTTCATACATGTCAGCATGACCTACACTTCAACTATGTTGGCTAGATTGTATGTGCTGAATGTTGTTAGGTTCCATGGTATACTACAAGAGGTAGTGTCTGACAGAGACTCGATGTTTACATCTCACTACTGGCACTAGTTCATGTCAGCAATACAGACAAAGCTAAAGATGAGTTCTGCATACCATCCCCAGATCGACGGACAGAGCGAGCACACTATTCATACACTTGAGGATTTGCTACATGCATGTACTCTAGAGTGGAAAGGGTCCTAGAAGGACCACCTGCCATTAGTTGAATTTCCGTACAACAACATCCATCATGCCAATATTGGTACAGTACAATTCGAAGCCCTATACAGGTGGAGATGCCTCACACCTCTCAGTTGGTGTGAGGTAGGTGAACACACTCTTTATTGCGTATATCTCTTGGAGGAGGCTGTGAGGGTTGTTGACTTTGACTTTGTGAGGTAAAGGCTTCTGACGGCTCATAGTCGCCAGAAAAACTATGCAGATCGTTAGAGAAGAGATTTGGAATTTCAAGTAGTCCGGCCATCTTCTCTTAATTCATTCAAATATGACTTGTCAATATTCAACATAATCTCTCAAACTGATGAAATTTCGGTAAACACGTATAAGAGATTAGGTATTCCTACGAGTATCTCCCATGAAGGGAGTACATAGATTTGGTGTTCATGGCAAGTTGCCCCCACATTCTTGACATCCAATTAGGAGAGTGCACATTCTTTCACCACAACAACAAAAAGGAGGTTCGATATAATGTAATGACATGCTATAGGAGAGATCCCACGTGTTTGAGTAAATCCGCGTGTCACACGCCTGGCCTTGTAGTGGTCAACTCTGTCATATACTCTATACTTCACTGTAAAAACCCACTTGCAGTCAACCAAAGATGCCCTTGTTGGTGCACTAACCAAGCTCCATGTACCTTGTGACCGGAGTGCAGCGATTTCTTCCTTCATAACAAAACACCACTAACTGCCATGCATAGCCTCATGATATGTGTGTGGGATTGTAACAGTTGGTAATCCTACCACAAACTTCATGAACCCCTGCAATAGACGCCTCAATGAAGCATGGCCTGAGAGAGGGTGTGTAGCACATGTATGCATCCTCTTCCGAAGTACAATAGATTGGTCAAGATCCTATGAATGATCTACCTCTTGTAAAGCAACCTCCTGAGCAAATACGCTCTCACCATGTAAAGTCTCATGCTGTACAAAAATATCAATAGTGCCATAGTGGAAACCAAGTGTTAGGGATTGACTTGGGGTGTGTGTTGGATAACGGGGAAGGCACGAGAGTAGGGGGTCAAGTACTTATGGGTCTCCGAACATAGAACTTGTGCAAAGCCTGCATCAAAGGAGGTATGGTAGGAGCAGGAAGCGAAGGAGGAGATATATAGTAAACCTCCTCATCATGCACAAAAGATGTCATCTTATCACCTGTGGGACAAAAATTCATAACAAACACAAAGAAATTGACGAAATTAGCATTGATGTGGTACTTCTGTCTGACAGGATCAAAGCATCAGTATCCTTTTCGAGTCCAGGAGTAGCAACAAAAAACTTTGATACATCAGGGGAAAGCTTATTACGACGAGAATCAAGCAAGGATAAAGGCCACACAACCAAAGGTGTGAGGTGCCAGAGAGAAGAGGCCATTTTCAAGGAACGCAATTGAATACGGAACCATTTTTTCTAACATGGAGGATGACATATGATTGATGAGGTAGCAAGTTGTGAGGATATCATCTCCCTGGGAAGAGTAAGGAGTATGACTCTATATCAAGAGAGTCTTGGTAACATCTAAAAGATGACAGTGTTTGCGATTAGAAACATTGTTCTGCTAGGAAGTGTGTGCACACGAATTTTAGTGCAGAATCCCAAAAGACTTTAAGAACTGAAATAATTAGGAATATTAAAATTCTAATGCATTGTCAGAGCGAACATACTTAATCAAAAGTCCAGAAAAAAAATCCAAAACAACAAGATAGAACATGTGCCCTGATGATCAAGAACGCGATTGGGACCCCAAATATTGAAATTCAACAACTTAAATAAAGAATTACTGCTACAACTTCGACAACTGGGAAAATTGGTACAATAATGCTTCTCAAGATGTCAACTCGCACACTAGAAACTAGACTGGGAGGAAATCTGAGGGAGGAATCTACACAATATCTGCAAAGGAAGATGACCGAACCGAAGATGACACATGTATGGAGAGACTAATCCAAATTGAAGACTTGTCGGCAGAAGGAGATTTTATCGATATGTAGAGACCTCATTGCTCACTACACAGTTAATCACATGCATGTGAGTATATCGTGAAACATAAGAGAAGATAGGTCAAAATGACACGACAATTCAGATCCGTGGTAATCCAACTGATAGAATCATAGAAAATTCAATCGTGTGTAGCACATTCTACAGATGCATGGAAGATGTAAATCACATCCCCTTGTCATGTAATAGGAGAATGCCTCCTATCAGCAATGACTACAGATAGGCCAAGATGAACAATATTATAGGATATGAATTGTTCTTTGTCACCGCAGAGATGATGAGATGCTCCAGAGTCTATAATCCATTCTAAAATATCTGCATTGTGAAAGGTAGTAAGCGCATAATATATACCTAAGGTGTTGGTTAAGGCGGCAATGCCAGATGAGGTCTGAGAAGCACTAGTAAAAACAACGAAGGGGCTCATAATCCCCCTTAAATGAGAGATGAGATCATCATGTTTCTTGTCTCCCATCTGAGGACAACCATGCTTCTTATAGAATGTAAATCCGAGTGCCCTATACAGTTGTAGTATGTACACTAGTGGCAAGGGTGTCCATCCTCTCTATTGTGGGTGACCTCTGAACTGTGTTGAGCCTCCTCTATCGCAAGATGCAACTATAGAAGAGGCAGTATGAGTAGTAGTTGTAGGGGGTATTGCGATCATGGTATGAGTAGTAAATGTAAGGGGTATCGTGATTATGCTTAGTCTTTTTTAGCCAGATCATGTTCAGTCTGTTGTAAGCCACCACCATAGGAGGTATAGAAGTAGTGGTAAGGAGCTGGTTATGGGCAACATCATATTGGGGATCAAGAGCCGCGAGAAACATGCCCACCATTGTGGAATTCCTATATGTCATATGTTGTTCGGTACTCGCATTCATATGTATGAAGCTCTGAAGCTTCTCGAACATACCCCTCAGCTAGGAGTAGAATGCACAGAGAGGGTGACCATCACGCATTATCAAGAAGATATCATACTAAAGCTAGAGGATCTTTGTCTCATTCTTCGTCTGGGAGGTAAGAATGTCCCACATCGCTTTAGTTGCGGGTTGATGTAGAATATCATTGGTCATCTCTATTGTAATAATACTAGAGAGCCAAACACGCACTCTGCATTTCATGTTTCCATGAGGCATTCATCTCAAACTTGTCAATCGGCCCAAGTTGCGTCAGAAAATATTCTGTGTTGTTGCTCTCCATAATGCTCATGAATCGCATAGCCTATAGTTCATACTTGGTTACATCCATCTTGACAATGGGTGTTGGACCTTTGAGAGCCCCAAAGGAGGACATATCGCCCTTGTTCTCTATCTTGACGACCAAAGGAGACCGGGAAGGATGCAACCGGGAGGTAGAACGATCTGATTTTGTCTACACAATTCATATACATAACATGTACAGCACAATCTTTCATTTCATCTCTATTGATGCTCTCGGATATCACAGTTGAATTTAGGGGGCTAAAAACAATATCAATTATCCCAAAACTCAAGACAAAAGAGCATCGAGACGATCCTCAAGGGACTCAACTAGGCACACAGGAATCGTTGAGGCTTTGCATAGTTCCTGAGATGTTTTAGTACCCTCAAGCGGTGATACTAGGCTGGCACATAATGTCGATGACGCATTGTTAGGTGCGGCTGCATTGCGTAGCACCGTTGGAGGGGCACCACAGTGGCTTTGAGCACCCCCTAGGGTTTTGCGATGGCACAAGATCCCAAAGAGAGAGACGTGTGATGGCCCAAAAAGAGAAGAGGGCCACCGCGTGCATGAGAACTGAGGTGGAGAGGCTGGTGGGTAGGGTTTCGAGGTGTCAAGGGGATACCAGGGCTCTGGTTGGGGACCACCGCTCTAATACGATGCAAAAAGAAATAAATGACTTGTTTATTATGTTGCCATATGGCTCATTCATATAGACAAGAACCCCTGGAGATCAAATAACCATTGAGTAATGTTAGAGTATGTGTCATTCATATGTAAGATGGGTAAATGGATCCTTCCAAGATCTATTTACCACATCCAGTTGTTTAGTCCCACATCTACCAGTTGTACGATGTGGAGACTCAGTGAGGGCTATGTAAAAAATCCCTCACCCTCTGTATCTAGTGAGAAAGTTCAATGAACAATCAGCCCTTTGAGGCATTCTCCTGTGGTTTCATCCCTCTCCTTAAGGAGTAGGGTTCTACGTTAAATCCCGAGTTCTCAATGTTTTATTCTATTTATCTCTGATATACTTCCGCATTCTTTATTTCTTAACATGGTATTAGAGAGGGTTCAATTCTCGAGAAATTTGTTCATGATTTTTTCGAGTTTCGAGATTCAATTCTAGGGTTTATATTGAAACCCTAATTATGTTCTTGAAGTTTTTTTTTGAAGATTTCTTGTTCAAGTTCATGTTCATAATCAAGTTCTAGGGTTTTCATCCAAAAATCTTAATTTTGTGAAGCCAAAGCAAAGCCCCTTGTCACTCTCTCCTGCGATGTCTTCTCATGATTAAAGGCAGCGGGCATTGCCATCTCGTATCTCCAGGCGGCAGAGACCCAATTCCAAGATCCAGCGGCAACGGTAGATTCCCCAGGCAAAGATGACAGGGTTAGATCTCCAGGCAGTTGAGATCTTCGGCCACTTCTCAAAGGGCATCTTCCCTTTCAGGCCGCTTGGCAGTACAACTCTAGCCGCGCAGGCGGCAGCGACCAAGCCCCTAAGAGGCGCAGCATCAGGAGGCTATAGATAGCGCGAGCCCTAATGCCATGCTGCGATGCATCGCATCCTCAACAAATCGCATCTCCTCCAGATCTGAGAAAAAAAGGTAACGCACAACTCCGGCGCCACACCTCTTCTCCCAGGCGAGGATCCTCTCCTCCCTCGCATCTCCAGCAGAGGAGGCGGCGGCAGCCCTAGCTGCACCGTGCGGCACTCCAGCCCCTCAAGGCAGCATCACACCTCCTCTCGCGCCCTCCATCCAGAAGGCGGTCTCCTTCTACCAAACTCCACAGTGGCGGCGACGACTCCACTGCATGTGGTAACAGAAAGAATGCCCCCATCAAGGGCGGCAGGCCTTCGAGAGAGGTTTCCCAGGGAACCATAAATAAGGGCCGAAAGATTTAAAAAGAAAAATATTTCATTTTCTTGTGGGCCATAGCAAAAAAAGGAGGGACGAACATCCCGTTGTTAAAAAAGAGATAAAAGAGAAGAAAAGGGTAATGCTGCAGTTCAGCCCTATTAAAAAATTTGGAGAAGGCCCAACAATATATATATATGGGGGGCCGTTTGCATAGTGCGTACAAAAGAAAAGCCGTACACGAGAAAAAAATTACAAAAAAAGGAGAGAGAAGAAAAAAAATGAATGAACGGATTAAAAAAAGGATAGTACAAAAAATCCATACGAAAAAAAATGAGATTGAAAAGAAGAGTTGGAAAAAAAATGATGACTTAGCTTATGTGATTGTTTTGTTTCTCCCCATCTTGACTTGTCTTCTTTCAACTTTGTCGATGTTTTCCGACAAGTATGGGAGAAAGGGGGAGTATTGTGTAGAGTTACAAGTTAGGTTTAGATTCTCCAAGCCAGCCAGATTCCAGACTCTACAGTTCAGTTTCAGACTCTGTGGATTGGTTCAGAGACAAAGTTTGAGGTACTCCATAGTTCAGTGACTCATTTTCTTCGAGTTCTCCAGAGAGAGACTCCTTTCAGATGCACATGTGTGCGATTTTTTTATGTGGTCCCCAACTTTTGTTATTTTGGTCAGAGTATTCATGTGTTCCATAGGGACTCCTGAGCAGAGATCCAATTCCCTATGCCACGTGGGCTAGGGTCTCATGTGGTTTCATATGGACTCCAGAGTAGAGATCCCATTCTCTGAGCCAGTATGGGAGAGACCCAGTTCTCCAACGAGGAGACTTTTCAGACTCCATTCTCCAGCGATCGTGGACTCCGATGAGGATGTCTTCACGGCTTTTCAATTCGGCCCTTTCAGAGATGGAGCAGTTGTCCACATATTGTGGCAGACTGGCAGGACATAGTACTCCGATGAGGAGACTCATTTCCAGTTGCAGTGACTCTGACAGGCGCAGTGCAGAGAACATGCTCTCCGACGAGGAGATTCAGTTTGACTCACACTCCATCATGTTTGTCCTCATCACATGCATGGCATGAGAAGCAACGTCCTCAACAGCAGCTGACAGTTGTGCGCGTTGAGTTGATATTTTCTGTAGTGTCTTGTCTTGTAAGTTAAGATTTCTTTCTGTTTCTCCAAGTTGAGCCTTGCATGCTTCAGCTTGAGGAGTGTTAGAGTATGCGTCATTCATATGTAAGATGGGTAAATGGATCCTTCCAAGATCCATTTACTGCATCCAGTTGTTTAGTCCCACATCTACCAGTTGTAAGATGTGGAGACTCGGTGAGGGCTATATAAGAATCCCCTTACCCTCTGTATCCGGTGAGAAAGTTCAATGAATAATCAACCCTTTGAGGCATTCTCCCGTGGTTTCATCCGCTCCTTAGGGTGTAGGTTTCTACGTTAAATCCCGAGTTCTCACTTTTTTATTCTATTTGTCTCTGATACGCTTCCGCATTCTTTATTTCGAAACAAGTAATTTGCATAAAAAAAACATAAACGCATAAAATACCTGAGATGGTAGCCACGCTTGTTGTAGGAGAGTGGTCAGTCTATAATAAAATGTGGACAATCTATCTCATTGGCCCTTGATCATTGACCATCTCTGTCGCAAGCATATCATAGACCGGAGAAGAAGTCAAATAGGCACGTGGAGGCCTACCAGACTTTATCCAACACCTATCAGAAGGGTAATTGGATATGTGGCAGTGAGTGTAAGGATGATGAGTGATAGTAGGACTGTAGCTAGAATCACGTCCTCGACCTCCTCCAGAACTGTAATGACCACTATGTCCAGATGTCGCAAGATAAGTAGTGTTCTTCTTAGCATGAGTAGGATTTGTTTCTCAAAGAGAAGAATCAAGTCATTACTGGCAACCAAAGTTCACCTTAATGGAAGGATAGGTATTAGAGGTGAAACAGATCCTTCAATGTCTGATGGCAAGGAATCGAGGATGTAGTATGGTAAGGAACATTTATACTTTCCACTCAGATCATTCTGCCACATGTTTGGCACAACAGACATGCTAAAAAATAACAAGCTCCTTTTATAGACCAATGATATGCTGGTAGTAATCCATAAGCAAGGAATCTCCCTGAGAAATAGGCCAAATAGGCATCTAGATATCTGCGAGATGGGATTTCGCCATCTGTTGAGAATACGTCCAATGCAATTCATTCCACATGTCCTTCGTCATTTCTTTATACATGATATTGGAAGCGATGAGGGGCTCGATATTGTTGATCATTCATGTCATGATCTGGTAGTTGTTGCTCAGCCAGGAATCATATTGCTTATCTATTTCTTCTAGTGACTCCTTCGTCAAATGTAGATCTTCCACTGGCCGTCAATAAACACCTTAAAAGATCAGGACCATAGTTCGTAGTTGTATGCATCTTTTAATTTAATATAAATCCCATGAACCACCACAGAATAGATGAATATCAAGTATTCAGTTTCAACTTGAGTTGTGATCATTGCGGTGGGGGAGGGAGAATAGGAAAGATCATTAAGAGATTTACTCAAACACAAATTAGTGGTGGTGAAACCACTGAAGACCCCAGCGACAAAAGCCATTGGACCACACAGACATCAAGGGCGATCGTAATGGAGTCATCACGAGGGATCAACGATGACGGCGTTGGTGGGGTTGCGATAGGCATGCTTAGCAACAATAAAAGTTGTGGTTGCTGCTAGGTTAGTAGTTGTAGAGTCGGTGGGGTGCTGCTCCCGCCAGACAAGGGCGACTGCGGTGAAAGGTGCCGCTAGGGCAACTGGTCCTCTGGGACAGCAATAGTGTCGGTAGGGGCATGGTTGCCGTTAGTGCAAAGGTGGTAATAGTGTTGGTTACTATCGTTAGGGTGGAGGGATGACATCTCGACCTCAAGTGGAGGGTGACGGCGAGGCTGGTAGTGGCAGTGGGAGGTCGGATCTGAACTTTAATCTAGGACCGTCACGCTAATACCAAATAGAGAAAACAGAAAAGTAATGGAATAATCTTTATTCAAGGAGTAGGGTTTCTTATATATCGTGAAACCCTAAAGCCCTATAGGTGGGAATTACATAACGGTCCTCAACATGACTCCTAAATATGTAAGAGTTGCAAATAGAAATAGCTAACATTGAAACAAGCTAACAGAAAAAATACATTACTGGATATGATAGCCCAAAGACGTCAAACATACATTTGGGTGTGCCCCAAACAGGGTGCCTACCTTTTTTATCCTCGGTAAAATAAAGATCTTCACTCTTAATAGTGCTTTTGTGTCCCTTATCAGTCTACAATCCCTAGCAAGGATGCAAAAATCGGTTCAGGCGGCCGTTTAAAAGGCCGTTTAAACTCATTCGGTCCTCGACCGACTGTATAACCTTTAATCGGCTATGTAAACGGTCAGACCGTTTAAACGGGTGTAATCGGCCGTTTACACGCCATTTAAGCGGCCGCGTTTTGCATTAAGGTTACATAAACCCTATGTTGATTATGCTAACTTCTTTGACATGTCACATTTGGATGAAGAAGTCATTGAAATTGACAATATCTGATCAAAATTGTGGATATGTGATTATATTTTTAAAGTTCATTTATACTTTTTTATTAAATATATATATGTAATATTTTTTATTAATTTAAAAATGTAAAACCGCATAGACCGTTTAATTTCCGTTTAAACTCCCGCATACCGTTTAAACAGTAATCAGTGACCCTACCGATTGTATACCGCATACCGTTTTTTGCAACCTTGATCCCTAGCGAGAGCCCTTTTGCCCAGGAGCCTCATTCAGCTCATCCAGCAGATGGATATATTTTTTTTCTTCAAATGCCTCTATAAAATTCTTGTTATAATATGTTTTTGCTCCATATGCATTATTTGCTAACCCTAATTCTCATCATACAATATACCATGTTAGAGTAAATAAAAAATTAGCTTACCACAGATATACATGCAACTGGAACTATCTGACCTTTGTCCACGACATCAACTATCATGTCTAAGAAAATGGTAGCATCTATATTTTCGGATGCTATTCTCAAGACAGGAGGAGAAGATAATGAAATGTTCAACACCATGTCATCATTTGGATATCTGAAGTAAAGCCGGGGAATTATGAATTTCCAAGCAGCAGTATTTAGAAGTGACTGGTCTGGTACCTTGTCCACAGTCCAGTGTAGCAACCCAGCCTAAGAAACAAAAGAAGCACCAGTCAATTACAAAAAAAACACTAATTGATCAGAAAAGGAAAGATATAAAGTATACAGTGACTAACATAAACAGTTATTAGAACGGTCATTGGTATAAATAGTGTATATTTTTCGGAGGCAGAAATATTGTGTACTTGAGATATAATAAGACTACATATTTAAGTTCCATCAATACACATGTTGGAATGGACCCCATCCTGAATTAATGTGAATTCATGCGCATACTAATGTATCTTCAAGGGCAGACTGTTGTTGTGGGAAAAGGCAGACTGTTGTTGTTGTTGTGGAAGAATAATGTTTTTCGAACAACGTTACTAAGGAATTTGCCTCGTGTTGTTAGAGAACAGTTGTAAAATCATTTAATGGTCAAGTAATAGAGTAAAATGGTTATTATTTTGGAGACCGGGTCTAAATCTTACCTCCTTCAATTTTACTTTCTTTTATATAGCTTATCCAATCACTTCCAAGGTATCAAAACTATTAGTATAATTTTATATGAAATTGTATTCGAGTTCATTTATCTCTCCCATTGTTTCTACTACTTATAAATAAAATACATTTTATTGTTTCCTTTTAACCATGAACTTTTTGTTTCAAAATTTCACTTGATGATTAAGCCTTTTGGGATGGATTTATAGAGGCTTAAATATTAGATTTATCAACATTTTAAAACTCGCCATTGAAAATAATAATATATTTGAAAATCAAACCTTAAAATATATTAAATTGCAGGTTTATCAACATTGAAATGGGTTCATTTTAAAAATATTAATTTATTAAAAATATCATTTGAAAATATACTGTTTTTTCCATTTTACAATTTTTTCCCATTTTTGAGCATACATGATAGTTATATACTTGGCCTCTCATTGATAAAAATCCTGGGTCTTCCCCTGAATTTAAGAAGTGTTCATATAAGAATATGTTTTGAATAGTTCATGTTATTAAACCCACTTTCCAGCACATTTATACGTATATGGATATAAATGCATATATCTATATGTTTTCTAAAAGCAAAAAATACAGATATGACTATCAAAGAAGCATTATGGAGGAGAGCATTGGCAGTTGCTAAAATTGCAAACACGTGGTTTGGAGATAGCGATCTAGACACCCCCTAGCAGGAACTTTGCGCTCCAGAATGCCCGTATACTATGAGCACAACATTGTGCTTAGAATACAGTATTTACAAGTTAGATAGCTCGATCATTTAAATGTGTATATTTTTAGAGGCTAGAAACAGTGACATCAAGATTCATTTCCACTTCATGTTTCATTAACTACATTTCGTAATTTCTAAAAGCTACTCGCAAAAGTAATAGCCTCTTAAATGGAAATAACTGCAAGCACAGTTATAGTTTCTCATAAATGTATCTTAAACTCCTAGAAGGCGATGAATTATTTACATCTTCAAGAGAGTCATCAACGTAGAGTTTCAAGTGATCAGATTGAGCCGTTCATCATTTTCTCAATCTTCTCAGAATTTGATGTGCAAACTAAAAATCTGACCAGCTCTCATAGTTTGAGAAACATTTCTAATGAACCTCTATACATAAATACATGCGGACATTATCAACGGAAAATGCAATGGTGTAAAAATTTTACCTTGAGAAAATAATGATGGGTATCAATTCACAAATAATAACTTCATATATAGAAAGAAGACTAACGATGGTTATGAGAAATATACTTACTTCATAGTACAATGTAGATGCTGAAATGAAAACAGCTTCATTCAGTGAGATTGCGACCATTTTAGTGGAATTTTAAAACTCGCCATTGAAAATAATAATATATTTGAAAATCAAACCTTAAAAATATATTAAATTGTAGGTTTATCAACATTGAAATGGGTTCATTTTAAAAATATTAATTCTTTAAAAATATCATTTGAAAATATACTGTTTTTTCCATTTTACAATTTTTTCCCATTTTTGAGCATACATGATAGTTATATACTTGGCCTCTCATTGATAAAAATCCTGGGTCTTCCCCTGAATTTAAGCAAGTGTTCATATAAGAATATGTTTTGAATAGTTCATGTTGTTAAACCCACTTTCCTGCACATTTATACGTATATGGATATAAATGCATATATCTATATGTTTTCTAAAAGCAAAAATTACAGATATGACTATCAAAGAAGCATTATGGAGGAGAGCATTGGCAGTTGCTAAAATTGCAACCACGTGGTTTGGAGATAGCGATCTAGACACCCCCTCGCAGGAACTTTGCGCTCCAGAATGCCCGTATACTATGAGCAAAACATTGTGCTTAGAATACGGTATTTACAAGTTAGATAGCTCGATCATTTAAATGTGTATATTTTTAGAGGCTAGAAACAGTGACATCAAGATTCATTTCCATTTCAAGTTTCATTAACTGCATTTTGTAATTTCTAAAAGCTATTCGCAAAAGTAATAGCCTCTTAAATGGAAATAACTGCAAGCATAGTTATAGTTTCTCATAAATGTATCTTAAACTCCTAGAAGGCGATGAATTATTTACATCTTCAAGAGAGTCATCAACGTAGAGTTTCAAGTGATCAAATTGAGCCGTTCATCATTTTCTCAATCTTCTCAGAATTTGATGTGCAAACTAAAAATCTGACCAGCTCTCATAGTTTGAGAAACATTTCTAATGAACCTCTATACATAAATACATGCGGACATTATCAACGGAAAATGCAATGGTGTAAAAATTCTACCTTGAGAAAATAATGATGGGTATCAATTCACAAATAATAACTTCATATATAGAAAGAAGACCAACGATGGTTATGAGAAATATACTTACTTCATAGTACAATGTAGATGCTGAAATGAAAACAGCTTCATTCAGTGAGATTGCGACCATTTTAGTGGAATTTTCACAGGAAACTGAGAACTTGGGATGCTTAGCAAGCAATACAGATGTACCAGATTTAGCAGAAGGGTTAAATAGGCCATCGATGTCAAACTCAATAGATGAATCACTCAACAAAGGGTCGTCTATAAAAGTTACATTTAGAGAAACAACATCATTTACTTCTATTTTTTTTGGAGTTTTTTGCAGTAACGAGTCAAGCTTGGAGATTGCTGATCTGATCTGTATAGTGATGGCCGTTTCCACGGCTGACCTTATTTGGTCTTCAAAGGCATTAATAAAGCTACACCACAAATAAGAAAGAACAAACATAATGAATATTAACAAAAAAATAACTGTCATCTAATCCCTAGGGAGAAAAAATTACAGAGCCAAAAGAAAACAAGAGGTGCATGTATAAAAAAAGGCAACAATGCTTCAGCAGTACATTTTCTGCATTTTACGAAAAAGGAAACTGTTACATATGTTGATAAATATAAAAGAGAATAATGCAGCCATCCCTGACAAGATTACATGGTATTTACATGATTCAAGACAGGAAGAGAGTCCTACTTCATGGAGTACGCATGATCTGTTATTTCTTTCCACTGAAACTAGTACATGGTCATATATAGACTCCACTTGCTCACCAATATGTACATACTATGCACAATTGAGGGATCTCGCTGGAACCAATTTTATTTTTTGAGTAACGAGTGGGTGAACACCCATCGTGGGGGTCACCGCCAACTATCATTAATAAAAAATGATTACATTACCGCGATAACCAGGAACTATAAAGCGCGGTGCAATGAGAGATTACATTTTCCCAGTAACACCTCTGACCCTTAAATATCCTCTCGTTACGTCCAAGCCAAATGGCCCACAGTACCGCGAACGGTCACGCACAATTATCCGTGGACCCACCCCCCATCCGGCGAATCGAACCCCAAAATGTGGCGAGATCGTCCGTGCAGATCCATGAGATAGCAACCTCCCTCCAGACCCTGTCCGAAATTGGGTAGCCCAAAAAAAGATGTGCCGAGTCCTCCTCCGCCTCATTGCATCTGTCGCACCTGGTGTCGGGTTGCGCCATCAATCTCCCTCTGCGGCTTTTATCGAGGATGCGCCCCCTTCTTAAGCACCAAAGGAAAAATTTTATTCTGCTAGGGATTTTTTATGCCCAAATAATTTTGACGTCGTCCTTCAGCTCCTGGTCCAGCTCTCGCGCCCTCCTGTTGAAGTTCGTACGCCATTTTGACCGAGAACCGGTTCCCCTCCCAAACAAAGTGGTCTCTGCTTGTGGCAATCACATCCGTCCGAGGAAGATCCCTCTGCATTGTCAGTAGCTCATCCATGCGCCTCAGCGTCAACGGCGAACTAAAAGCCGGTCCCCACGTGCCCACCATCGCCGTCTGAGACAAGGTTGCTTCTTTGAGAGAAGCGAGCGCAAAGAGATGAGGGAAACGGTCCTCAAGCTTACCCTCACCCGTCCAACCGTCTTTCCAGAATCGAAAGAGGTTGCCATCACTGATTTTCTGAACCATCCTACTAGAGAGCTGCAGAAGGACCGCACGAATCCCGGCCCATAGCAGGGATTCAAACCGAGTGCTACCAAACGAGAAGTGGCTCGTCACCCGATAGATGCTCCTCAGCAGTCTCACCACCAGAGTATTCTACGGCCCCCAGATGCGGAGGACCCACTTCGAGAGCAGCGCCCTGTTCATGTTCCCCACGTCACGGATTCCCAGCCCCCCCCCCTCTTTGCGTCTTCTAGTCAATTCCTCCCAGCTGACCAGGTGCATTCCATGACCTTGCTGCCTACCATTCGACCAGAGAAACGTCTTCATCAGTGATTCGATCTTCCTTCTGACCCCTACCAGTAACAATCTGGTGGAGAAAAAGAACACCGGAATAGCAGAGAGAACAGACTTTAACAAAACCAGCTTCCCACCTTTCGACAACATAAAAGATTTCCAACCTGCCATTCTTTGCTCCATCCTTTGGATGGCGCCCACCCAGTCCGTGCTTTTGAGCTTACCAGCGGTGTGTGGGAGACCTAAATACGGAATGGGGAAGTTCCCCATTCGGCATTCCGTAGCCTCCGCAAGCATGCCGCGATCCGCGTCATCCATTCCGAAAGATATCACCACAGACTTGCCCTTGTTTATCTCTAGCCCTACCAGATCACCAAAAATATTCACTAAATGTACCGCATTGCTGATTTGCTCTTGAGTTCCTCCAAGGAAAATAACAGTGTCGTCCACGTACCGGAGAACATGTATAGAAATGCCTTCTCTTCTGTAGCCCTTGCACCAACCAGCCCCAACGGCCTGCGTGAATAGGACTCCCAATGCGTCAACCACCAGAACGAACAGCATAGGGGCCAGAGGGCACCCCTGTCTAATCCCCCTTTGCGGCTGGAAGAATCCACCTTCAGGTTTTCCATTGATGAGTACTGAATACGAGGCCGTAGTGACGCATCTCTTCATCCAATCCAACCATTGCTCCGGGAAACCCCTCCTACACAAGGACGTCCAAAGGAATCTCCAATCGACCTTATCGTACGCCTTTGCATAGTAGATCTTCTAAAGCGCACCCTTAGCCCCGGACCTCTTCCAATCCAGGCAAATCTCTGAAGCCAACACGAGACCGTCCGCCATGTGCCTTCCGGGAATGAACGCCGATTGCCCCTCCAAGACCACTGAACTCAAGACGCTCCTCAGCCGAATAGCCAAAAGCTTGACCACAATCAAATACGCCACATTGGAGAGGGCAATAGGCCTGTAGTCGTCCATGCCCACGGGAGAGTCGTTCTTCGGTAAAAGGAAGAGCAAGGACCTATTGATCACATCAAATCCCCTGTTGTTCTCCCTGAACTCATCAATCATCTCCAAGAGATCACTCTTCAGGGTGTCCCAGAATTCCCGGAAAAAGAAGACCGAGAATCCATCAGGCCCAGGGGCCCCGTCCACATTTAGGACCAATACAGCCCGCCTAACCGCCTCCTCCGAAAACGGTGAAATCAGGTCCTCCGCCTGGTCTTGGGAAAGAGACCGAACTCCTCTCCCAAGCCATCCCCAACCGCTCCTCCACCGAGTGACCTCCACAAAGTGCTCCCTCAGTGTCGCCCCAATCGTCGCCTCCCCAGACACACGGGGAGCCCCCCACCTCCACCTCATGTATGAAATTTCTTCTCCTTCTGCCAGATGCCATGGAGTGGAAGAACTTCGTATTTGCGTCACCCTCCCTTAGCCACTTTTGTCGTGACCTCTGGCGCCACTCCACCTCTTCCTTATTTTCCAGTAGAATTTCCTCCATCAGCCCCTGTCTCTCTTTGATCTCGTGAGTGAGTCCCCTATCATCTTCCACTGAATCCAAGCCACTCATATGGGCATGTATCTCCATCCTTATCGCTTTCCTCCTGACCTTCACATCTCTCCCGTATGTGCAAAGAGCAGACCTCAACTCCCTGAGCTTCGTCACAAATCTAACCACCGTTGAACCCTCCGGTGTGCTCCTTCTTCAGCATCCCTGACCATCTCTCTGAAACCCTCCTCAAGAAGCCAGCTTTTCTCGAACCTGAAGAAAAACCTTCCACTACCTCCCTCACCAGATGACCAAAGGATCGGTGTGTGACTAGAATGAGCCCGCGGGAGAGCCCAAGCCCGCGCGAGAGGGAAAGCCTCAGTCGCCGTCTGAGAAAGTAAGAAACGGTCGAGCCTGGACCTGGATCTCGCATTCCGCCAAGTGTACTTACAGCCAGCCACATCAAATATCGAAAGCCCCATGGAGTGGACCGCCCTATGAAAGGATTCCGCACCTGGATCCCGCCCCCCCCCTAAGACCGGTCCTCCGGAAGGAGGGTGACGTTGAGATCCCCACCAATGATCCACACCTCATCCACGCCGCTCGAGCCCAGCTCCCTCAACTCAGCCGCTAAGGTATCCCCCTCACCCCTTGTCTGGCCATATACATTCAAGATACGGACGCATTCCCCGGTGTCACGTCGTTTCAGAAGTATTGTGATACTGTGACGTAAACTGGTCGCTTCCACCAAGTCGAAGAGATCCTTTTTCCACCCAATCCATAGACCTCATGAGGCCCTACTAGCCGATAACTAAACCGAAGCAAAACGGTCATGACCTTGCAGATCTCTGAGAGCCTCCTCTCTGTCCTCCACGAGCTTTGTTTCCTGAAGAAGGAATACATCTGCCCCTGCATCCAACATCAGATTTTTCACCGCCAACCTTTTCTCCGGCCTCCCGAGGCCTCTAACATTCCACAATAAGATCTTCAATTGCATGAGTCACTGGAAGCCCTCCTTGGCGGGATGAGACCCAGCCTTTCTGCAACTGCCCTGTCAAGGATCTTGAACCTGTTCAAAGAAGCCATGATCGATGCTCCTACTATTTCCACATTTCGCTCTGCCCCCACATGACTCGGACTCGCGGTTTTCCCAACCAAGAGAATTCTTCTCCCTCGCCTGATGTTCGCCCGACGAGAGTATCGAGCTCCAAAACTACTCGCTCCCCCCTCCATCGTCTCCTTCTCAGTGGGGTTACCAGGGGGCCTCTCCTGCCGTATTCGCATCACGCATTCAGAGGCTAGCGTTGGATTCGTCGTAGCATCGTCATGCACTGGAGAGGCTGGCAATGGGTCCACCATTCACGTCACAGAGGCTCCCCCATCGTAGGTTAGAGAATCCGGAGCGATCACCACGGAGGAGTCCGCCATCGGCGGAGCTCCTTACGACTCCTTACTAGTTCCAACAGACAGAGTCGGCCCCTGCCCAGGCACGGGAAGCCCGTTCCCTCCTTCGCCGTTTCCGACGACCAAACTAGCCGCCTCGATCAGCTTCCTCCCATCGTCATCCAAGTTACCGCCACTCGCATGAAGATGCTCGATCCCCATTTCCTCACATTCACGAGAGGGCTCAGGAGCAGGATGTTGCTTCGCCCCTTTCCTTTGATTCGAATGGCAAGGTCGTTGTCGATTGGGAGCTGGCCCAATAAACGATGGGTCCACAGGCTAAGGGTCTCCCATGAGATTTGCAAAAAACACATCCGGATGACTCACGGATCCGACTAGGATGGTCGAGTTCGAAGAAGGCGGGTCCGAAAAGCTTGAGGGCCTGAAAAGGTGTGACTTTTTAGGGAGCGTTGGCCCACCTCTCTCGCATCCGCTGCTGATGAAACTCCCGAAGCGGATTTCTTTTTCTATCACCTCTTCATCTCCCGACTTCTCGACTTCCAGACCCCTCCGCTCCCCACAACGAGATGATTCCGCTCCCCGAGATTCATCAGAAGCCAACGCTTCGGTCGCCACCATAATCGCTTCGTCTGCTCCACCGCCGCCCGCAGGAAGATGAGCTTCAGTATGTGAAAACTTAGCCGATTCATCTCCTTCGGCTGCGTTGTGCTTGGGCTCCGTCTACGACAGAGAAACCCTTCGACCGCGTTGTCGCTCCTCGCCAAGAATGGTAGCCTCCCCTTGCTCGACAGCGGTGGCCACCCTGCCCAAACCACCCTTCCGCGTAACCTCAAGAACAGCAAGGTGCACACTGAATCAGTTCCTCCCGACCCAAAGCTTCTTCCAATCAAGCGACTCCTCCGAGAGCCCTTTCACCACGACCATCGGGTCCGACGGTTCCCCCGGGAGAACCCCGATGCTTCCCACGATAGCCCCCCCCCCAACCACCCTATTGAGCAACGTCTGAAGTTCCTCCCGACCTCAAAACGGTATCGGGCACGCCAGATACACGTAGGCGGGTGATCGTCCTTGGTCGTCCAGGCCATCGGACAGTCGCGGCCATCGCCACTTCAGCTGCAACCAACCCTCGCTCGACCACCGAATCAACTCCCTGGCCTCTATCACGGACAGACCTCTTGCCATCACCCGCCATGGCGAAAGTTGCACCATGTCACCTCTGAAATTCGCTGTTGAAACCAATCCGATGATCGGCGAAAGAGAGCTTCACCAAGTCCCCCACCTTCGCCAATCAGAACAATCGACATCCTCTCCTCCCGGTTCGTGCCCAGCCGCAAAGGACAGGTGCGAGACCTATGCAAATGTTGCCGGCAACGAAAGCACCTGATCGGCTCTCTGCATTGCCGCGCGCAATGCGACGGAGATCCACAACGAAAACATCCCCTCCCGAACGGGTTGGGGAACGAGAGCGGCGCGGACCCGATATCCTTCTTGCCTCGAATTCCTGTGCGTCGGCCAGACCTTCTCCCTACGACCAAAGTCCACACCCTGCCAGACCGCTCTCCCATTTCTCCCTCAAATCCCTACCCACTCAATCGACCAGTAGTTCTTAAGGGTCTAGTTGAGGAAGTCAAATATTTAATCGACCAATAGTTAAGGGTCTAGTTGGAACCAAATATTTAATTGACTCAACCATTCATCATTCTTGTTGCTCTCCCTCAAACAAGAGCATGCCATGCAAAATTTAACCAACTGAATTCTGCTACTCACCCACGCACAATACACAATGACAGAGATTGCGCCGAGTTGATACATGCCTCTTGTACTCGCGACAACAGTAATGTATTTGTCGTCATATTGGTAAGTGTCACCAGGTGGTGTAGTGGATTTTTATTTTAATGATCCTTCTCATGCAATAGAAGGTCTCACTTCTAACCAACCTTCCAAGCTCGTACTGTTAGGAGAATATTTTGTGCTAGGAGTATATTTCTTAGGAGAATATTTTATGTGCTAAGAATATTCTAAAGGAGAATATTCTATGTGCTAGGATCTATAGGAGAATATTCTTAGGGGCATTTATGTGCTAGGAATATTCTATGTATTTTCTCTTTTGAGCTCTCTAGGGTTTTGTCCTATTTAAGGACCCTTAGACCTCTTAAATAGGTCATGCTCTTTCATCTTTTCATTACTTTCCAGTTGGTATCAGAGCAGCGGTCCTAGACCAGTGTTCTGACCTAATCCTACTGCCACCACCAGCCCCGCGCCGCTCCCCCCCCCCCTCCTGCTACCGTGCGCCGCTTCCCCACGCGGCCACGTGCCGCCTACAGCGGCCTTGCGTCGCCCTCTCCACGCAGCCCTGCACCGCCCTAGTGGCCCCACACCGCCCATCCTCGCGGCCAAGTGCTGCCCTAGTGGGCCCCGCACCGCCTACCCTCGCAGCCCCGCCCTGCCCATTGCTGCCCAACCAACCCCGCGCCGCCTTCAATGGTCTCACCCTCACGTGCCGCCACCATCAGCGGCCCCGTGCCTCCAGCGGCCCTACCCTCACACGGCCCCGTGCCACCCCTCAGGTTGCACCGCCTACCGGACTTCCATTCGATGTACTGCTAGGTCTACATGATACTTAAGACTACAATTATTATCTAGATTACTTTTTCTTGACCTTTGCGGCCACCATGGCATCTGTTGAACCCAAGCCCTTGTACCCGACTTCCTCTGTGATGGTTCAGGGCACTTCTATCAAACTCAAGGATTCCGAGAACTGTGTACTATGGTCTCGATCCTTCAAGGTTTTTATTGGTGGTCAGCGAAAGAACTGGTAAGATATTTATGTTATTCTATCTTGTTTCCTATATTGTTTATTTCTTTTGTCTTGTTTATGTAATTTACCCTCAGAGCTTTTCTCCTATATAAGAGAGCTCTAGGGTTAGATGGAATACAACTTTTCTATTCTCCCTTCAACATGGTATCAGAGCGACGGTCCTAAACAGGAGCCTGTGCCCTAGAATCCTGCCCCCACCAAAACCCTAGCCCTCACGGGCTTCACGCGCCGCCGCACCTCCGTGGGATCTCCGCCGCCTATCCCTCGGGGCTCGTCGTCGTCTAACACTCGCAAGGGTCGCCGTCGCCCAGTCCCTGCGAGTTTGCCGCCGCCCAGCCTTCTCAGGCATCACGCGTGTTCACGAGCGGCTGATCCCCGCCGCCTCCAGCTGTTGTTGTCTGCGCGTCTTCACGCGTGGCTGACCGCTGCCTCCTGCAGTTCCTTGGGTACCTAGGGTGTAACGTGAAGCCCAGGAAACGTCCTACCTACCCGAAGGACTCTTCAAAAGAATGGAAGAGGTTGTGGTATGAGTCTACACCCACAACCATCTTCCTGTATGTCAGTGTAGACGTTGGTATCTCTTGTTTCTAGCCCAGTCTTGAAAATAGTTGTCATCATGTCTAACAACAAAGTGGAAGTTCCATCCCTGGGTACCTTCAAAGGTCCGGCACCCATTGTTAAAATGGATGGAACCAACTATGAAATGTGGGCCATGCAGTTCATGAGTTTGATGCAGTGTAATGGCAAGAAGCACATCCTCACAACAGAGGAGCCTCCTGACAAGACTGGGATGAATGCCTCATGGGAGGCAGATGATGCTTATGCTCGCGTATGGCTATCTGGGATTGTATCCATAGAGATAGCTAATGATATCTTGTGTCATCCTACTGCAAAGGTTATTTGGGACATTCTTGCTGCGGCATACTCTCCAGCAAAGAACGAATCGAAAGTACTACAATTCGAGCACGATATCTTTACATCAAAGCAGAATGGTCGCCCCCTTCACACCCTCTATACTTCTTTGAGGGGTATGTTTGAGAAGTTACATGGCTACATACCCTTGACTGCTACACCAGAGCAGCTTAAGGGATACAGAGACTCTGTGATGACTGGAGTGTTTCTAGCAACCCTGGATCCAGAGTATGATGCAGGTCGTGCTTAGATCCTCACTGACGCTACCATACCTCCAATGGAGGAAGCGTATCATAGACTGAGTAGATTATCCATATCTTCTGGTAGTCTTCTACAGTCCCAGACTTCTTCAGCTATGGCGGCATCACGTGGTAGAGGCAGTCATACACCATATCGTGGCAGGGGAAGTTCCAACTGCAGTAGAGGAGGGGGTGTTCGAACTCGTCAGCCGTGCACCTACTGCCACAGGACAGGCCATTCTGAGGAAACCTGCTATTCTAAGCATGGGTTTCCTGCGTCAGCCAGAGTTGTAGAGCAGACACAACAGGCTGGGAGTTCATCACCTGCATCTGATCAGAGGTTTGACGAGCTTGTAGCACGACTGAGAGAGATCATGCCGGCCACGTCTGGATCTACTAGTTCTCCTTCAGGATCCTCAGAGGTTGCAGCCTCAACCTCTGCGTTTACTTCAGGTATAAACTATGCTTTTACTAGCTGCTATAGAGCAGACTTATCGGAATGGATCATGGATTCTGGTGCATCCCATCATCTCTGTGGTGATAGAGAACAGTTTAATGTCTTTCGTCCTACTCAGCCTCGACGATCAGTCATGATAGCAGATGGTACACATTCCCCCATTACTGATCAGGGGGAGGTGCACTTGACTTCTACATTGAGGCTTCCTAATGTTCTCTATGCCCATGAATTTTCTATGAATTTATTATCAATTAGTCAAATCGCCAGAGATTTACATTTTCGTGCCATATTTGATTCATCTGCTCTTGTGTTTCAGGACATACTTACGGGCAGAGTGATTGGAACTGGCCGTGAGCAAGGGGGCCTTTACAGACTAGTGCAGTCTCCGTACGTTGGCGCCTCTTCTTCTTTCCACATTGGATTTGTGTCTCTGTATATGTGGCATCTGCGATTTAGTCATCTTCCTCTGCAAAAGTTGATTCATGTTCTTCTACAGATTTCTCCTCGCTCCACTTTTCAGAGCGAGGCCTGCCAGCTTGGGAAGCATCATTGGTCCTCTTTCCAAAGTCGTCAGGGTCCGAGTAGTCATAGTCTGTTTAAGTTGCTTCATTTCGATATTTGGGATCCTAGTCGTGTCCAGATCATCAGGGACATATTTTATCTTGTTGCGGTTGATGAGTTTTCTAGGTTGTCTTGGGTTTTCCTTCTTAAAAACAAGTCTGATGCGGGTCCTGTTATTCAGTCTTTTCTTAATGAAATAAAGAACATTTTTTTGCCAAAGTCAAGTACATACGTTCTAATAATGCACTTGAATTTTGCAGTACTCAGCTCTCTCAATTTCTTAAGTCCCATGGTATTGTGCATCAAATATCATGTGCATATACCTCCCAACAGAATGAGGTGACGGAAAGGAAACACCACCATCTTTTAGATGTTACCAGAACCCTCTTGATTCAAAGTCGTGCTCCTCATTCCTATTGAGGAGATGCGGTTCTAACTGCTTGTTATCTGGTAAATCGTATGCCTTCTTCGGTGTCAGGGGAGAAGATCGCGTTCTTGATTGTGTTTCCCGAGACGGATCTTTTCTCGCGTACGCCTCGTGTCTTTGGTTCGGTAGCGTTTGTTCAACTCTCTCCTAGTCTTAACAAGCTCTCTCCCATAGCTGTCAAATGTGTGTTTGTTAGGTATTCCAAAACCCAAAAGAGATATCGTTGTTTTGACCCTATTCGACGAAGGGACTATGTCAGTGCTGATGTCACCTTCTTTGAGTCTATTATGTATTTTTCTCCCACAGGTGACAGGCTTACTCCTTCGGAGGATGGAGAAGAGATCTATATGCCTCTTCCTCCGTCATTATTGCCACCTCCACCCCCACCTTCACCACCGTCTCCTATTTTCTTTCCACAGGTCTACCAGCGAAGGCCCCAGGCTCATGCGCCTCCTCCATCATCCAGCACGCCCAAGGTATGTACTGAGCATTTGAGTTCTTCTAATGGCATGGGTGAGTTGCATGTACAGACTGAGGTACAGGGTGCAGATACTGTTTCTCCTGCTCTTCCTGAGGACCTGGATATGCCTATTGCACTACGGCGGAAGAAACGAGCATGCACTATGCACCCTATTGGTTCTCATGTTTCCTTGGAGCGTCTTTCCAAGGATTTCCAGTATTTTGTTGTGGGGTTATCTGCTATAGAAATACCACGGTCATATCAGGAGGCACTGCAAAGCAGTCAGTGGCGTCTGGCTATGGAGGAGGAGATTGCAGCTCTATAGTCACGAGGTACGTCTAGTGTGGTCTATGCTCCACCAGGTGTGTCTATCGTTGGAAGCAACTGGGTATTTACTGTGAAACATCGGGCTGATGGTACAGTAGACAGTTACAAGGCCAGGCTGGTAGCTCGTGGGTTCACCCAGGCCTATGGGGTGGACTATTAGGACACTTTCTCTCCTGTCGCGCGTCACTCTACATTGCAGATTCTCATTGTTGTTGTTGTGGTACGTGATTGGCCACTTTTCCAATTGGATGTCAAGAATGCTTTCTAGTATGGTGATTTGGAGGAAGAGGTTTACATGCAGCAGCCACATGGGTTTGCTGCTTAAGGGGAGTCTGGTATGGTATGTTGTCTTCGTAAGGCTATATATGACCTTAAGCAAAGTCCGAGGGCTTGGTTTCAGAAGCTCTCAGAATTGATTGAACAAGCCAGCTTGCAAAAGTCGGCCGACTAGTTGGCCCGACTAGTCGAGTCGGGGGGGTAGCCGACTCGACTAGGCCTAGTCGGCCCTTAGTCGGTCCACCCGACTAATCGGGCCGACTAATCGGCCGACTTTTACAACAACCTTTTTTATTTTTTTTGTTTTTCACTTTTTTTAAAAGCAAACATATTCTAATATGCTTAATATTATATTTTAAGTCAATTACTTCTTTTGTTTCATCATGATGTCATATAAAATGTACAAATATATGAATATACATATGAATATATGTATAAAAAACTGATTTATATATTTAAAATAATTAAAAATTCAAAACCGATTAATGACCGACTAATTCCGACTAGTCGCCCGACTGTCGACTAATCCTTAGTAGGTGACCTCGCCGACCGAGTACTGACTACCGCTTTCTGCAACCTTGGAACAAGGTTTGTCAGATCTATTGCAGATCATACGCTCTTTGTAAAGAGAAGCCAGAGAGGTATTGTAGTCATCTTGGTTTATGTTGATGACATTGTTATCACTGGCAGCGACGAACAGGATATTCAAGCAGCAAAAGACTTCCTTGGAAAGCAATTTGTTACTAAGGACCTCGGTACACTTCGTTGCTTCCTTGGCCTGGAGTTTGCACGAAACCAGCAGGGTATGGTTATGACACAGAGGAAGTACGTTCGTGATCTTCTATCTGAGATAGGTATGACAAGATGTAGACCAGCTACTACTCCGATGGATCCTAATGCGAAGCTCCATGATGACGGATCTGAGGAGGTGGACAAGAGAAGATACAGAGAGCTGGTAGGGAAATTATTGTATGTTACTATTATCAGGCCTGATATATCTTTTTGTTGTGAGTAGAGTGAGTCAGTTCATGGAGCAACCCAGCCAGGCACACATGGATGCAATATTCATGATCTTGAGATATCTGAAATCATCTCCAGGTGCAGGTCTTCTGTTCAAAAGAGATACGTCTCTTTCAATTACTGGATGTGCAGATGCAGATTATGCTGGGTGTCCTACGAACATGAAGTCTACTTCAAGCTTCATTGTGTTTGTTGGTAGCTCACTGGTCTCATGGAAGAGTAAGAAACAAACTGTTGTTGCTCGATCTAGTGCAGAATCTGAATATAGGGCCATGGCCCAAGGTAGTACAGAGATGACGTGGGTCAAGTCTGTCTTGACTGATTTAACAATTGAAGTGCCTCTTCCCATGCATCTCAAATGCGACAATCAGATAGCCTTGAAAGGACAAAACACATTGAGGTGGAATGTCATTACACTCGAGATTTGATCCAAAAGGGGCTAATTTCAACATCTTATGTAGCATCAGCAGACCAGAATGCAGATATGTTTACTAAAGCTCTTGCTAAAGGTCCTTTTCATCAGTGTTGTTCCAAGCTGAGCATGATAGATATATATGCTCTAGCTTGAGGGGGAGTGTTAAAATATTTATGTTATTTTGTTCTTTTATCCTGTTTATGTAATTTACCCTCAGAGCTTTTCTCCTATATAAGAGAGCTCTAGGGTTAGATGGAATACAACTTTTCTATTCTCCCTTCAACAAGAACTATGTCCATACTAAGGATCCGCCCAAGGAGACAGAAAAGGACTACGATACATGGTACGTCGGCAACTGCCAGGTGATTACTTGGATGACCAACAGTGTCTATCCGAATATAACCTCAAATCTTCTCTACAAGGAAACTGCAAAGGCAATGTGGGAGAGCCTTGAGAACACTTACTCCCAAAAGACAACCAAGTCCATACTCTCAGATATCTATACACGGATTTGGTCTGCAAATCAAGGATATACATCCTTGATCGAGTACTATTGACTGTTCAATGGCCTGTTTGAGGAGATCCTTATCTTCCAACCTGCTTGTTGTGACAAACAAATAGGAGAACGCACAGAATGGCAAGTGTATCGTTTCTTATCAGGACTACATCCACAGTACAAGCCAGTGAAGGATCAATTTCTAACTGTTGCAACTCTACCCTCTCTTGAGACCATCTTTGGCCTACTACAGGAACTAGAGTCTCCACCTCCTCTATCTACTGAGACTACAACACATTTTGCTAGAGGACGCTCGACCTACCAAGGAGGATGTGGCCATGACTTTGATCGAGGTAGAGGCCGTGAGTTTGGATGGGGACATGACTCAGGTCGCGGTCGTGGGCGTGATCCTACTACTGCCCGCTATCCACCATGCACTCATTATGGATGCATGAATCATCCGTCAGAACGTTGTTGGGCAAAGGTTGGCATGCCTTCCAATGCCAATAGCGCCTATGAGACTATCTCTTATGATGGAACATATGATACTATGGACCCCTCTCATGTTCAGTCTTCCAGTGACAATCAGACCGCCTTTACTTCTTCTGAGTATGCTCACCTTCGATAACTATTACAGAACTCTGCCAGTGATACTCCTGCCTCTACTCCTACTACTAGCCTGGCCACTACATCAGGTACAATTGTCAGCTCTGCCTCTACATCTGCTCCTGAACGGATCATCGACTCGGGTGCATCAACTCATCTGACAGGAGAAGGTAGTCTTTTCACCTCCTCACGACCGTCTTCCGTTGTGAAGACTGTTCGGGTTGCTAATGGTGCCCATTCTCCTATTACTAATGTGGGCACCATGGAGTTTTCCTCCAAACTCCGGCTTACCGGTGTTCACTGCGCTCTTGACTTTCCTCTTAGTATATTATCTATTCACAAGCTGTGCACTGAGCTTAACTGTCGAATTATATTTGACGAGTTTTGTTGTTATTTTTAGGACATTTGACGAGACAGTTCTTTGGTGGGGGACATGAGAAGAATGGTCTTTATTATCTTGATATTCCATCTGACTCCGGTTTTGCTGGCGCTTCGTCAATCTCTGTTGATCCTCTTCTCTGGCATCTTCGTCTCGGTCATCCGTCTGCCAAAGCTCTCTCTTTAATGTTCCCTGAATCCCTATGCTCAAGCCTTTTGAGTATAAGGCATGTTAATTCAGGAAACATCATCGAGCATCGTTCCCCGCTTGTACTGAGCCTCGTCGTGAAGTTCCTTTCTCCCTCGTCCATTGTGATATTTGGAGACCTTGTCCGGTCCGTACTCTGAGTGGACATAGGTATTTTGTTGTTTTTGTTGATGATTATAGTAGGTTGTCCTGGGTCTATCTTCTAAAAGAGCGTTCGGATATTAATAAAATAAAATTGTCAAAAACGTCTTTCATTATGTCAAGAATATCTTCTCCTCTGGTATAAAAAATTTCCGTTCTGATAATGCCCTACAATTTACACAACATGACCTAACAGATTTCTTTACCTCCCATGGTACTATACATCAAACCTCTTGTCTATATACGTCCCAACAAAATGGGATAGCAGAAAGAAAACTCAAACATCTCTTAGATATTGCCCGCTACCTTCTTACTCAGATGAAGGTTCCCAAACCTATTGGGGTGATGCCATTCTGACCGTTGTAAATCTTATCAACAGAATTCCATCTCCAAACCTAAATGGATCAACCCCTTCTCTATGCTTTACCCAACTGAGTCACTATTTCCTCTTCCATTTAGAATCTTTGGAAGTGTGTCCTTTGTTCATAATTTTTACTCTACAGAAAAACTTTCTCCTTGTGCGATCAAATGTGTCTTCCTTGATTACTCTCTTACTCAAAAATGTTACAGGTGTTATGATCCAATTGAACGTCGCTATTATATCTCTGCAGGTGTAACCTTTTTTTAGCAGATAAGCTTTTTCACTCAATCTGTTATAGATATCCCTCTAGATCTCCCACCTCCACCCATTGTCTATAAATGCAGACAAATACCTTTACCACCAGATGTTCCTTTGCATGTTTCTCTTTTTCAGGATGATATGCCTTCTACAAGTGTCCCCTCCAATGATGTCCCGGATGATCCCCAAGATCTTCTAATTGCTTTGCGCAGGACTAAGAGGCAATGTACTTCTCATCCCATTTTTCATTTCACCTCTACTACTGGTTTATCTTGCACTGACAGACGATATGTAGATGCTCTCACGACTATTTCTATTCCGAGAGACCACCATAGTGCTTTGCAGGATTCAGGATGGTGAAAGGACATGGATGAAGAAATGGATGCACTTATTACCAAGGGAACATGAGATCTAGTGCAATGTCCCAAAGGGACTAGACCTGTGGCAAGTAAATGGGTCTTCACGACCAAACAATCAATAGATGGGTCGATTGACAGGTTGAAAGCTCGTCTTGTGGCAAAGTGCTTCACACAGACATATAGAGTGGACTACCTTGAGACATTCTCACCGGTTGTGTGTATGGGGTCAATAAGGAATATCCTTTCTGTGGCAACTAATAAGACATGGCATGTCTTTCAATTAAATGTGAAAAATGTGTTCCTATATGGAGATCTTGATGAGGAAGTGTACATGATGCAGCCTCTAGGTTATGAAGTCGAGGGAGAGTATGTATGTCAACTTCGCAAAGCAATATATGGCCTAAAGAAGAGCCCAAGGGCATCGACAGATTTACTGCAGAGATCAGCACTCTTGTCTTCCAAAGAACAACCTCCGATTACTCTAAAATTTGTCAGAAGACGAACAACTGCTACTGTGATTCTTGCAATCTATGTGGATGATATGGTTATTAAAGGTGATGATGATAAAGGGATACCAGAGACCAAGGCCTTCCTCCAGAAGATATTTGTTACCAAGGATCTTGGTCCACTATGATATTTCTTGGGCATAGATGTACTACGCACTACAGAGGGTCTTCATCTCTCAGAGAGGAAATACTGTCTGGACATTCTTACGGAAGACGGATTACTTGGATGCAAACCCCTTGGCATTCCTGCAGATCCTAAGAAATAGTTCACATCCTCTGATCCTATCTTCGACGATGTTACTCGATATAGAAGCCTGGTTGGTAAACTTCTTTACCTTACTGTCACCAGACCAGGTGTTTCCTATGCAGTCAGCAGAGCTAGTCAACACATGGAGCAACCTTGTTACAGTCACTGGTAAGATGTTCTTCAGATTCTACGATACGTGAAGAAATCACCAGGGTGTGGCCTCTTCTATGGGGCAAATGGGTACATTGATGTTATTGCATATGCTGATGCCGATTATGCAAGCTCACCAGAGGATCAGTACTCCACCACAGGTTATGCTATGATGGTTGGAGGAAATCTTTCTACTTAGAGAAGCAAGAAGCAGACTGTTGTATCTAGATCTAGTGCAGAAGCAGAGTACAGGGTGATGGCTCAGGCTACTTGCGAGATCACGTGGTTATTAACTTTTCTACAAGAACTTGGTATTGGTGTCACTACTCCTATTCCACTCTACTGTGACAACAAATCTACTACATATATTGCCACGAATCCAGTGTTCCATGAGCGAACCAAGCATATAGAGGTTGACTGCCACTTTGTTCATGATGTTGTCAAGATTGGAAGAATTACTACTCCTCACATCAACTTTGACCTTCATCTTGAAGATGTCTTACTACTCCTCAATATGAAGAACCCTTCATATAGAGGTGGTCTCATGTTGGAGAGGGTAGCAGGTGGAGGGTTCGGCGGTGGCGTGTCTGGTTGCCAAGCTGGTGTTGTTGAAGAATTTCTTGCTTGAATTCGGGCGTGGAGTAAGGGCACGATGAAGGGAGCGAAGAAGCGAGGCTCGGCAGGGAGTGGTCTGTCTGGATGGGCTGGATGACCAAAGGGGCCTTGACCAAGACGAGGTGTTGGAACGGGCAAGGCTGCTAGACGTGTTGCTTTTGAAGGACAGGAAGGAGGAAGTGAAAAGGAAGCAGTGATCTAGGCAGAAATGGTTGCGGAAAGGTGATGCGAACGCCAGGTTCTTCCATTCAATAGCTTCCGGAAGGAGGAATTTCATTCAGAGCCTTGAGGTGAGGGGGGAAAGGGTGGTGTGAAACGCTCAGCTTGGGCGAGCTCTCAGAGAGCATTTTGTGGATATGCCCAGGAGGAAGCAAGGTGAGGGGTGGGGATGGCGTGGAGCAAGGGTGGAGGCTTTATCGCAGGCACACGCGCTTGGTCTTGAAGCGTCATTTGCTAAGGTAAAAAGTGCAATCTGGGGCCTAAATGCGGACAGGGCCCCAAAACCAGACGGGCTTCCGGTCTTGTTCTATAGGGAACTTTGAGACCTACTGAAGGAAGAGATTCTGGTCGTAACCAATGAGTTCAGGGATGGGAATAGGGGTTTCGAGAAGGTAAATCGGGCGCTGCTCTTCCTCCTTCCCAAGAAGGAGCACCCTATACGAGTGGGGGATTATAGAGCGATTATGTTGTCCAATGCAATCTATTTGATCATGGCCAAGGTAATGCCGAATAGATTGAGACGGGTGCTTGATGATGTAATTCTGAAGAATCAAACTGCGTTTATCCTTGGTCGACAGCTGGCAGATGGTCTAGTTATGGCGTCTGGGATATGCCTTCAATGGAGACGGTAAAACAAGGGATTGATGTGGAAGATTGATTATGAGAAAGCATATGACTGCGTGGACTGGAGTTTCTTATGGGCATCGCGACAGCGTCGTGACTTCACTGACCTCTGGATAGCTTGAATGAAGAGATGTGTTACAACCTCGTCCTATTCAGTTCTGGTGAATGGAAGGCTGGAAAGGGGTTTTTTCCAGCCGCAGAGGGGTATACGAGAAGGATGCCCTTTAGCGTCGATGCTTTTTGTTTTGGTCGCGGATGCTTGAGCATTGATGTTCAGGAGAGCGGTCGACGAAGGGTGGTGTGAAGGCTTCCGTGTGGGTTCCATTTCGGTTCTGATACTGCAGTATGCAGATGACACGGTGATTTTCCAGGGCGGCACGGAAGATATGCACAGAAGGGCGAGACAGGTGGTGGATATCTTCAGCGGTATCTCTGATCTCCAGATCAATAGAAATAAGTCAGTGGTGATTCAGTTTGGGATGGACAAGGATGAGAGTACCAGAAGGGCAGAGTTGTTGGGCTGCCCCTTGGGTGAGTTACCCATTTCTTACCTAGGTCTATCTCTTGTGGCGGGCAAGCTCAGGAAAGCGGTTAGGATATGGTCCTCAGGAGATTTGAGTAGAGACTGGCAGGATGGAAGGAGGATATTCTCTCTAAGAGTGGGAAGTTGGTTCTCTTGAAGCATGTGCTCTCGACAATTCCTATTTTCTTCTTTGCAACAAGGTTGATGCTGGCAGGTATTAGAAAAAAGATTGACGTAATGATGCGAAGATTTTTCTGGTCTGACAGGAAACAGCATAGATGTGGCATACATCTGGTGGGATGGGAGGAGCTCACGAAGCAGAGAAGCGAAGGAAGCTTGGGAGTTTGGGATGTGAACTGCATGAATAAGGCGCTTTTGGCTAAGTGGGTGGTTCAGATTTCGGGTGACAAATAGATTGGCAACCAAACTGTTATGCACCATTTATGGCATCAAGGGCTCTCTGGAGGCAGGAAGAACACGATTCGAGTCTTGCTTTTGGAACGGTATTCGAGACATCTTACCCCAACTGAGTCCGAGATTGATACCAAATGTGGGGGACGGGGAAGTCTTTCGGTTTTAACAAGACAACTGGACGGGAGATGGGATACTCAGCGGCAAGTTCCCAAGGCTATTTTCTTAGGCGGCAACCAAGGGGTGTTCTGTAGCAGATGCTGGTATGTCTGGTTCGTGGGTCCTTCGGATTTATACTGATCTTTCTGATCAACGAATGGATTAGTTGATTAGATTACAGTTCGAGCTATCCTCTCCTGATTGTATATCTCAGGGAAGGGATCATTTCGTTTGGGAGGGGGGAGATTCTCGACGAAGAGAGCGTACTCACTGTTCAGGGGGAGCACGGATGACTTGGACCCAGACCTGAAGCAAGATATGAAGATAATTTGGGCAAGTAAGATCCCGTACAGAGTGAAGGTCTTCTTGTGGTGCCTCAGAAGGGGCAAATTATGTGACAAAGCAAGAAGGGGCAGGTTGTTTGGCATTCCGAACACTCAGTGTGATAGATGTGACGCACAGACAAAGGATGCGAAACATTTGTTTTTCACTTGTCCTTTGTCGAAGCAAGTTTGGAAGGAGGTTGGGGCGTCATGGGTTTTGCACTGTGGATCGGCCGAGTTCTGGAGGTCAGTAAGGTCGGTTGGAAAAAACTCGATGGACGACTGTGCACTGTCGTTTGCATCTCTTTGGGCCATCTAAGGAGGAAGAAATGATCTAATTTTCAAAAATCAAAGGTTTTATTCGGAAAATGTAATCGCTTACTGTCTTTCCCTTTACCATTTCTGGTCCAAAAGGTAATGTATGTCTCTTTACTTTTTTTATATAAAGACTTTGCGCAGTAAGTCCCAACTCGAGATATCACCCTCTTTTTACTCAAAAAAAAACCGGCGTTGACATCTTTTGCTTCCAAAATTCCCAACAACTGGAAGCAATTTTTAATCCAAACAAAAGGAGTTTTGATGGATTCGTCTTGTCAAGGCATATCTGATACTGTTATCAGGTAGGACTTGATAAGTTTAAGGGTTTACAAAGCCTACCATACCTCATCTTAACCATCTCCAGCCACTACAAATGTCTGCCATGCTGAGAGCATGGAAGTGATATACCACTGCCAATCCAACTTCTCTGTCATCGTGGATGCACAACCCACCAATATTTATAACATAGATGAAGTTCCTTCTTCAGAGATTGCTAGCCGTTGTATGATAAAATTGTGTGTTTGCATCCCCTCCTTCAAGCTTCATCCATGTTTTCCTTGGTATATGTCTCCATTCAACCTTGTATTTGTTATCTTCCTCTATTATGGCACTTTGAAGGACCTAACTTTCTTCAAAGTCCTAGAGGTTGAGAGCTCTATCATATTCAACTCTATCAAGCCTAGTAATCACCTCTGAAAGTTTTCATATCGGTCCCCACTAAGCTCAAAAATTATTCTTGTAGTTGATCAACATCTTTCTTAAGGTTGCCAACTTCATTGCCATTAGCATAGTTGTTGGCCCCTTCAACGGAAACCCATTATGTCACCATTGTTGTAAAAGTCGCCTGACTAGGCCGATTAGTCAGCCCGACTAGTCGAGTAGGTGGGGTAGCCGACTCGACTAGGCCTAGTCGGCCCTTAGTCGGTCAACCCGACTAATCGGGCCGACTAGTCTGCCTAGTAGCCCGACTACAAGGCTGACTTTTACATAGAGATTTTTTAATTTTTTAGTTTTTCAATTTTTTTAAAAGCAAACTTATTCTAATATGCTTAATGTTATATTTAAAGACAGTTACTTCTTTTATTCCATTATAATAGTATAGAAAATATACAAATCAATACAAATAGATAAGAATATGTGTATAAAAATTGATTTATATATTTAAAATAACTAAAAAATTCAAAACCGATTAATGGCCGACTAAATCCGATTAGTCTCCCGACTGCCGATTAATCCTTATTCAGTGACCCTGCCGACCAAGTATCGACTACCGCTTTCTACAACCTTGTATGCCATAATATGTCTAAATGCATGTTCCATCAACTCAGATGACGGGTAGGTCCTCTGCAAATTTCAATAATGTATGATCAGAGTGAGATCTGGCAAGGATCTAACAGAAGCTAATTGAAAAAGGTGCAACAACTCCACTGATAGAAGAAAATGGTCAATCTAAGTCATCCATTATTTCCAGCTAATAATTGCCCGACAAAAATGCAAAATCCATAGAATCAGAATCCTCAACCTGTCCCACGCCTATCAGCATACAAAAGCATGACATTGAAATCGTTGCCAATAATAGGGGGTAACAGGTCATCTAACTAATGATTGGCCAACTCTTCCACACTTGCTCCCACGATGCATTGCCCGTAGGTTTAACGATATATGTAGAATGAAGAGAAGGATGATTTTTCCTATTTTAAAGAGGGTACCATATGCCTTCTTTTATAAAGAGAGGCTAGAGATAGTGTTACATCCAAGAAATGCCATAAGAAAGAAAAAGAAAAGAGTACCGTTGGAGGGCTAAGAAATATAATTGTCGATATTCCCCAATAAATTGAAGCATAGATTTCTATTGTGCTCAACTTGCACAAGTATTTCTGAAAAGGACATCTGGAGAGTGCTTTGGTAAAGATGTATATTGTTTGTTCTAAAGAGTAATCATCGGTGGTAGAATTGAAACCCTTTTGTATATGTAGGGAAAGTAATGAGAATTGTTTATTCCATGGACACTACGGCTCTCTTATATAGAGAAGAGACCTATGGGTAAATTACATAAGATAAATAGAAATAAAGTAAACTAAAAAAAACAATGAAGAAGCATAAATATATATCTCTACACTCACCCTCAAGATGGAGCATAGATGTCAATCATGCTTAGCTTGGATACACACTTCTGAAAGGATCCTCTGAGCAAAGCCTTGGTGAAAATATATGCAGTTTGATCTCCTGGACTGACATGGGAAGTGGAGATAAAGCCTTTCTGGATCATGTCCCGTGTATAATGGCAATCTACCTCAATATGTTTAGTTCTCTCATAAGGCAGTATTGTTTGCAATAAATAGAGGTTATCACATTTAACTGCATATGAAGAGGTACATCTATATATAAGCCTACTAGTACCACTCGGACCCACATCATCTATGTGCTCCCTTGTGTCATAGCCATATATTCTGACTCAGCATTTGACTTGGCAACCATAGTTTGCTTCTTACTCTTATAGGATACTAGAGAGCCTCCAACGAATACAGCAAAGCCTGAGGTATACATCTTGTCCTTAGAGCATCCAGCATAGTCTGCATCTGCACATGCTGTAATAGTAAGAGATGCTCCTTCTCTGAATAGCAACCATGTACCATGAGATGACTTTAGGTACCTCAAGACCATATACATTGCATCCATGTGTATCTATCGGGGTAGCTCCATGAACTGACTAACCCGACTAACAGCAAAGGAGATGTCTGGTCTAGTAATAATAACGATGAGAAGCTTTCCCTACCAATTCTCGGAATTTTCTCCTGTATACCTCCTATGTATCATCATTATATAACTTCATGTTGGGATCCATAGGAGTAGTAGCAGATCGACATTCAATCATGCTCGTCTCAACTAGCATGTATGTAACATACTTTCTTGGGGTCATCACAAGACCCTGTTGATTCTCGGCAAACTCTAACCCCAAGAAATACCGTAGGGTACCCAAGATCCTTGGTGACAAATTGTTGGCCCAGTTAATCCTATGTCTCTCGATCCCATGCACATCATCTCATGTAACAAGTATGTCATTAACATAGACCATGATAACAATTGTACCTCTGGAGGATGTACAAATAGTAAATGATCTGCATTTGATCTCTTGAGCCCCTGCTTCTCAATCAAATCCAAGAGCTTCTGAAACCATGCCCTTGGACTTTGCTTAAGGCCATATATTGCCTTGTGAAGTCTATAAACCTGCTAACACTCTCTCTCAGCAGCAAACCCTGAAGGTTGTTGCATGTAGACTTTTTCCTGAAGATTATCATACAGGAATGCATTTTTAACATCAAGCTGAAATAAAGGCCAATCACGTACCAAAGCAATTGAAAGAACTCGTAGAGTGGAGTAGCGAGCAACAGGGAAAAAAGTGTCCAGATAATCCACCCCATAAGTCTGAGTAAATCCTCGTGCAACTAATCTAACCTTATAACGATCAAGACTCCCACCCGCATGGTGTTTCACACTAAATACCCGTTTGCAACTAACAATAGATGTCCCATTGGGAGCGGGGTCCAAACTCCAGATACCACGTGACTGTAGTGCAACCATTTCTTCTTCCATGGCCAGAAACCATCGACTGGCCCTCAAGGCCTCCTGGTAATTCCATGGAATCTCCGGGCAAATAGAGCAATAGCAAATCTCCTGAATTCCCCTAACAAGTGATCAAAGGAAACCTGAGAAGCAAGAGGATAGGACGCATATGTACGCTTTTATTTCCGAAGTGCAATAGGTACATCCAGGTCATTGGGAGCCTCCTCAATCTGTAAGCCAGCCTCCTGCAAAGGTTATTGCTCAGACACATGTCCATACCCATCGTTAGAAACATCGTATTCAGAACTGTTGGTGTATTTGTTATATGCGTCAATTGAGTAGATGGGTAAGTGGATCCCTCCAGGATCCATTTACCACATCCAATTGTTTAGTGCCATGTCTACCAGTTATGAGATGTGGAGACTCGGTGAGGGCTATATAAGAAGCCCCTCACCCTCTGTAGCCAGTGAAAAAGTGCAATGCATACGTCACCCCTTTGACGCATTCTCCTGTGGTTTCATCCCGCTCCTTAGGGGGTAGGGTTCTACGTTAAAATCCTGTGTTACATATTGTTTTTATCATTTTATTCTGATACGCTTCCGCATTCCTATTTTCTAACATGGTATCAGAGCGGATTCGATTCTCAAAGATTTTATATTTGTTCGCTATTTTGTCTGAGATTCGATTATCAGTTGTTCTTGAAGATGATTATTACTTTTTCAAGTTATGTCCAAGTTCTAGGATTTCAATTGAAACCCTAATTTCTGTCCAGCAACATGGGAGTTCATGATTGAGATAAAGATTCTAGTCTATGGTTTCTCTGTTGAAACCCTAACTCAAGGCCGTGGCCTCCTCTCGACTCCGGCAACATCCAGGTGGAGCGACGCACAGCCCTCCAGAATCAGCCATAGCCTCTTGGTTGCAGTTGCAGCGCCCATCAGATCAAGCTCCAGGCGGATCTCTCCCAGATTGCACAGCGCCTTTCCGTCACATCTCCGCGCGAGGCTCTCCAAGTTGTGCCTCGTGCGGCACCATTGATCCCGGCAAAGACCTCCAAGCGATGCCCGCACATCCTCGCGTCACCCTTCCTTTTGGCACACCTCCACACGTTGAAGAAGCACCAGGCAGTGCACCTTCCAGGCGGCGAGCCCCCTCGCACCTTCTCCTTCTGCATCTCCACACGCACCCACTACTCCTACGCACATCACAGATGCCCAATCATCTCAAGCAAATGTAAAAAAAATTGAAGTTCTAGGCCATGAGAAATTCCTTGGCGCTCCTCCCCGATCTCCGCATGCGACGATCTCCTTCTCAGCTTCAAGGTGGCGCCGCCCTTCTCGCGCGACGCACCCCAATTCAGGCGACGAGCTTTCGCCATCATGCGCAGCATTCGCGCAATCCCCTTCGCATCTCCATCAGTGACATCTTCGCTCCCTGTGCTCCACTCCTAGTCGGCGGCGATGCTGTACCAACTTCTCTGTTACGCACCTCCGACCTCCAGGCACAGCACCAGGCGGAGGCGAGCAAGCATGCTCCCACCTCCCCCTTAACGGTTTCCAGCGGCAGAGGAGGCGGCGAAGGCCGCACTTGTTCGAAGAAGCCCTAGCCCTCTGCCGAAGCTTCAGGAGGCTACTTGCAGATGGGCCCCCCATCGGGGGCGACGTGTGTTCGAGGGATAAAGGGGTTCCCACGAACCCTAAATAAAAGAAAAGAGGGCCCCATTGGGCGGATGCTATTATTAAAAAATAGAGGGTTCAATCGGGATGGACCGAATTATTAAAAAAGAGGGGGAGCCCAATCCACGTTTAAAAAAGGGAAAGGGATGGGCCTATTGGGGTCGTGTTAAAAAAAGTTTGGGCTTTTGGGCCAAGTGATTTTGTTTAAAAAATATTTTGAGAAAAAGGCACGTACAAAAGAAAAGTCGTCCACTATTTAAAAAAAAGAGTAGTCGGCTATTAAAAAAGGAAATAGCTAAAAAATGATTAAAAAATGTGAGAGGAAAAGCCATAAAAAATGAAAATGAACAGCTTACTTGAAAAAATGTGATGGCTATTAAAAAGGTTAGAAATAGCCGAGAGAAAAAAAAGAAAGAAAAGCTGAAAAAAATCAAGATCGGCTAAGTAATTCATGTGATATGTTTTCCCCATGTTATTGTTAGAAAATAGGAAGCGAAAGCAGAATCAGAAATAAAGATAAAGAAACATGGAACACAAGAATTTTTATGTGGAACCCTACTCCCTAAGGAGCGGGATGAAAGCACGGGAGAAGGCCTTAAAGGGATAGGTTTGTCTATTAATTTTCTCAATGGATACAGGAAGTCTGGGGCTCCTTATATAGCCTCCACAGAGCCTCCAAGTCCCACCACTGGTAGATGTGGGACTAAAGACATGGATGGGGTAAATGGATCCTGGAGAGATTTATTTACCCTCCTACAACTCATATGGCGCACAACCAAATACTCCAACACTCCCCCTCAAACTGGAGCATGCAATGCTCGGCTTGGACAAACAGAAAGAAACTCAACTCATAATACATGAAACTACATATAATATCAACTCAATGCACACAACTGTCGGTTGTTGTCGAGGACGTTGATTCTCATGTCGTGCAGGTGAGGAGGATGAACGGGCTGGAGTATGAGTCAAACAGAGGACTCGGAATCTGGCCATCGAGTCTGAAACTGCACCTGGAGTCTCCTCATCGGAGAACTGGGACTCTCCCATCTGGTTCAGAGTATGGTACTCTGCTCTGGAGTCCCTATGATACCACATGAAAACCCTTGCCCACCTGGCAAAGGGAATGGTCCTCTACTCTGGAGTCCCTATGGCTCACATGAAAACTCTGGCCGAACCAACAAGAATGATGGGGACCATGACAAATAATGGCATGCGTCGTCGTCTAGTATGAACAACAGTAAAATTGTAGAGTCTAGATTCTGAATGGCATGGAATCTGTATCTGGACGATTTGAATAGACTTGTGACTCTACATATACTCCCCCTTTCTCCCATACTTGTCGAAAACAGAGACATCGATAAAGTTAGGAGAAGACAACAAATCGAAAAAAATGTATTTGCAGTTTTTCCATTTTTTTAAATAGCCGCCCTCTTTTTTAAGCCGTTCATTTTTTTATGGCTTTTGCAACATTTAAAAAAAACACGTACGGCTTTTCAAATGTACGCACCTTTTTCAATTTTTTTTTGAACAATATAAACGTGGACCATTTGGGCTCAAAGATGCCTTAACCCAATTGGACTTTACAAAATGACTCTCCTCTCTTCTTTTTAAGCAAACAGCCCACTTGGGCTCTTCAAACCACTGTTTAACTCTCTCCTCTCTTTTCTAAAGCACGCGGCCACACTAGGGCCAAAGCCTCAGCCTTCACCTTTTTTCTTTTTTTAAAAATAGGCACGGGGCTCTGTTGGGATTAATAAAACCCCCCACCCGCAACTAGGGTTCCCAACGGGGAAACCCTATCTCATGCCGCGTCGCCAAGGGGGAAGGGAGTCCTTCGATGGTGTCGCATGGGAGTCGCGCCTGGAGTTCGCACCGCCAAGAGGCGCCGTTCGCGCACTGCCTGCGCTACGATGTGTCGATGCTTCTTATTCGAGTGTCCTTTCTTCTTCGATGCATAGGCGGCTCCGCCTGCGGAGCATCGCACGTGAGGGAATCGCTAGAAGATTTGCCTTGCGCCGCTGCAACCTTCGACGCCGGAATCGCGCGTGCCGCCTGCGCGCATGGAATGGAGAGGTAGCGATTTGAAAGAAGGCGGAGGAGCGACTGGAAGATCTCGCATCGCTCGAGGAAGAATCACCTAGACAAGCCAATGTTGCTGCGCCTAGGGCTCCAGGAAAGGTGTCTCGAGGAGGCGCTGTCGCTCGGTTGTGCTGGAGGAGGTGATGTCGCTCGGGGAGGCGTGGGCTGCACATGCTGGAGATGCGCGGGTGAGGCGTGTGGTGCGACTAGGGCTCTCTGCACCTGGAGGAAATGGTGTCCCTCTTGCAAGAGGAGGCGATGCCGATGTCGCTTGTTGCAGCTAACTGCGAGGAGCAGAGGTCGGTATGGAGCAAAAAGGGTGGATCGCTACTGCCTGGAGCCTCGAGAAAGGTGGCTCCGCCTGGAGCATGGAGGGGTGCCTCCTGATGTGAACAGAGATTGAGGTGCAGCTGTAGATTAGGGCTTCGCCGCTGAAGATCTTGAGCAAAATAATAATCGAACTTTAACAAATAATCTCCCAAAAAATATATCAAATTGGTTCATGTTCATCGAACCCTGAACAAACCGTGAAATAGGGTTTTAATAAAAACCCTAAAACCGAATCTCGAATAAAACAAAGAACTGCAAATCCTCGAGAATCAACCCGCTCTAATACCATGTTAGAAAATAGGAAGCGGAAGCGGAATCATAAATAAAGATAAAGAAACATGGAACACAAGAATTTTTACGTAGAACCCTACTCCCTAAGGAGCGGGATGAAACCACGGGATAAGGCCTCAAAGGACCAGGTTTGTCTATTGATTTTCTCAATGGATACAGGAGGTCTGGGGCTTCTTATATAGACTCCACAAAGCCTCCAAGTCCCACCACTGGTAGATGTGAGACTAAAGACATGGATGGGGTAAATGGATCCTGGAGAGATTCATTTACCCTCCTACAACTCATATGGCGCACAACCAAATACTTTAACAGTTATTGTCCTCTCTCAATTTTGTCGATGTCTGTGTTTTCCGACAAGTATGGTAGAAAGGGAGAGTATTGTGTAGAGTCACAGGTTGGATCCAGATATCAGATTCTTCATAGTCCAGACCAGTCAGATGTCAGGCTCTACAGCTCAGATGTTCAGACTCGACGATTGGTTCCGAGTCCTCTTTTTTATGTGTGCATGTATGCCATCATTATTTGCGGTCCACATCTTTTGTGTTTTGGTCAGAGTTTTCATTTGATCCATAGGGACTCCAGAGTAGAGATCCCATTCCCTATACCATGTGGGATAGGGTTTTCATGTGGTTTTATAGATACTCCAGAGTAGAGATCCCATTCTCTGAGCCTGTATAGGAGAGACCCAGTTCTCCGATGAGGAGACTTCTTCAGACTCCATTCTCCAGCGACCGTGGACTCTGACGATGATTGCACTCCATGGCTTTTCAGTTCGTCCCTTTCAGAGATGGAGCAGTTGTCCAATGGTAGAAAATAGGAATGCAGAAGTGTATCAGAATAAAGAAATAAAACTTGAAATGAAGACGGGATTTTACGTGGAACCCTACTCCCTAAGTGGTGGGATGAACCCATGGGAGAAGGCATCAGAGGGCCATGTGTTGCATTCAACTTTTCATTGGATACAGGAGGTATGGGGGTCCTCATATAGCCACCACATAGCCTCCAAGTCCCACCACTAATAAATATAGGACTAAATACATGGATGGGGTAAATGGATCCTAGAGACAATATCAATTCAATATGCATAATTGTCGATTCCTATCGAGGACGTTGTTTCTCATGTTATGTAAGTGAGGAGGATGATCGGGCTGGAGTGTGAGTCGACTGAATCTCCTCGTCGGAGAGCATGTGCTCTGTACTACATATGTCAGTCACTGCAACTGGAATGAGTCCCCACCTGGAGAACTCTGTCCCGCCACAACACAGTGGACAACTGCTTCATCTCTGGAAAGGGCCGAACTGAAAAACCTGTGAAGTGTAATTCTCGTCAGAGTCCAAGGTCGCTGGAGAATGGAGTCTGAAGAAGTCTCCTCGTCGGAGAACTGGGTCTCTCACATCTGGCATAGAGAATGGTGCTCTACTCTAGAGTCCCTATGATACCACATGAAAATCCTTACCTACATGGCATAGGCAATGGTCCTCTACTCTGGAGTCCCTATGGCTCACATGAAAACTCTGGCAACAACACAAGAATAATGGGGACCATTGACAATGATGACAAACATGTGCTCATCTGAAAAGAAGACCGCATACACTTACGTGTTTGAAACAGAAGACTCGGAAACTAGACTTCGAGTCTGGAACTGCGCATGAATAATCTGATAACTTGTAGAGTCTGAACAACTAGCTGGTCTGGAATATAAGTATCTGAAGAATCTGAATAGACATGTGACTCTACATATACTCCCCCTTTCTCTTATACTGGTCGGAATGAAGACATCGACCAAGTTGGGAGAAGACAAGATAGATGGGGAGAACAAAAACCAATAAACCGATCATTTTTTTCGGCTTTTCGTGCATTTTTTCCCAGCTTTTTCTTTTTTTTAAATAGCCTTCATACATTTTTTAAATTAATTTTTTTTAAGCCGTTCAATCCTTTTTTTTACGCTTTTCTCTTCTTCTTTTTCCTTTTCTTTATTTTTTGGAATTGTGTACATCTTTTCTATTGTACGCGCCTTTTTAAAAAAAACTTGCAACCCCTTCTTCTTTTTTCGACCCGCTTGGGCCCTAGAAACGAAGCCCATAATGGGAGCACACCCCATTTGAGCTTGGAATATTTGCTAACCCCCCCCCTCGCTTTTTTACTGACGACTTCTCTCCACTTTCTCTCTCTCTTTTTTAATCTAACGCTGCCCACCCTAGGCCTATTTAGGGTTCCCACGTGGAAACCCCTCATCATGCAAGACCGTCGCCGTCGAGAGTCGCACGGTGGGAGGAAGCTACCGCGCACCGCCTGGTAGTTGTTGAAGTATGATCGGGCTCCGAAGCGGCTGCCTGAGCTCCGCCAAGGCTTTGAGGAGAAGTTGGTGGCGTCGCCTGCTTTCGTTGCGCATAGAGGTCATCTCGTACGGGAGCTAGAGAGGAGAGATGGCACCGTTTCCTTTCGCGAGGAGAGAGGGTTGCCGCCTATAGTGGGTGCGCCTCCAGGACTGTTGCGACTGCGCACGTGGGTTTGTGCACATGGGGCTCCGATCGGAGTACTATGGAAGCCATCGAAGAAGGGATAGCGGACTGGGGGGATCTCCGCATGGGAGATGGATAGCACCGCGGGGATATGCGGCCGCCGCGAGGAGGGGCGCCACGATGTTGAAGGTGTGTGAGGTTGACCTGGATCGAGGAGCAGACCGCTTGCTGGGCTTCGTTGAAATGAGGTATCGTGCGCCGCTTGAGGATTCTCGCGCGCAGGAGCGACGCAAGAGCAAAGATGTGTGGTTGCGCCACTAGAGATGCGTCGACCACTGCCTGAATGTGATCGATCTGGAGGAGCGGCAAGTGATGGAGGTGCGGCGAGGACACCACCTATAGAGTTGCACCTCTGCTTGGACCTGGAGAGTCGTGAGTAGAGGTTTCAAAAGGGATGCCTGCTGCCCCTATCCCCTGAAGCGTGAATGATCCTAGGGTCGGGAGTTTAGGGGTTTCTCTGCACGACTGTAGCCTGGAACTGAGAAGAGGCGAAGATCTTCGGAGCGTCGAAAAAGAATGAGTTCTAGGAATCCAAACAGCACAAGAACATCAAATCTAGGGTTTTATAAACCCTGGAGCATGAACAATCTTCAAACGAAAATCCAAGACCGCGTACAAAAAAATCAGGGTTTTGATAGAAACCCTAAAACTGAAACTCGGTTCTTAAATAAGCTATGAAAACAATAAAATCTCCAAAAATCGAACTCGCTCTGATACCATATTAGAAAATAGGAATGTGGAAGCGTATCAGAATAAAGAAATAAAACTTGAAATGAAGATGGGATTTTACGTGGAACCCTACTCCCTAAGGAGTGGGATGAAACCACGAGAGAAAGTCTCAAAGGGTCATATATTGCATTCAACTTTCTCATTGGATACAGGAGGTCTAGGGCTCCTTATATAGCCTCCACAGATCCTCCAAGTCCTACCACTGATAGATGTGGCACTAAACACATGGATGGGGTAAATGGATCCTGGACGTATCCATTTACCCATATACAACATAAGAAGCGCACAACTAAATATTCCAACATCCACATATTGTGGCGGGCCAGAGTACTCTGATGAGGAGACTCATTTCAGTTGCAGTGACTCTAATAGGCATAGTACAGATCACGTGCTCTTTGACGAGGAGATTCACTTTGACTCACACTCCAGCCCGTTCGTCCTCCTCACCTTCAAGGTATGAGAAGCAACGTCCTCGACAGCAGCCGACACTTGTACGCATTGAGTTGATATTGTTCATAGCAAGGCCTTAAATATCAGTTTCGGTCACCATTTCGGTAACTGACCGAAACGGAATTTCGTTGGAATTTCGGTCAAAATTCGACTGAAATTTCGGTCATTTCAATCATTTTTTTACTACGGCACCCATATTTCGGTCATTTCGGCATTTCAATCGAATTTCGATTTCGACAGGATATCGATATTCGACAGAAATTAGACCGAATTTCGCTGAAATTTGAGGCCATGGTTCATAGTGTCCTGTAGCGTGAGTTTGAGATTTCTTTCTATTTGTCCAAGCTGAGCATTGCAAGCTCCAGCTTGAGGGGGAGTGTTGGAGTATTTGTTATATGCGTCACTTGAATAGATGGGTAAATGGATCCCTTCAGGATCCATTTACCACATCCAATTGTTTAATCCCACATCTACCAGTTGTGAGCAAGGCCTTAAATGTCGGTTTTGGTCACCATTTCAGTATCGACCAAAACAGAATTTCGATGGAATTTCGATAGAATTTCGACTGAAATTTCGGTCATTTCGGTCATTTTTTGTACTAGCACCCCCATATTTCGGTCATTTCGATCATTTCGGTCAAATTTCGATTTCGACTGGATATCGATATTCGACAGAAATTCGACCAAATTTCGCTGAAATTTGAGGCCATGGTTGCGAGATGTGGAGACTCAGTGAGGGTTATATAAGAAACTCCCCACCCTATGTATCCAGTGAGAAAGTGCAATGCATATATCATCCCTTTGAGGCATTCTCCCGTGGTTTCATCACGCTCCTTAGGGAGTATTGTTCTGTGTTCGGTATTATTTTTATAATTTTATTCTGATATGCTTCCGCATTCCTATTTTCTAACAAGAACAAACAGGAGGCGTGCTGGATGACGAGCGATAACCATGATCAGAAGTAGGTTGACGTGTATAGTATCTTGACAAGGTTGGAGCTAAGACTATGGGAGGCAGAGGTACCGAGGGAGGTGATAGAGATGGAGTAGGAGGTGGAGGTGAAGTGGGATTCACAGGCGCAGATGGTGGTGATGGGCTCGTAGGAGGAGGTGGCATGTAGACCTCATCATCTGAATCTGATGAAGTCAACCTATCACCTGTAGGAGAAAAATACATCATCAACCTATCACCTGATTCACATGATAACAAGCCGTAAATTCCACATCACCCTAGAACGAATGTGGGGCACGACTCAGAATAAGGAGGGTTCGAGTAACATCAAGAAAATGGCGATGCTTTCTTTCCGCAACACCAATATGTTGAGAAGTGTAAGCACATGATGTGTGATGAACAATACCGTGAGATGAAAAGAATTGTGAGAATGCACGAGTACAAAATTTCAATTCATTATCAATTCGTACAAATTTGACAGAAGAAGAAAAAAACATTCTGCACTTCATTGATGAAAGTTGTAATCACATTCCCAGCTTCATGTTTATTCTTCAATAAAAAGATCCATGAAAAACAAGAAAAGTTATCAACAATAACTAGATAAAACATGTGTCCCTAGTGATTAGGAACACGATTTGGACCCCTAATGTCAACAAGAAATAACTCTAAAAGGGAGTTGTTGCTCCGACTCTGATGACTAGGGAAAACAGCCCGATGGTGCTTCCCCAACTGGCATGCCTCGCATTGGAAGGATGAACGAGGTGAGATCTGAGAAAGGACTTGACACATCTTCTGAAGGGGAAGGTGACCAAAGCGCAAGTGCCACATGAACGAAAAAATCGATCATATAGAATGAGAAGATAGGTCTACATATGGAGTTCGAACCAGTCGATAGAGGCCTTCCTGCTCACGACCACATCCAATCACCATGCCAGTAAGAATGTCCTGAAATATAAGGGATGATGGGTCAAAAATAGCCCGACAATGCAAATCCTTCATAATCTGACTAAAAGATAATGAATTCATAGAAATATCAGGTGCATGCAAACATTCTGCATCAAAGGTGTCAAACTGATCTCCCACTCTCCTGTGATAGGGGAATGAATCTCATCGGCTATGACAACAATTCTCCCTGGAGGAACCTGTTGTAAGCTGCAAGCTGATCTCTGTCTCTACACAAGTGATATGTCACCCCAAAGTCCATAATCCATTATGTAATATCAGATCCATGACAAGCAGTAAGAGCATATATGCTACATGAGGTACTGGCAAAGGCAGAAGCAACAACATCTGAGTGGCTTCCTGGAGCAGGCAAGGAAGGAATGAGATTAGCAGGGGACATAATGTCCCTCAATCAGGCTACTAGGTCCTCAAACCTCTGATTCGAAAAGGAAGCTACAGGAGAGTCAACTCGTTCTGCTACACGAGCCGATGTTGGAAGCCATGCTTAGAGTAGCATGTATTCTTTGTATGCCCAGGAGGATGATAGTAAGTGCAGAGCTGACGAATACGACCTCCTCTACTACGAGGTCCACGGCCACAAAACTGAGAGGAACCTCCTCTGTTGCGAGAGGCAGCCATCGCAGAGGAGGTTTGAGTAGAAGCAGAGAAAGGAACAGTAATTCTATTGAGCCTGCGATATGCCTCCTCCATGGGAGGAATGGTAGCATCTGCAAGTATCTATGAGCAAGCAGCGTCATACTCAGGATTAAGTGCTGCACGAAACACAACCAATGGTTGTGTTCCTGTAAGACTTATATTGCTCAGGGGTGGCTGCAAGTGGCATAAAGCTATGGAGTTTCTCGAACATGCCCCTGAGAGAGGTATATAGAGAGTGCATAGGACAGTCACTCTGCTTGACTGTGAAGATATCATGTTGCAACTGAAGGATCTTGGTCTCATTCCTCACCTGAGAATATCTAGCAGTGAGAATGTCCCACATCGCCTTAGCAGTGGACTCATGCAGACTATCATTAGCGATCTCAACTGTGAGAGTGCCAGACAACCATACTTGAGCTTAGGCATCGTCAGCCTCCCATAAGGCATTCACCCCAGTCTTGTCAGTTGGCTCCTCCTCGGTAAGAATGTGCTTCTTAGTTGTATACTGCATTAGACTCATGAACTGCATGATCCAAAGTTCATAATCCGCCACATCCATCTTGGTTATCGGTGCTGGACCTCGAAAAGCGCCAATGACGGGGATCTCAACTTTACTTTCTGACATGTTACCGGATCAAGAAACCGAGGCTTGTAGACCACAGAAATTCGTCTAAACAGAATAGAGAGAAGTGGTTGCATATAGAGACTGAGTACAACCCTTCATGTCATCGTGTAATGTGTCTTAGACAACAAACGGATGATATTCAGATCTGAATACACCCAAAAACTTCAAAAACAGACTGTAAGTGATCACCAGATCACCCCTTTTAAGCTCTAGGGAGCAGCAGGAGGCACTCTAAGATGTGGTGGTGCCGCTGAAGGCGGTTGCTGCAGCCGCTTGCAGTGCAGTGGCGGCTGCTAGAAACAGCAACAAGGGCCACATGTGGCTGCGGCTGTCTGCGGCAAGTGACCAATGGCGATGGAGGCAACCGAGAGAGAGACAGGAAGAGGGAGGGAAAGGAGGGGGCAACTAGGGTTTTGGAAGGTGAGGTACTACGGCTCTGCTCTAGGACTACTCTGATATCATATTAGGAAAATAATGAGAATTGTTATTCCATGGACACCTAGGGCTCTCTTATAGAGAGAAGAGACCTATGGGTAAATTACATAAGCTAGACAAAAATAAAGTAAATTGAGAAAACAATATCTCTAGTGTAATGACAGTCCACCTCAATGTACTTGATTCTCTCATGAAAAGTAAGATTTTATGTTGTGAGCAAAGTTGCTTGATTGTCGCACCATAACTACATCAAAGGAATCTGTGTAATTATGTCAATATCAACATAACCCAATAAATTCTACAGGAGTTTGGTCCATGGCCCGGTACCCGATTCGGCATTAGATCTTGATACAACATGTTACTTCTTACTCCTCTATCTAACCAAGGAATCAACAAAACACATTGCAAAGCTAGTAATGGATTTCTTATCTATTGGGAAACGTGCATATGAGAATCAATACAACCAAAGAAAGCAAATAAACCCCCTTTTTTAAAAATAAAATAGGCCATTCCATGGTGAAGTCTTCAAATATCTCAGGATCATCATGACAGCTTGCATATGAGCATGATTGGTTAAGCCAAAAATTGACTAATGTAGCTTACAACAAGAAATATCAGGCCTACTAACAAAACCATAAAGGAGCTTTCCAACAAGCTCTTTGTATCTCCATCCAGGTGCTTCCTTTGTATCTATTTATGTCCGAGTTCGTTTATATAGTAGTAGTATATAAACTTTGTAGGGCTAGGGTTATCAGTATATTCTGTATATTCTTCTTCACCACATAATGAAAACTGATCATCGTCGCCCAAGGACTAACCCAGTTACGGGAGAACATTGTAAATTCATGTATTTGCATCATGCTTGATTAATCGTGTTTGTGCTAGTTTGTTTTTGTGATTCACCACCAAGTACAAAGGCTTACGAGGAAGTTGATATATTTTACCTTGACCAGGGTCGACGTTACATGTGTTTAATGTGGCAAGTCAGTATATGCATGCTCCCACTAATGCATATATGAAGATTGTGGAACGTATTTTGTGATATCTAAAGAAGAACCTATGAAAGAACTCATTTAACAGATATCGAAATAGATATTGAGTTACCTATGAGATTATTATGTGATAAGAAGACATCAATCAATTTGTTAAATTCTCATGTTATGCTTAAGAGAACGAAGCATATTGATATAGATCGTCAACTTCATCGAAGAGATGATTGACTCAAAGGAACTACTTTACATAAAAAATGAAGAGCAAGTTGATGATGTCTTCATCAAGGGACTTCATGATTGACTCAAAGGAACTACTTTACATAAAAAATGAAGAGCAAGTTGATGGTGTCTTCATCAAGGGACTTCACATGAATAATGTTAAGAAGAATGTGGCAAAGTTGGGCATGATCGATTTTAATGTCCAACTTAATAGGGGTTGTTGATTTGTATCTATATTGAGGTCTCTCCATGAGTGTAGTAAAATGCATTTGTTAACTAAGGTAAATAATTTGCAAGTGTGTACTATAGTATCCATCATAGCAAGTGTTATTTTCAGATTAATAGAATCAATTGACAACATTCAGCATCTAAACTTAAGTTCAAACAGGAAGAGAAACACAGATTGTGTTTATTCAACTCTAATGATGCACACAATAGAAAGGCAAAAGGAAAATATTAACCGTTATTTTTGTAGATCTTGTTGAGGATTTTAACACGAGACAGTTGCTATTTCAGTTCACTGGGAAACTTACCCTTGATAAAACCACGAAGCTCCACCATCCAAGGTTATGATAATATTTTTTAAATAGCATCCACTTTCCATGGCTGTGAGCTTTAAACTGCCTTCTTTGTTCTCCATGCTCGTTGTGAGCCCAATTTCCATGCCTTCAACCTTACCCATAAGTATTGTGATCAATACCCTTTTGGAAAGATAAACTAAGATGAGTGCATTTTTTACAGTATAAAATGTGACCAAAAGAATTGACAAAAAATGCCAAAAAAGCCTATCAAAATTGCAATTTTGGCAATATTACCAGCATGAGTGATATTCAATCAATTACATCCCATCTCTCGGTTCAATTATTAGTATCAAAATTCTAGCCCGCTGACTTTTTTTTGACGAGATAGGAAAAAAATGGCTTTTGTAGAGAATAGTGCATAACGGGAAAGGGAATAAGAGATTGATGTAGAGAATACTTGCATAAAAGAAATAGGAATCAGTGATTGACAATTATATATTTCCAGTATGGGCTTTTCTATTATTGTATGCCTTATTATTTTTTATCGTGGGACCCTCTTTAACAATGAGTCCATAGACCTTCTACAACGACTAAGAAGCTTTTCCTGTTTTTAATATGGTATTAGAAAGCAATCCTAGACCAAATATCCATGCCTATCCCTAGACGACCAACGTACTCCCCTTTGTCATCGTCACCACAAATGGCATCTTGACGTGTAATTTAAGGTTTGTGTTAATTTGAGTGTATATCATTGTAACCTAAAGCACATTAAAAGATAAAACTACTTTATTGTTCTATTTATATTCATATATAATAAAATTAGTTTATTGTTATATTTATATTCATATATAATCAGAGTGTTCGGTCTAAGGGAGGCAATTGTAGGGTTAATGTTACTTAAGATAGCTAGGTTGTTATATTTTTTTTTTGAAGTCTAAAAGGTAGGGGGGAACACTCGATGGTGTCCGCCCCAAGTTTATTAATCAAAACAAAAGGGGAACAAAGTTTGAAAAACAAAAACCAACTACGCCCAAACCGTTACATGACCCACTCGTCTATCAAGCGATTAGCGAACACCCCCACATTTTCCTTGTAAAAACGCTGACCCGAGAACAGTAAGTCGTTTCTCCCCCACCACACCGCCTAGAGAATGGCCATGGGGTACATCCGCTCTCTCCTTTGCCTGTTGGTATTGGCGTGGACCGAGTCCCAAAAAGCTTGGAAGTCGTCGATGCGGCACCAATCTGAGCCCATCTGCCACAGTTGAGACACCAATGGGCATGAGAAGAAAAGATGTTCCACCGATTCGAGCTAGGTTGTTATATGAAATATCGATTGTGTTATCTCTCTCATATGTTGTTTCTTTCCTTACTATTTCATTTCTCATATTATTTTACTGTTAGAGTATGTGTCGCATGTATAGATAGGTAATTGGATCCCTCCAGGATCTAGTTACCACATCCACAGATTTACATTTACTGTGAGTGGGACTTGATCTTACTAGTGGTACTATATAAGAAGCCACACACCACCTGTAACAATTGAGAGAGAGAGAAATAACAGACTACATGGCCTTTGAGAGGCCTACTCCTGTAGTTTCATCATGCTCCTAACGGAGTAGGGTTCTATGTAATATCATGTTGTCCTTCCGTTTGCATTTCTTCATCTTTGATATTACACCTCCGCACTATCATTTTCTGCATGGTATCAGAGCGGATTCAATTTTCGAGGATTTATTTTATGTTCGTGATTTGTTCGAGCTTCACTTCTAGGGTTTCATGGAACATTAATTCTCAGTTGTTATCGACAATGCCAATCTGATCAATCCAATTCTGGGTTTTCTTCTAGATTTATTATTTGTTCATATTCAAGATCAGCTCTGGAAATTTTACACAGATCAATTCTAGAAATGTTGTGTTGGGTTTCTTCATGAAACCCTAGATCTTCATGATGTGTTCAATTGCAAGTTCAAAAGTTTGATTCAGCAATTGTAGTGCGCTCATCTTCTCTACTTGTATCTTCCCTGCGCGCAACATTTTCTACATGTTTTAAGGGCTTTAAATGAAACCTGAGTTCCGTGCGATTCTAGCAATTATGAAGATATTGAAGCCTCCGTGTAATTCCAACAAGTTCTAGAAAATCGTGTTATTCTATAACCTTAAAAAACACGATTCTAGCAAGGGCTTGGCCAAAAAGGTTGAAGAACAGGGAGGAGGGGGTTCCCATCGCGAACCCTATTTATGCTCTGTAGGGGGAGTGATACCTCTCATATAAGTAAAAAGAGAGCCCCCGATTCTCTATCGTTATTGCATTAGAAAAAAAGGTGCTTATATTGGGCTCGAAAAAAAGAGAAAGAGCTCAACAGTGTGTTGCTAAAGAAAAAAGAGAGGGGAAAAAAGAGAATTGCATTGGGCCCAATCAGGCCCTGAGTTTTGAAAAAAAAAAAAAAAGGTATCGGAAAAAATTGTACGAAAAAAAAGAATGAAGAAGGCTGGAAAAATGGTGGCTTTAAAATTTTTGAGATTGATTTTTGTTTTCCCCATCTTCATGTCTTCTCCCAATGTGATCGATGTCATCTATGGAGAAAGGGGGGTCTTATGTAGAGTTCTACGGGACAGATCAGACTCTCCAGTTCAGATTCAGACGTTTGGATTTTAGACTCTACCGTTTGATGTGTACATGTCTATAATTATTATTTGAGAGGTCATCATCTTTGATTTAGACTCAGGGTTTTCAATGTGATCCATAGGCAGTCCATAGTAAAGATCTCATTCTAAGAGCCATTGTGGGCTTCAGTTGTTAATGTGGATTCATAAGGATTCTATAATAGAGATCCCATTCTCTGAGCCAGTATGTGAGATCCGGTTCTCTGATGAGGAAACTTTCAGACTCCATTTTTCAGTGTTCGTGAACTCCAGTACAAGATACTTTTGAGGTTCCTATGAGAGAGAACCCACTTCGATGTCCCTATGAGAGAGACCCATCTTTAAAGATCTAAGTATGTATAATTAACGACGTTCTTTTTATGGCTCTTCAAAGATAGAGCAGTTGTCCACATGATGCGCAGTCTTCTACATGTGGCGGGCCAGAGTACTCTATCAAGGAGACTCATTTCAGTTTCAGTGACTCTCACAGACACGGTACAGAGCATACATTCTCCAACGAGGAGATCTATTTTAAATCACACTCCAATCTTTCAGTTCCTCATCACCAGCACGGCAGGAGAAACAACATCCTCAGCCAGCAGTAGAGTTCGTTGGGTTAATCAAGGTTCAGGAAAGCGGTATGCGTATGCATTCGGATAGGTCACTGAATATCGATTAAGCAATATGCAGGGGCATATGCAGGGTATATGTGGTTCTACGTAGTATCCTAATTTTTTATTTAAAAATAAATAAAAATATACAAAATTGATTAAAACTGAAATAAATTTATGTATAATTGTGGTCCAACATAAGATCTAAAAAAGATGACTTTCATATAGAGGTCAAAACAATCTCTATCAATCAAATATCAGTACTTCAATAGAAAAGTTAGCACACATAATAATTAACAACAATCACCAAAATATGTAAGTATCTGAAAGAAAACTGAAATTCAAAACAAATAACATTAACAAAAGTGCTAATTAAGATAGCGTAAGAAAAATAAAATGTTCAAGCGACAATATTCTACTAAGTACAAAGCAATTCTAATCTAGTCATCAACAAATTCCACTGTGATATTGTCTTCATCTTCACTTTCTTCCTCGGATATAAGTTCTTCCTCATTCAAACTCGACAATGAAGTTGCACTAGTAGCATGCCTTTGGCTTCTTCTATATTGTATCAAATCTTCAGCACCCCACTAAGTTCCACGTCAATCCCGATCCTTGGAAAACATCATCATCTCCTTTATCTTCACCAATTCAATATCTCAAACGGGTTCTATCATTTGTGGCAAATGGATCATTTCATTTTTAAGATGGGGATCCCTCAACTTGGCATTGAATCTGGCATACACCAAATCATTTAATCATTTGAATTCAAACTTGTTCCTTTTCTTCATGTGGATATACAAAATACCCATAAATATATCATTAACCACCTCATTAATGATGTGTAGCATCTAAGATGTGTGGCACCAATTTTTTAACTTTACTGTCTCAAAAGTGCTCCAATTCATTTCACAACCCAAGGAAGAAGCTGTCAACTTTAAAACTTTCATTGTCATTTCCTTCAAATGTAGTGTTTCCATGTCGTACAATTCCCACCAACGGATTACTTTCAAGAAGAAATAGTTAGCAATCGTTAAACATATAAGTCTATTAATTCTAGTGAGAAATTATACTTAGATTGAAATCATCATCAATGATTGACCTCTGTCTGATAGCCAATGGTTTGCCAAATGGTCCTTCTGCCCCTTCATATAAAGGAAACTCCTTCATGGTCACGATATCTTGGATCTCTGAATCAGGATAGAAAATATCCATACAATCCAAGAATCCCTTCATAGCAAGGCCTTCCCTCTAGATTTGAGCATTGTCCCTACAAAAGGAATAGGGATTCAAATAATATGCAGCAAGGTGGAGGGGGCTATCCAATCTTCCTTTTGACTTTGAGTCAATGGCATCAACAAAATGTTTGTAAGATGCTCCGACATCTTTGAAAATGCTCATGATCTCTTTTCTAGCATCTTGCAACTCACTGTACACAAACTCCATAGCCGGCCTCCTATCTCCATCAACAAACCGCGGAACATGTACCAACGGAGAAAAGATCTTCGATGTCAAAGACACTTGAGTCCAAAATGAAGGACTCAGACCTATGTATGAAGTCATTTCCCCCATATTGATCTTGTACCATTAACAAGCTCTCCATTCATCAGAAGAAAACACAAGTCTCAACTTATCCTTCTTCTTCATCACAGATTGCAAAGTGAGATATGTGGTAGCAAATCTTATTGTTCCTGGCCTCACTATCTTGCCCTTTTGCGTACTCATCGAGTTCAATGTTTTTGTATGATTGTATTTGAAGACAGTCAATGTTCTTGCCTTTGTAATGGCAGTTTTCACCTTCGATTCTTTATCGATCTCTTCTAGCATAAGATCGATGCAATGTGTTGCACGAGAACTCCAGAATATCCGTGGGTACTTTGTTCTCAAGATTTTGATAGTAGCCATATTGGCAGATGCATTGTCTGTCACTATTTGGCATATATTGTCAGGCCCAACTTCCTCAATGGACTTATCCACTAAGGAAGTAATGTACTCCGTGGTATGAGAATCTGCAGAAGAGTCAATAGAATTCAGAAAACTAGTTCCAAGCACGCAGTTGACACAACATTATGCTCCTTCCTCTCATATCTGTTAGAATTATTATGTTTACATTTATGTTTGTAACCCTTCGAGTTTCGTAACCCCATGTGACCCCTCGGGTTCTGTAACCCTCTATGACCTTTCAAGTTCCGTAACCCCTCATAACTCTTCGGGTTCCGTAACTCTTGTACCCTCTAGGATTTTCTCGCTATATAATAGATCCTAGCTCTATGGAATAAAAATCTCATCTCATTCCTCTTCTCAACATGGTATCAGAGCAACGATCCTAAATCGGAGCCTAATATCCTAAATCCGCCGCCACCACCAGCCCTCTCTCCGCCGACAAGGAGAGAGGGTTGGACCTCTTACGTCGCTCGTGGATTCGATAGTCCTGCGCAAGGCAGTTCGAGTCTCCAACATCACAAACTGCCACCTCCAGCGGCACCTAAAGCATCGCTCGAGGCTCCAGCCGCACCTCCTGCGTAGGTGGCACTGCTTGGAGCGCCCCCTTCCAACAACCCTTGCTTCATCACGACTTATTTCTCCCAATGACGTATGTTTCCCTACCACGACTGACAGACCAATACTCCAGAGTACTACTCAGATCATCCGTCTTCACCGAGCATCAACTTCTTCGTCAGGGCGTACGACCCGACTACTACTCCGCGTTGGACTTCTTCTACAACGATTCTTCTCCAGGCACGACAGAGATATGTTCCGGTGACCTGCAGGCACGACAGAGATACGTTCCGGTGACATGATATCGCAGCGACTCTACAGGCATGGTAGAGATATGTTCCGGTACCTGAAAGCCGCAGACCCGTCCTCGAGCGAGGTCTTCTACCAGTAGCGGACATATGTTATTATGATGCATCGTGTGAAGATGTGGTGCATACTTTTTCTTTTTGTTACAAGCTGCAGCTTTCTCAGCTCCAGCTTGAGGGGAAGTGTTAGAATTATTATGTTTACATTTATGTTTGTAACCCTTCGAGTTTCGTAACCCCATGTGACCCCTCGGGTTCTGTAACCCTCTGTGACCTTTCAAGTTCCGTAACCCCTCATAACTCTTCGGGTTCTGTAACTCTTGTACCCTCTAGGATTTTCTCTCTATATAAGAGATCCTAGCTCTATGGAATAAAAATCTCATCTCATTCCTCTTCTCAACAATATCAATACATGCATCCGTCATAATAGAACATCCAGAAGTCTTCCAAATATCATGATGCGCTTGCAAGAACTCTGTTCTTTCCTTAACATGTTCTTTCAAAAGAGTTTCTTTAAGCTCATAGTATGTTCGAGGCTTGTACGACCTTCCATATTGCCCAATTACTTCGCACGTTCGAAGAAAGGAGTCACTTTTGACAACATTAAAAGCAATGTCATTGTCATAGAAGTACTATGCCATGAATGAATTCACATGTGCACATTCCTCCTTGGCAAAGGTATCTTTGATTGTGGATTAGCGGAGACTCTGGCACATCTTCTACTGAAGTTCGCAACCTTTTGCCATCCCTTTCTTCATCAGCCACAGGTTGATTAATCTTGATGGAGATTTGCCCTTGAATGTCTTTCATCCTCGAGGGCTTCTCATTCTTCTTCACTTTAATTTCTTTCATGTTGTCCATAATTTCTTTCTTTACCTCAGTAGACACCATGGGACAAGATGCCATATTGTCTTTAATATGAGCCAAATGTTGCTTCATGCGATTGATTCCTTTTGTCAAAACCTTCCGACACAATCGAGGAGTAACCATGCTAGGGCTACTCGGATTTGCTAGAAAAGCATACTTCCATCCCGGATCATCGGATCCAAGAGAAACAAAAAACTCCAATGTATTAGTGTCGCTCCTCTTAATAGGAGGCTCGCTTTCAGTTCCAGATGTAGGAGAAGAACCATTGTTAGATGGTAGTCTAGAGGTCATAACTGCCTAACATTCAATCATAATTATAAAATACCATCAAGGTAGTCCAATGAAAGTGTAGAATCAAAAAAACTCTCGAAGCAATGCTAAAGATACTAGTCTTAGCTTAAAATAATTTGTACTGAACACCTTTCTCTGTCAGAAATTATGAAATCGATAACAACATATACGAGGCAACCATTCTGAGAGTAAAGATGTGCTCACTGATTTAGGTACTTAATTTTCACTAACTTATGATTTTTAGTCTAATATTAATTTTGAGATATAAATCCACTTCACGCTTACGCTCAGTCAGAACCTCGCATCATGGAGACAAAATATTAAACATGTTTATTTCAGCCACCCGTGATAAAGAAAAAAATCTTGCAAATAAAAACGGGAAAATAATAATAGATTCATTTCAATAAAGCAAACATTAGAGTGGAACTAGAGTATGCATCAAGGAGATATGTGAAACAACAATACTAAACAAGTATACATTAGAGTGGAACTAGACTATGCATTAAAGCATATTGTAAGAACAATAATGTGAAGCAACCATGCAGAAAATTGTCCTCCGGTGGAGAGAAGACTAATGGTGCTAACAAAAAATAATTGTAAAGTGAAATAACTGCTACAATGTTAGTGTCGGACTAAAGCTATACACCTATCATGGAGCCGGACTAGGTAAATGTGAAACAAACATGTTTAGAACAAGCATGTGAAAAAATAATACTAATTGAAATATGCATCAAAGCATCAAAAAAATAGGCATAATTAGTAGTATTTTTAAATAATACTAATTGAAACATGCATCAAAGCATCAAAAAATAATACTAATGATCGTCATTAATCGGATTTAGTGGCCCACAAATATAGAAAAGGGGACTAGAGTTACCTTCACACGGACACGATGGAGTTGGGAGGGAGAGGAACCTCGCATGGAGGAGATGATGGCCGAAGATCCACGCACGGAGGAGCTGGAGGCGGATGAGCCTATCCACGGAGGAGGTGGAGGCGGTGGATCCTTGCACAGAGGAGCTGGAGCCAGTGAAGCGTCACGCAGAGGAGCTGGAGGCGGAGGACCCTCGCACGGAGGCGGAGGGGTTCCAGGCGGTGGTGGAGGCGCGGTTAGGAGGAGGCGAGGGAGCTGGGAGTCAGGTGGCGGAAGCCCTAATAGGGGTTTTGGGAGAGATGCTCGGGGTTTTGGGTTTCTCGAGGATTCGGGTATTTGGGCGAGATGTTCGGGGTTTTACGTGGATTCGGATACGACAACCCGATGGAGCTTGGAGCAGGCGCACGGTCTGTATATGCAGCCGCACAGTCTACATATGCAGACCGCACAAGTGCAAAGGGTGCTTAATGAAGGGATTCACGTATGCAGCGCACTAGGGTATCTGATCACGCAAATGAGATCGCATATGCGGCCGCTCAAACCGATTTCGTGAACACTGGGGTTGATATTGTATGTAGTGTCGTGTATTCTGTGTGAGCGATGTCTCCAGCTTGAGGGGGAGTGTTAGATTTAGATTATGCGTCACAAGTATAGATGGATAATTGGATCCCTCCAGGGTCTAATTACCACATCCACAAGTTTAGTCCCACATCTACTGTGAGTAGGACTTGGTCTTACTGGTGGTGATATATAAAAAGCCCACCCCACCTATAACTGATGAGAGAGAGTAATAACAGACAACCCGGTCCTTGAGAGGCCTTTTCCCGTGGTTTCATCTCGCTCCTCACGGAGTAGGGTTCTACGTAAAATCCCAGTATTATTCCATAGATTATATTTCTTTATCTTCGATATTACGCTTCTATACTATCATTTTCTACGTTTACTCTTCAGAGTTTCTCCTTTATATAAAAGAGCCCTACAACTTCTGAATAAACAACCCAATCATTTATTTATGTATGGTATCAGAGCGGTTGTCTTGAACTAGAGCTCTGATATCTCCTTGATTCCTCAAACCACACCCGTCAGCGTTTCTCCATGCCTCCCCCTCCCACATGCCCCCTCCGCCTTCCTTATCCCATGTGCATGTCTACCTCAATCTCGTGTGAAGCCTAACACCGCCCAACGGCCTCTCGCACGAGCCCCGGTGCCACCATGTGGTCCCCAACACCACATGTTGGTTGTTGTTTGCACCATACTACAGCAATGTAATAAGCCTAGGCCCTCTTCACGAGATTCCATGATCATATATCTCCTCATCGTACTGATTTTGGAAAGTCTGGCTTGGATTTCACCCTCAAAATCAGAGTTGTTTACCTTAAAGCACCAGCAAAGATGATGGGAAAGGTTGTTCTCTAAGGTTGCATACACAACATGTTCCCTACATGATTGTGTAGACAAAGATAGATTTTTCTATCTAACGGTTGTGCCCTTCCCAGTCTCCTTGCATCATGGCAGAAGACAAAGTTGATGTTACTCCATCCTTTAGGGCATTCAAAAGCTCATGTCACATCACCGGGATGGATGGGACTAACTACAAGTTGTGGGTGATGCAGCTCATGATCATCATGGAGAGCAAAACAAAGAATACATCCTAACGAAATATGAGCCAGCTGCAAAGACTAGAACCAACACTTCATGGAAGCATGATAACGCATTAGCACGTATTTGGCTCTCCAGTACTCTGACAATGGAGACAACCAATGATATTCTACATCATCCCACAACAAAGGCCATATGGATACTCGTGCCACCATATAAAAGGGAGTAGAAGAACAAGACAAACAATCATTAGCTCTAGTATAATACCTTTACTACAAAGTAGGACGGTCGTCCTCTTCATGCATTTTATTCCAGTCTGAGAGGCATGTTCAAGAAACCTTATAGTTGCATACATCCGAGTACCAGTCTTGATCAGCAAATGAACTACATGAACACCACAATGGTGGGTGTTTTACTTGTTTCTCTTAATCCTCACTATGATGCAGCTCTTAGCCAACTTTTTCTTAATGCCTCAATCCCTCCAATGGACGAGGCATATAACTATCTGAGCAAAATCACTACATCTCCCAGTTCTACATCCAAAACATCCTCATTTATGGCAGCACCACGTGGCAGAGGGGGTTCATCTCATTTCAAAGGAGGTCATGTCCGTGAAAGGGGAAGCCATCGTCCCCACCCTCAAAGCATGTGTTGCAGCCGTTTAGGACACTCCAAAGACATGTGTTATCAGAAGCATGGTCGTCATGCCTCTACTCATGTTGATGAACATTTTAAGACCAATGCTACTCATGTTGATCAGAAGTATGATGATCATATCTCCCGTCTAAGGGAGATCATGTGCCTTCCATCCAATAGTACTAGCGTTCCTCCAGCCTTATCTGACAATACAGCCTCTGTGGGCACCTCAGGTACTGGTTATGCTCTTAACACATGTCACAGTGCTGATATTGCGGAATGATTCATAGACTCTGGACCATTTCATCATCTCTGTGGCGACAGAGAATAGTTCACATCTTATAGTACCTTCCATTCCGATCGATTGGTCGTCATTGCCGATGAAAACATTTTCTTATCACAAGACGGGGGGATTCAGTTAATGCCTTCCATGCGTCTATATAATGTTTTACATGCACCAGATTAGTTATGAATTTGTTTCCATTAGTCAAATTACTAAGAATTGAATTCTCGTGTCATTTTTGGCATTACTCTTTTGTTTTAGGATATATACTCATGAGGGTGATCAGATATGACCATGAGCAAGGGGTTTGTACATATTGGTCCACTCACTTTAGGCTAGCAAATATTCCATATCTATTGGACCAATTTACTCATACTTGTGACAACTTCGATAGGACATCTTCCCATGCAAAAGATGTGTAGAGCCCCCCCCCCATACCTCTACTCAAGGCCTTAAATGTCGGTTTCGGTCACCATTTCGGTATAGCTCAAAACAGAACTTCGATGGAATTTCGGTGGAATTTCGACGGAAATTTCGGTCATTTTTTGTACTAGGACCCCCATATTTCGGTCATTTCGGTCATTTCGATCAAATTTCGATTTCGACTGGATATCGATATTCGACAGAAATTCGACCGAATTTCGCTGAAATTTGAGGCCATGCCTCTACTCGGTCTAATTTTCAATGTGAGGCATGCCACCATGGGAAGCATCATTGCACTAGTATCCCCACTCATCATAATTGTACCCAATACTAAAGCTTCATTGTCTTCGGCTACTTCTGCAGACCTGGGTAATTGAAGGAACGGGAAATATATCAAGCAATTTCCATGATCCTATTCCTGATTTGGCACTGCATTTTCCTTTCGAGCTGGATAAGTTCCAGAAAGAGGTGATTCACTTCTCTTCTCCTAACATTATGAATATGGTGGAAGAGTTATGAGCGACGAGAGGGGAGAGAGCGAGGTAGGCGGCGAAGAAGCTTCTTGGGTGCCTATCAGGTTGAAGCGGCGTAGAGCAAAAAGGTCAGCAAGCATGGTGCGGTCAGGGTGGAAGCCTCTGATCGGTGGCCTATGCCACGGCAGAAAGGAGAGCCCTTTTGGTCGTGGTTGTTTTTGGTGTGGCTCACTCCGACATTGGGAAAGAACATGTCACGAACCGCTGAGGTGTTTCAGGTGTAATGGGTTTGCGCACAGAGCAAGAGTATGCCCACTGGGAGCGTGAAAGGAGGTGGTACGGGAGGACGATATCCTAATTGGTGAAGGAGGAGGTTATCGAACCATATTCTATGGCACGTCGAACGTGGGAACACCTAAGGGCAATCGTTTCGACGGTGATGTCGCAATGTTGAGACCGTGGCGTGCTATGGCGCAGGGCTTGGCGAAGCACGAAGCGAGGGAGATTCTATGGATGTGCGAGAACAAGAAGGCCTTTCTCCGGTAGTGCTTCCCGAGCATCTTTGACGATCATATGGACTTCCGGGCCCTGAGCTTGTTGCAGGTGCGCGGCATTCCAATCGTCTGGAGAAAGGTGGAGCTAGTGCGGGAGATCCTTACTGTGGCTTCCGTGGCTAAAATCGTGTCCAACGGTTGCGAATGGGGGAAGGAAGCGGAGCTGGTGGTTAGGGTGCAGAGGTTCATCCCTTTGGGGCTAGGTTGGAAGAAGGTGTCCTGTGGCAATTTCCTGGAGGTCAAACTGGCCACGGTCGGTACTGGCTTTTTTCACGGAGAGCTGGAGTCCCCTGTTGATGGGCGTCGCAAATTGCGGTCGGAGGTCATGCCAGACGGCTTGGTGGCATCGGTGGAGGACAAGGGGGGAAGTCGGAAGGTCACGGAGGAGCGTTTTGGTGAGAAATCGATGCCTCGTCTTTCGTGCATCATTGAAGGTGAATCTCTTTGAAGGAGATGGCTCGAGACTTTGAGGGTCGTTACGCTTCCCAAGGAGGATATCAGTGGGAAGGCGCCCGCACGCTTTGATTCTTCTGTAGGTGCCCCCTACTCAAAGTGCGTGCGAGATCAACGGGGCGGGCGGGGGAAAGCAAGATGGTTGAAACGGAGGAGGATTCAGATCCTTTGGCCCGGGTCTTGAGAGAGGCAATGCTTTTAGCAGATCCGGAAATGGACTCGGATCCTGATGAGCGCCTGGTCTCCTGGACTCGAGTCATGTGCGCCAACGGACTTTAGTGGCAGTGGAAAATACTTCCACGTTATGGCTCCAGGACTCGAGACTGGGCCGAGAGTACCAGGGCTCACGGAGCCCCGTGATCAGAACATGGAGATCGATCCTTCAGGAAGCGAAGCAGTATCTCAAGGGGGTCATGTGCTGGAGAGAAGGTCCTTATAAGGAGGGGGGAGGAAGACTCCGATCTCAAGGGAAGGGAGGGAGCTCCATATGAGGCTCCTGGGCGAAAGGATGACAAGGCGGTGGATTTGTTGGGGTGACGGAAGGGTGCAGCATCTCACCAGCTTCTGCGGGGTTGCTCTCGAGGTAGGAGCAAGCAGTTCTATATCGAGTTGAGGAGGCGCCAAGGCTGTTGATGAAAGGGGAATCCTCTCGGGTGGTCGACATGGGGTCCAGGTTCGGTGTCTTCTTTGAGAGGGGTGAAGCACTGAAGTCAGCGAGAAGGAGGCACAGGGCGGAAGCACTGGATGCTACGGAGAGTCCGATGTCATTGTCACAGAACGCGACGATCGTCGGGTCGCCCTGGGGAAAGCCAAGCCATTTTGGTCTCTTGGACAGAAGGTTCACCGAATGTTTGGGGGGAGTGCAACCACAACCGCTTAAGAAGATCTCTAATGTTGCTAAATGAAGCTGTTGTTGTGTAACGTGAAGGGTTTGGGCCGACCCAAAAAATGCCTAGGGCTAGTGAACCTGCTTCGTGAGGCCAAAGCGGGCATCTTCTTGTTGCAAGAAATGAAACTGGCAAGCAGTGTGGTAGGTGGTGGACGTGATTTGGGCGTTGGGCAGATTTTTGAGGTTGCAGGAGCTGCAGGGGGGATAATCATGGGTTGGAAGAAGGAAGATTTGAGGCAGTGGCAATATGGAAGTCCAGCTTTTCACTCCCAGTTCGTCTCAGGCGTCGGACGGACAATTTCTCCTTTACGGTGACTAACGTCTACGGATTCACTAGAAGCGGGAGGGGCTCCTTAGCAACAGATTTGGAGCAGACGAGCTCTGGTTGTCTCGATGGTGTATGGATTGTGGGGGGGGGGAGATCTCAATCTTACATTGCCGCCGAGCGACCGTCTACCAGGGGGAGGGATTTTGGCTCTGCAGAATTTTTGGAGATGACACATTCTATGGGGCTTACAGTTATAGATGCAGCAGGATGTGACTGCACTTGGCGCAATGCAAGATCATGGTTGAGATTGGATAGGTTCCTACTTTCCATTGAGGAGGTGGAAAGATTTCTGCTCTCACGGGCTTGGGCATTTCCGCGTGCTCACTCGTACCACACGCCAATTCCATGGTCTTCTGGCGAGGAGGGAAGAGGCAGGTTTTTCTTTCACTTCGAGCGTGCTTGGCTGTTGGAGGGCAGTTTTCAGGAGATGGTGATGGTTCTGCGGAGGGAGTGGAGCCCAGAGGGTTCGGCGGTTAGCAGATTTACGACTAAATTGGGGCGGCTTAAGTTATTCCTACAAGATTTAGGGAGGGAGGTGAGATTAAAAAGAAGGGAGAAGAGGAGTAGAACGCAGGAGGAAGTGGTTCATCTAGATGAATTAGATGACCTGAGAAGTCTGAACCAGAATGAGGTAGCAGTTAGATCAAGTCTTTTGGAGGAGATTATGTTGGAGGAACAAAAAGAGGAGGAATGGAGGCAAAAATCCAGACAGAAGTGGTTAAGAGAAGGGGACGCAAATATCAAATTCTTTCACGTCATGGCGTATGACAGAAGGAGGAACCATATTCATGATCTGGAGGTTTGGGGGGGGGGGGGGGGGCAGAGGCTTTCTGGGGAAGCACAAATTGGCGGTGTGCTGAGAGAGCATTTGGAAATGTCGCGGAGAAGGCAAGGGGATGGGTGGGGGTGGCTAGGGAGTGGGGTGAATTCCTTGTCGGTGGAGCAGGTTGAGGATTTGGTGGCGCCCTTCTAGGAGACCGAGCTGAAAAAGCAGTTTAGGGGCTAAACGCGGATGGGGCACCAGGGCCAGATGGTTTTCCAGTCTTCTTTTACAGAGAGTTTTGGGAGTTGCAAAAGGAAGAGATTACAGAAGTCCTAGAAGAGTTCAGAGTGGGGAACATGGGTTTGAGAATGTTAACAGGGCAATGTTGTTCTTGCTTCCAAAGAATTACCACCCAGTAAGAGTGGAAGACTTCAAACCCATCGATCTATCAAATGGGATATACCTCATAGTGGCAAAAGTATTAGCAAACAGGCTCAAGAGGGGCATGGACTCTGTATTTCTACGGGGGCAATCAGCTTTCATTCTGGGGCGTCAAATGGCGGATGGGTTGGTTATGCCTTCGGAGATTTGTTTGGAATGGAGGCGCAAAAATGCAAAGGGAGTGATGTGGAAGATCGACTTTGCCAAAGCTTACGATTGCGTGGACCGGAATTTCTTGTGGATGTCGTTGAGGAGAAGAGGCTTCCCGGTATGTTGGATTTCGTGGATGAAAAGATGCATCACTACACCGTCCTTTGCAATCCTTATGAACAGCCGTTTGGAGGAGGGTTTCTTCCAGCCACAGAGAGGGGTGCGACAGGGATGTCCATTGGCGCCCATGTTGTTTGTCCTGGTAACCAATGAATTAGCGGGTTTTTTCAGACAAGCAGTTGAGGGTGGCTGGTGTGAAGGATTTCATCTTGGTGACATCTAGGTACCATTGTTGCAGTACGCAGATGTCACGGTTCTTTTCCTTGGCGGTTCAGATGAGATGAGTAGTAGAGCGGCCCAACTGGTGGACATTTTTAGCAATCTGTCCGGACTGGAAATTAATATGCAGAAGTCAGTGGTTATTACCTTTGGGTTACAAAATGAAGAACGGGTCAAGGTAGCGAAGATGCTTGGTTGTCCGTTGGGGGACCTACCGATTACTTACCTTGGCCTTCCGTTGGTGGCAGGTAAGCTCAGAGCGGCAGATTGAGATGTGGTTATTCAGAAGTTGGAGCTTAGGTTGGTCGGGCAGAAAGCGGTTACTCTAACTAGGGGCGGAAAATAGGTTCTGCTGAAGCATGTTCTCATGGTCATCCCCATTTTTTTCTCGACCAGATTGATGTCGATGGGAGTAGCAAAGGTAAAAAAATGATGAAAATATTTTTCTGGTAGGACGGGAAGCAACAGAAATCGAGCCTACATCTGGTGGTCTAGGAGGAGGCTACGAGAGCTTGAGATCAGGGAGGCTTGGGAGTTCGGCACCTGCTGATGTGTCTACAGTTAGCTACAAGTGGGTCTTCACAGTTAAGCAGAATGCAGATGGCAGCATTGACAGATACAAGGCTCGCCTTGTTGCTCGTGGCTTCACACTGACATATGGGGTGGATTATCTTGATACAGTCTCGTCGGTTGCTCGCCATTCCACCCTACGGATCCTCCTTTCTGTTGCAGTTACTCGTGATTGGTCGCTATACCAATTAGATGTGAAGAATGCATTCCTATACGATGACTTACAGGAGGAAGTCTACATGCAACAACCACCTGGTTTTGCTGTTGAGGGGGGTGTCCTAAGGTGTGCAGACTTCATAAGGCTATCTATGGCCTTAAGCAGAGCCCCAAAACTTGGTTCCAGAAGCTCTCAGACCTGTTTGAGAAACAGGGGTACATACATTCTAAAGATGATCATTCCCTGTTTGTACAAAAGACGCCCAGAGGTATTATTGCTATTATGGTGTATGTAGATGATATTCTGATTACAGGTGATGATGAACAGGGAATCCAGGGGGCAAAAGAAATGCTGGGCCGTGAATTCATCACCAAGGACCTTGGGTTCTTAAATATTTTCTGGGACTGGAGTTTGCCAGAAATCCTCATGGGTTGGTAATGACCCAGAGGAAATATGTCACTGACCTGTTGAGTGAAACAGGAATGCTTGGTTTCCGACCTGCCACTACACCTACGGATCCCAGTATGAAACTATATGATGATGACACTGATGAGGTGGATAAGAGAAGATACCGAGAACTGGTGGGCAAACTTCTCTATGTTACTATTACCAGGCCCGATATCTCCTTTGCTGTGAGTCGAATGAGCCAGTTTATGGAGAAACCACGTCAGGTACACATGGATGCTATACATATGATACTCAGGTATCTTAAGTCATCTCCAGGTGCCGGTCTGCTATTTAATAAAGGCAAAGAGGTTATTATATCAGCTTGTGCAGATGCAGATTACGCAGGGTGCCCCAAGGATAGAATGTCCACCACTGGGTTTGCTGTGTATGTTGGAGATTCTCTAGTCTCATGGAGAAGCAAGAAGCAAACGGTTGTAGCAAGGTCCAGTGCTGAGTCTGAATATAGGGCTATGGCTCAGGTCAGTACAGAAATGATGTGGGTAAAGGCTGTGCTTGCAGATCTATATATAGAAGTCCCGCTTCCTATGGCTCTAGAATGTGACAATCAGACGGCTCTATTCATTGCAAATAATCCAGCATTTCATGAACGGACCAAGCACATTGAGGTTGATTGTCACTTCATACGTGACATGATTCAGAAGGGGTTTATTGTTACATCCCATGTTAGCTCAGAGGATCAAACTGCAGACATTTTTACCAAGGCGTTACTTCGAGGGCCGTTCTAGAAGTATTCGTCCAAGCTGAGCATGATTGATATATATGCTCCACCTTGAGTGGGAGTGTAGAGATATATTATTCACTTCTGTACTTTTCTTATATTTTTATTTTCTGTTGGATTCTTTATGTATTTTACCCATAGGTTGCTCTCCTATATAAGAGAGCCTAGGGCGGATGGAATAACTAAGCTTTCTTATTTTTCCCAAAAGAGGTCATCTTTTGTTGTGGTCCTTTCTGCTAGAAGGAGGCAGGATCTGGATAGATTGCAGGCGGAGGTCCCTTTCCCTGATGATTTCACTGTGACCAGGACTACTATGTGTGGTCTGGTACCAGCTTTTTGATCAAGCAACTATATGGCAAGCTCAAGAATGATGAAGAGGGACAAGAACCAAATTTGTGTTAGGATGTGAAGATTATTTGGGCAAGCAGGGTAAAGGTCTTCCTCTGGTGCCTGCTGAGAGACAAGCTCTGTGACAAGGTTAGGAGGGCGAGGATTTTTAGGCTACAGGACGCAAATGTGGGGAGCAGATGGAGAACTCTGAGGATCTCTTCTTTACTTGTGCGGCTTCGGTGAAGGTTTGGAGGGAGCTGGAGATTCCATGGGTGAAGGTGGACGACATGGCAAGCTTCTGAGAGTCCATAAGAAGTGTAGGAGGCAACTCCTCGAACAACGTTGCTAAACCACTTGCAGTGCTTTGGGCAGTCTGGCTGGCAAGAAATGATCTCATTTTTAATAATCAGAGGTTTTACTCAGAAATTGTAGTTTAGGGCTCTCACGAGATTTTAGGAGTCCAGGTATTCCAGGTAATGTATCTTGTAACAATCTTTTAATTTGTAGTATAAAAGGTTTGTGGTGACTTCCACAACGGGAGCTCACCCTCTCTTCCATCAAAAAAAATGTATCAATACTTATTTATTCAAGTTGTTGCACTTTGATATTTGGGATACCAATAGTGTCCATGATCACCAGCGGCACAGGTTTTATTTCGTTGTTCTTGATGATTTTTATAGACTATCTTGAGTCTTCTTGATGGAAAATTGTTGACGCATATAGAGTACCTGTACCTCTTCGTTATTTTATTTTTTCAGTTGTCTACTTTATGTAATTTACCCATAGGCTACTCTCCTATATAAGAGAGCCTAGGGCTTATGGAATAGAACAAGCTATTCATTTTTCCCAACATGGTATCAGAGCGACGATCCTAGACCGGAGTTCTCAAAAACCTAACCCTAATCCCACCACACCCGCCGGCCTCTCCCTCTCGCCCCCATCGGCGTCGCCCGAGCTCGCTCCAGCGCCGCCTCTCCTGCGCCATCGCCTCCAGCGCGCCACGTTCTCTTGTTGTGCCACACGCATGCGCCTGCGCGCATCGCATCCTCCAGCGCGTGCGCGGGTGCGCATCTTGGAGCGCATGTGCGCAGTCTCCGGTGCGCGACCCTGTGCGCAGTCACCTGCGCGTGACCGTGGGCCTCCTGCGCGTGATCATCTATGCGCCCGCCTAGTGCATCTCCAGTGCACACATCTCCTTCGCGTGCAACTTCGTGATTCAGTGCGTGATTCGTGATCCAGTGCGTGATTCTTGCGCGCGTGAAGACCGTAGCACGCACATCTTCATGGGGATAGTTGCTTGAGGACTACACATGCAACTAATCCCGTCTATGTCATTGTAGACGAAGCTCATCTTCTGTCAATCGCTCCAGTCTTCCATCTCCAGTATGTCAGAAAGCAAGGCTGATATCCCATCTATTGGCGCCTTTCGTTGTCCAGCGCCCATTGTCAAGATGGACGGTACAAACTATGAACTGTGGGCAATGCAGTTCATGAGTATGATGAAGTCAACAGGTAAGAAGCACATTCTTACCGAACCTGAGCCTGCAGAGAAGACTGGAGTCAATGCCTCATGGGAGGCCGATGATGCATATGCCAAGGTTTGGCTATCTGGTACGTTGGCTATTGAAATTGCCAATGACATCCTACATCAACCCACAGCCAAGGATATGTAGGATATTCTGGCGGCAACGTACTCTCAGGCGAAGAACGAGACGAAGATTCTGCAACTTCAACATGATATATTTACAATAAAGCAGAATGGTCGTCCTTTACATTCTCTCTACACATCACTGAGAGGGATGTTCGAGAAGCTCTATAGCTTCATGCCTCTTACTGCCACACCAGAACAGCAGAAGACATACAGGAATGCGACCATGGTGGGTGTGTTCCTGGCTGCACTTGATCCAGAGTATGAGGCGGCACGATCTCAGATTTTGGCAGACTCGACTATTCCTCCCATGGAGGAAGCTTTTCATAGATTGAGTCGGATCACAGTTCCCTCAACAGCTGTGAGTCAGAATTCCTCAGCCATGGCAGCAAACAGAGGTCGCGGATTTCATCACCAGGGTCGTGGACGTGGACCTCGTGGAAGGGGTGGTCGCACTAGGCCAACATGCACATATTGTCATCGAGTTGGACACAATGAAGATACCTGCTAATCGAAGCACGGATTTCCTGCATCCGCACGAGCTGCTGAGCAGATAGAGCCCCCATCTGCTGCTACTTTGGATCAACGGTTCGACGATCTTATTGCCCGTCTGAGGGGCATTATTCCACCATCTGGACCAGCACCGACTGCAGAGAGTCATTCTGATGCCGCTGCTTCTGCCTCTGCGTCTACCAGTACTTCAGGTAGTATACTTGCACTGAACAGTAGTAGATCAGATACTTTACCATGGATTATGGACTCAGGCGCTACACATCACCTATGCGGCGACCAGAGTTTGCTTTCAGGATACACTCAGATCCCTCCAGGTCGGACAGTAGTGATTGCCAATGGCACTCATTCCCCCATCACTGGTCAGGGGGAGGTTAGATTGACATCTTCTATGCAGCTCAAGAACGTGCTACATGCACCTGATTTTTCAATGAATCTATTGTCAATTAGTCAGATTACGAAGGATCTACATTGTCGGGCAATTTTTGATCCATCTTCTTTGATTTTTCAGGACATCCATACGGGCAACGTGATTGGTCGTGGCTATGAGCAAGGAGGCCTCTACCGCCAGAATCAGACTCCTTTTGCTGGAACTTCATCCTCTTCTTCAGGACAAGTATCAACCTTATTATGGCATCTGCGTTTTGGTCATTTACCGCTTCAGAAGTTGCGTCAAGTTCTACCCTATGGTCTCTCTCACACACCTATTCAGTGTGAGGCGTGTCAGTTGGGAAAGCATCACAGGTCGTCCTTTCCCAGTCGTCCAGGTCGGAGTAGTAACTCCAAGTTTGAGTTGTTTCATATCGATGTCTGGGGTCCGAGTCGTGTTCCCGATCATCAGGGACACAGGTTTTATATTGTATTTGTGGATGATTTCTCTAGAGTGTCATGGGTGTTTCTTATGAAAAATAAATCTGAAGCAGGAAATATTATTATCCATTTTCTAAATGAAATACAAAATGTTTTCTCCACATCTGTCAATCTTGTGAGAAGTGATAATGCTTTAGAGTTGTGCACCAACATTCTGGCCAATTACTACTCCTCAAAAGGGATTATTCACCAAACATCTTGTGCTCATACATCTCAACAGAATGGAATTGCTGAAAGAAAACACCGTCACCTTCTTGATGTCACAAGATCACTTCTTATACAGAGTCATGTTCCCTACTCCTACTGGGGTGATGCAGTTCTCACTGCATGTTACCTAATCAACCGTATGCCTTCGTCTGTCTTGAATGAACAGATTCCGTTTTCAATCATTCATCCTGACAAGGATCTGTTCACTCTTACTCCTCGTGTGTTTGGGTCGGTTGCATTCGTCCATCAGTTGTCGCCTGGTACTGGCAAGCTCTCTCCTAGGGCTGTCAAGTGTGTCTTTGTTGGGTACTCCAAAACTCAAAAGGGGTACAAGTGTTTTGATCCTGTGCGTCGGCGGTATATGATCAGTAATCTGTTATGTATTTTCCAGCATCAGGAGACAAGCAGCTACCATCTATACCTCCTAATGCCATATACATGACACCACCACCTCAGATGCCGACACCACCACCACCGCCGCCGCCGCCGCCACCACCACCACCACCGCTTGTCTCACCGCTACCATTCCATTACACCCGCAGGCCTCCTCCAGCTCATGGTCCTGACCCGTCAACTAGCTCGCCTATGGTATGTAATGAAAATATTAATGTTGATGGATCTGACGACATTTCTGAGCAGGATATAGTGCAGGAACCAGATGAGAATACAGATGATTTGGATGTTCCGATTGCTCTACGGAAGTCGAAGAGAAGTTGTGCCAAATATCCATTATCAGCAGCCGTGTCTTTTAAGAGGTTATCTGGAGACTTCAGGTCGTTTGCTATGGCACTTTCAGCTACAGACATTCCACGGAATCATCATGATGCTCTGCAGGATACTAGATGGCGGCTAGCAATGGAAGAAGAAATGGCGGCACTTCAGTCCAGAGGAACTTGGAGCTTGGTTCCTATACCTCCAGATGTGAACCCGGTGAGCTGCAAGTGGGTGTTTACAGTGAAGCATAATGCAGATGGCTCCATTGACAGGTACAAGGCGCGCCTTGTTGCACGTGGCTTCACACAGACATACGGGGTGGATTACCTTGACACATTCTCGCCTGTGGCACGTCATTCCACACTGCGGATCTTGTTATCAGTTGCAGTTGCTAGAGACCGGTCGCTTTATCAGCTAGACGTGAAGAATGCATTCCTATATGGCGAATTGCAGGAGGAAGTCTATATGCAACAGCCACCTGGGTTTGCTGTTGAGGGGGAGTGTTCCAAGGTATGCAGGTTACATAAGGCCATCTATGGCCTTAAGAAGAGCCCCAGAGCGTGGTTTCAGGAGCTCTCAGATCTTTTTGAGAAACAAGGATATAAACGCTCCAATGCTGATCATTCCTTGTTTGTACAGAAGACGGCTAGAGGTATTATTGTAATCATGGTTTATGTTGATGATATCTTGATTACAGGAGATGATGAGCAGGGCATTAAGCAGGCGAAAGAAAGGCTGGGAACCGAATTTGTCACCAAGGACTTGGAAGTCCTTAGATATTTTCTGGGGCTGGAGTTTGCTAGAAATCCATATGGATTAGTAATGTCGCAGAGGAAATATGTTACAGATCTATTGAGTGAGACAGGTATGCTAGGGTGTCGACCTGCTACGACACCAATGGATCCCAGCATGAAGCTCTATGATGATGACACAGAAGAGGTGGACAGGAGAAGGTACAGAGAACTGGTAGGCAAACTATTGTATGTCACGATCACTAGACCTGATATCTCATTTGCAGTGAGTCGTGTGAGCCAGTTCATGGAGCAAACACGTCAGGTACATATGGATGCAATACACATGATTCTGAGATATCTAAAATCTTCTCCAGGTGCAGGCTTGCTATTTAAGAAGGGAAAGGAGATCTCTATCACAGCATGTGCTGATGCAGACTATGCAGGATGCCCCAAGGACAGGAAGTCCACCTCAGGATTTGCAGTCTATGTTGGAGATGCCCTAGTCTCGTGGAGGAGCAAGAAACAGACAGTAGTAGCTAGATCCAGTGCTGAATCCGAATACAGGGCTATGGCCCAGGCTAGCACAGAAATGATGTGGGTGAAATCTTTACTTACAGATCTATGTCTTGATATACCGCTTCCTATGATGTTGGAATGTGACAATCAGGCCGCCTCGTTCATTGCAAACAACCCAGCCTCTCATGAGAGGACCAAGCATATTGAGGTTGGCTGTCACTACATACGTGACATGATTCAGAAGGGGTTCATTGCTACATCTCACGTCACATCAGAGAATCAGACTGCTGATATATTCACCAAGGCATTACTTCGAGGTCCATTCCAGAAGTGTGCGTCCAAGCTGAGCATGATTGATATCTATGCTCCATCTTGAGGGGGAGTGTTGACGCATATAAAGTACCTGTACCTCTTCGTTATTTTATTTTTCAGTTGTCTACTTTATGTAATTTACCCATAGGCTACTCTCCTATATAAGAGAGCCTAGGGCTTATGGAATAGAACAAGCTATTCATTTTTCCCAACAAAAATAAGTCTAAAGTTGGGCCTATTATGAAACCTTTGTAATTGAAATAAAAAAATCATTTCTCTACTACTGTTAAATACGTTCACTCTGACAACATTTTGGAATTTTGTACCCATCAGTTTTCAAGTCTCTTGGGATCTTACACCATATGTCTTATGCTTGTACTTTCCAGCAGAACGGTATTGTTGAGTGAAAACACTGTCATCTTATAGATGTTACTAGGACTCTTCATAAAGAGTCATGCTCCTCATTCAACTGGGAGATGTTACACTTGCTACCCCCATCGACCTTATGTTGTTTTTCGTGTCAAAAAAGGTTCTTTATTTGCTTGTGTTTTCTAAAAAGGACACATTCAATGTAAAATCTCGCATCTTTCGTAGTGTGGCATTTGTCCATCACTTGACTCATAGTTGCAATAAGCTATCACCTTGATATGTTAAATATAACTTCATTGGCTACTCTTGAACCCAAAAAAGGGTATTGGTGCTTCGATTCTATCAGACTGATGCATTATGTCGGTATTGGCATCACTTCTTTTGAGTCTGACATGCATTTCTCTCCCACGGGTGACAGGACTCATATGCCTTCCCCAACATCCAGCATGCCCCAGGTAAATTTTGAATACTTAGTTTTAATTGATGGCAATGTTGATGTTTGTCTCATCCGGACTCCATCTTATTGATATCTTCACTAAGACACTTCACAAAAAGCAACGTAGATTTATTTATGATAAGCTTGCCATGATTGATCATAGAATAAATACATGTTGGCTAAAGTAGAGAGAAGCTTCTATTATTCTTTGTGATAAGAAAATCCCTTTGAAAGTCAAAGGAAAGTTGTAGAGGTTTTGGCATGCACCTCCAGGCCTCGTACCAGATTTGACCATATGCCTCTGATTTGGGACTCTGAAGAGGCATCCCTCACACGGGGATTCTTCATATTTGAACACGCTTGGATGCAGGAGAACTTCAGAGACTTGGTCCCCAGGCATTGGTCCTCAATAATGGTTTCGGGATCTGCGGCTTCACGGATGGCTCAGAAGCTGGTTTCTCTCAGGATACGACTGTGCGCCTTCAAGAAGGAGACTAAAGAAGCAATAAGGGCTCGTCGCATGGAGGCAGAAGCAGAGGTAACTAGAATCAATGGGTTGGAAGATGACAGAGACCTTTCCCATGACAAGCTAGCAGCTAGAGCAGCAGTGCAGAAAATCATTCTGGCAGAAGATAAATGAGAGTTACAGTGTGGAACAAAGATCCTGCACTTGTGGCTTAAAGAGGGTGATTCTATTTCTAACACGGCTTACTTCCATAGAATTGTCAGTGGGCGACATTGTCATAACATGATCCGTTCCTAAGTGGTGAATGGTAGGAGGGCAGAGGGTGACCGAGTGATGGGTCAGGCGATTGCAGGTCATTTCCATGATTTCTCGAGGAGAAATATAGATAAATCATGGAGATGGTCTGGACATGGGGCAACTCAACTTTCTGAACAGCATGCGAGTCATTTGGTGCAAGAAGTTACAACGTACGAGGTGAAAGTTGCGGTATGGAATCTAAATGTTGATGGTGCACGTGGACTTGATGGTTTCCCATTCTTTTTCTTTCATAATTTTGGGCGGTGGTTGGTGGAGAAGTTGTAGAGGTTGTGCAGAAGTTTATCAGAGGTAATGAGGGTATGAGAGACTTGACAAAGATCTTATTTCATGTTACCTAAGAAGAAGGTTTCTGATAGGGTGGAAGACTTCCGTCCAATTGCACTTTCCAGTGCCATTTACCTAATTGTGGCTAAGCTCTTGGCAATTAAGTTGGATAGGGTTCTAGATCACATCATTTAACATCTCCAGTCAGCATTTATTCTGGGAACGTAGATTGCTGACAGTTTGGCGATAGCAAGTGAGATTATTAAGGAGTAGAAATGTCGTGATACGAAGGGAATTCTTTGGAAGGTTGACTTTACTAAGGCTTATAATACAATGGACTAGTGTTTTCTCTGGATGGCAATGGCGAGACGAGGTTTCCCCAGCATTTGGATCTCATGGCTGAAGTATTGTGCCACCATTGCCTTTTATGCGGTGGTTGTTATCGGTCAACCTGAGGGAATTTTTTTCCCACCACAGAGAGGTGTTAGACAAGGGTGCACACTTGCCCCGATGCTTTTTGTGATTGTGGCTGACGTCTTGCCTTGCATGGTTGAACAGGTACAGCGTAATGACCTCATAGTTGGTATGTTGTTGGGGATATCTCTATTTCCTTACTACAGTATGCGGATGACAACATCTTTTTTATCAAGGGAGGCAAGGAGGAAGTCAAACTTTTGGCTACAACAGTGAAATTTTTTTATGAATTATCAAGGCTTGTTTTGAAATATGGAAAGTCTATGGCTGTCCCTTTTGGATACGCGGAGGACGATATGCAGGCTTGCTGTAAGGAGATGAATACAGATTGAGGCTCTCTACCGATCCGGATCTTGTTCTTCCACTTACGTTCGGTAGACTTAAGCTTTTTGACTAGTTGCCTATCATAGAGAAGATAGAGAAAAAGTTGTCGAGTTGGAAGGCAACATTACTATCATGTGGCGGGCACATGGTACTTGTAAAGGTGGTTTTTATAACTATTCATGTTTTCTTTATGCCCACATATATTCTCCCCATGGGCATCAGGCGCACGTTGGAGATGATCACGAGAAGATTCCTTTGGGGAAAGCCTGGTCAGGATGGTTCAGGGGTACATCTAGTTGATTGGGAGACCATTACTTCGCCAAAGATTACCAGCGGCCTTGGGATATCCAGTTTAGAATCAACGAATGAGGCTCTACTCTTAAAATGGGTGAATAGGATATGGGGTAGAAGTAAAGACGTGTGTTGTCCTCTCATTAACAACATTTATAACATTGGTATCCAAGACAGTATGCCTCAACACCCACTTTTTCACCATTCAGCTTTTGTAAGGGGATCCACTCGGTATTGCCTCATTTTCAGGAACTCTTTAGATCAATCCTTGGTGATGGTATATCTTTTGCCTTCTGGAAAGACAATTGGACGGATGAGGGATCGTTAGCTTCTAGATTCCCCTTCCCACCAATTTGCTCTAGCCACTAACCGTGATGCGAGGGTCTTTGACTGTTGTTTAGATGGTAACTAGATACCCTCGTTCCTGACAGACTTCTATGATCAATGCCTGGAGGAGTTCATTCTACTCCTAGAGTCCCTCAGGTAGATGGATAGATCGACAGTTGATCGTTGGGTGTGGAAAGATAGCTCTTTTTCAGTTAAGCAAGCCTATAAAGCTATCACCATACCACCACCGTCGATGACAGATGCCCTTGTTCGTGACTATAATTATATCTGGAAGTTAAAGCTACCAAATAGAATCGGTTTCTTCATGTGGATGTTGCACGGAAAATTAATTATGACAAGGGATTGTTGTACAAGATTCTACAAGAAAATCTCCAATAGATGACCCCTTGGCGAAACTAATATTGAGACGGTGGATCATCTTTTCTTCCACTGTACAAAGACATCTGCAGTCTAGTCTGAGATGGACACAAGCTGGCTGGATCTCCAAAATATGGAACCTTTTTGGGACTTGCTTTTCGAGGTAAAAAACTCGTCCTAGAGAGGAGCTTCTGAGATCGATCGTAACAATTTGGTTTATTTGGTTAGCTAGAAATGAGACACTCTTTTATTCACAATGATTTTATCGTAAGAATGTAATTTTTCATTCCAAAACTCTACTTGAGTCTTGGTTAATGTAAGTCTCTCCGTAACATCTCTTTATCTTTTAATATATCTCGGGTGGACATCATAGCGTGTTTCCCTCTCTTTTAGTCTCAAAAAAACAAGTGGATAGCTTTAATAGTTGAGCAACCAGGCATGAATCTGAATTGGTTTTCTATTTTATCTCAAACTTCTTTCAATCACATGTTCCTGAATCTTCATAGTGTGACTCATCAATTTGATACCTTTGTAATTCGAACAATTGTGAATATCTTCTTTATTCTTATATAGAGGCACCATAGTACTTCTCCATTCTTCAGGCATTTTCTTACTTCACCAAATAACATTGAATAAATTTGTGAGCCAGGTCAAACCATGTTCATCTAGAACTCTCCATACTTCTATAGGAATGTCATCAGGTCCTACACCTTTCCCAAATTTCATAGCCTTCAAACCTCCTCTACTTCCTTTGTATCTGTCTATAGCTTGCACGATTCAGTTACCTTTCATTACTAGCTAAAACTCCTAAAGTGATCTCATTATTCCCTTACCCATGAAAAATTAATGAAAATACTGCTTCCATCTAGTCTCTATATCGATCTGCATAACAAGCACATGTCCCCTCCTTATCCTTAGTGCATCTCACTTGAGAAAGATCTTTGGCCTTCCTTTCTCTTGCTTTGGTCAATCTGAATATATCCTTCTGGACCTCCTTAGATACAAGTTTTTTTACAAAACTTCATAAGCTTTTGACTTATCTTTACTTATAGCTTTTTTCTTCTGTCTTCGTTATCTTGTAGTTTGTGACAGCTTCTTATGTTCAATCCTTATACATAGCTTTAAAGCAAGCTCTTTCCATTTTAAGCTTCTCTTGCACTCCTTCGCTCCACCACTAAGCATCCTTTTGACATGGGACTCCTCCCTTAGACTCGCCTAGCATCTCTTTGGCTATCCTTTGGATACAAGATGTTGTTGCCTCCCACATCTTATGCGCACTTCTGTTATAATCCTAAGACAAGTCTTATAAAACCTTCTCCTTGAATCTTGATTGCTTCAATTGAAGATTCCACCATCTAGTTCTAATTTCTAAAGATCTTGGGAACCATCCTTTTCTTTACCCACCGTTTAATTGCACATCCATGACTAGCAAGCGATGTTGAGATGTCAAGCAATCTCTTCTCCTCATCGCAACACAACCGATCTCTTCTCCTCATCGCATAGTAATAAATTTGTATTTTAGTCGGGCCACTCTTGTAAGTAATTAAACGTCCCCCTCTTCTTGAAGAGAGTTAATGCTACAAAAAGATCATAAGATTGATTTAAGTACGTGTATAGGAAAATTAGCTTGATTTCATGTCAAACAAATCTGTTTATGTGTGTATGGATACGTGTATTTATAATATTTCAGTTTATCTACATTGTGATGTCCTACCTAAAGTAAGATTATGGGCATGTTGCCGGGACTTCCAATGCAAATCAGCCGGTTGATTTTTTTTCAGTTCTCAAATTGCATTACATATTAAAACCTCTCTGACAAGTTTTTACTCTAACTTGACAGTGCTGCTTAATAGCAACTGGATGATGTTAGAATAATCATTTTCAAACAACTTGACGAAATCAGAGAAACTAAGTTTGCATGTATTCCCTCCACGACCTCCATCATTATATGCCTCTACCTTCACTGTAGCAGGCATGTGTCCTCACTGAAGCATTGCTGGTAAATATCAAGGAATGGCCCATTTTGAAAATATGCTTCCAACAAGGACATTCAGTAACCACTGTTCATTTCCTAGATAGCAAGCATATGTAAATGATAGCACCGAAAACTTGATATTAAATCATAATAAAAGAAAATGTTGGCATATTCGAATACTGTGATAGGATGCAAAAACCCCAAAAAAATAGTTGGGAAAACCATTTGCCGACAAGCAATCTGTTAATACTAATCTTTGCATTGGATGTGATGCATTTGAAATGTAGCAGTTAAACTATGTGCTGGAGAGTTTGTTTACGAGGATTGGGGGTGCGGGGATCAAAAACTATATTTGAGGCGCGGGGAATTTTTCGAAAAGATCTGAATTATATATGTATGTATATACCTATGAACCTGGAGGTTAGGTGATGTTGGGTTCCCCACTTTAACACAAACCCTGAAACACAGTGTGTTACTTAGCTACATACTGTAGGACCGACCATGTTTATGTGCTCCTTATGGACAATGGTTACATGAGATCCAGATTGCGGTGAGGGAGTACTCGCTTACAAACATTATAATTGCCATTTTTGTAACAGCATTTACTAATCCAGCTTGCATTACCCATTGCAATTACTCGTTGGATTATCATTAACGCACAATCTTAAACAGCAATCAAACTTACAGAATTCCTAACGATATCAACATGATCCAGTGAGATATGAATTAAAATAATGACAGTAAATTCACCTTAACAGACGCGGTCCCACCATCAGACACCTCAACAGGAATCCACCAACTACTATAAGAATACCTCCAATCCAACTTCAAACTCGCGGTTGCGCCTGACGCAATGATCACCACTCCAGATTCTCCGGGATGGATTGTCGAAGAAGAAACATTAATTTCATCGATCACGATGTTTGATAGAACCACGTCGACTCCCCCGATCAACGGGATCTTCACCACCCTCTCTATATCGGGCAGGTACAGGGGAACCCAATTGGTTCTTGCCTGGTCTATGAGCACGTCCTTTACAAAGTTGAGCCCTTTCTCAGATACCAACAAAGATATGGACCCGCCACCGCTAGAATCGAGGTGGGCACACGCAAGATTGGATAAAGAAAGGAAGAACAGGAAGAACAAGGTTGTGGGCGGGGAAGGAGCAAAAGGGGGCATGATGGCGGCAAAAGGGGACTGTGGTGTGGAAGAAGGATTGGAGTTGGGAGGTGGGATCTGGAATAGGGGTGGAGGTGTGGATCGGGGCGGGTGGAGGTCCAGGGAGCTTCGAGAGCTGTGGATGTTGCTGTTAATTGGAAGCAATTGGCATGGACCGAGAGTCCGACGTGTAAGACGTGGGGATGTGAACTTTAGGCAATTTTTGTTGGCTTTTGTAATATCTTCGTTGGATGATCGACGTCAGGCGCAAATAAGAAATACCGACGATAGAGACGAATAGATGTCCTGTGAGATTTTACCTCGCCCGGAATTTATTTCTGCGGTAATCCCTAGATTCCCTACAACTACTTGAACTTTTTTTGTAATGGCTGCTATAGTGACAAACCTTGGATTTTAGCCCATTTTGTCAACAATCTATGATTTTATAAATATATATATATAAGTTACGTACTGAAAGGGTTTTTATATTTATGTCCCTCGTAACTTCTGCAATATCAGCTACATTCTTCTTTTTTTGCAATATCGGTTGTATCTCTAATTTCTTGTAGTTTTTTTTTTAGAGGTAAATGGTATTTTCTATATTTGCACAAAAAATAAAAGAGGGCCAGAGGCCATTACATAGTGTTTCGTATGGGTTCCCATGGCCAGCAAGAGGCCAAGGGATTGAACAAGATATCAACCAAAAAATTTAGGTGGAAAACAGAAGTGTCAGCAGCAACCCAAATCCCAGCAGCCTAAGCAAGAAGGCCAGTAACATCCACCAAAATGAGGCCAATGAGTCGATCAGCAGAGATGGCAGCGGGGCCCTTCCACCTACGGTTCCTTTCCCTCCAGAGACTCCAGACCGTCACAGCCATAGCACAACCCAGGCTCCTGGATGAATCAGAATTCATCCCCCGTATGAGTTGCAGCCAATTGAGCGAATCCGCCAGATGCATATCATTGTGGGCACGGTGGAAATGAAGCAAGTCACATATCCTAGTCCAAACCTTAGAAGCAAAGGTGCACTCCCAAAAAATGTGATCAGCCGATTCCATGGGGCCATCGCAAAGATGACATCCATACACAAATGGACGTCTCAAATGGGCGTTAACTTTTAGATACAAGAGTAATCACATTGAATAGCTAAGTAGAGATGTAATTTTATCTAGACACTTTCTTCTTTACCCATCACCACCTCCTTCTCTGACCCCCTCAGCCTCTGCCCCAAGCCCTCCATCCCCCCACTCATGTCGCCCCTTACCTCCTACGACCCTACATTCTTCATCTCTTTCTTTTATTAGGCCATCGGGCAGGTTTGATTAGAAACCTTGCTTAGTCAAGGTTTTATTATGATTATTAATGAGGTAGATATTCTCTTCGCAAGGCCGACTAAGGGCATGTCCTTCGTCAAATAAAAGACCATATCTCACCCTTCACAAGGAATGAGATGAAAGAAGCAGACCCTCTCCTCATCTGTGAAGGATATGCAAAGAATCTTAAGTGCATCACGGAAGCGTGGAGATCGCATCATATGCGATCGGAAGCGACTAGTCGCACTAGTTTCTCGGAGCAGCGGAATTTTAAAAAATTTAATGCGATGAAACTATATGATCCGAGAATACTTCTTGGATCGTTTCATCTAAACCACATACAAGTATTTAGGTTACCTCTTGAAGCGTAGTTGCGATCGAGTCTCTAAAGAAAGAGACCTCCTGTCTCGAGTTCGATTCGACGGAGGAGATGCTAGCGAGCGCGTTGATGAAACGTATGCTCCTCGCAATCCATGTTGGTGATCCAAGCGGTGAATCTCCTTATCTCGTCTAACGAGATTCGAAGTCTTCTTCACTAGCGAGGTGCACTGAAGGAGACGGAGATCCACGACCGATCGAAGCGGCGGCACAACGGCATGGCGACGAAGGCGATCCTTTCTAGGGTTTGGAGTGGACGACGATTCTCAAATATGAGAGAGAGGCTTAGCATTTAGAGAGAGAAAGAGGGAGAGAGCATATTTCAATTGTGTAAAGAAGAGCTAGGGTTACCTCTTCTTATATAATATTTTAGGAGTCCATAGATCTCAATCCGTGGACAACACAAAATCAATAGTTGAGATTGATTTCTATATCTTTCAATGATTATGATTTTATTGTTAAAAATACAATAATAAATAATTTAATTAAATTAATTATATTGAATAATAAAAAAATATAAAATAATTTTCATTAAATCAATTTACCTTGGAGAAGTAGGAAGGAGGCAAGCCTCCTTCCGTAAGGAGAGTGGAAGGCCACCAATTTCCATAAGGAATTGTGGCCGTCCACCCTCTCCATATGGAAGGATGGCTTCCTCTTTCCTTTTTCTTGGTATTTTAATCCCATGAATATCTCCAAAATTTACTTCAACATTTGTTGTAAATAATTCCATAAAAATAATTCATAATTATTTTGTGAACATTGCAATCATGTCGTAAAAAAATTGTGAATCAAGTTCACAACCCAAAATAAAATGTAATTATATTTTCAATTAATTGTCCAATGTGAATCCAATTCACATCAACATTTAAATTGTAAATGTTATTTACAAATAGTTCTCTCTTATGTATTATAAATCACATTTATAATATATCTTTTAATATGGATAGTGTTATCGACAATATTCATATCCATGATAATTAAATCATATTTAATCATCTTGTACCTCTATTCTCATGTGCCCAGACAATTGGAATCACATTCACATTATTAATATCATTAATAATTAAATCAAATTTAATTATCTTATATAACTCTCCTTATATGTCCAAATAATATGAATCGTATTCAATTTATTCATGATAATTAAATCATATTTAATTATCAATTTTCATCAATGCTTGGATACATTATCAACAATGAAATTATCCTTGAACTCTTTCAAAGATAATGAGCTTTATCCGCGGATACTTGGAGATAAGGACATGGTGATTGCATGTTCCAAGTGTAGTAACTTAGATGTTGAGATCATATCTCAAATCCAGATTTCAGAGACCACCCATAGATGTTTGATTAAATCAAAGCCGTAGATCTAATCTTCTCATTGTATCTGAATCACATTCAGATCAATGTCCAACATTTAGATTAAGATCAGATCACTTCTCTATGAGAGGAGTCACAAAAATCTAGACCTGTTTCATCACTCCCTCGGAATGGAAGTGTCATGGTTATACAATCATTTATTGATCACATCACCCGTATGTATTCCTAATACATGTACATCTTGTGTACTGGAAGACCTAGAATAAAACTCAAAGTTTTTTGGATCTATTTAGACTATCATATTCATGGTTTTATCATTATGTTTCTCATTTGATCATTGGGAGTCGGTATCGATCATATACTTTCCAAAAGCATATATCATACCTAGATATTGATCATAAACTTTCCAAAAATATGTATCAAACCTACAAATATAGTCAAGCTTCCAAAGCGAGGTGATCGTGCATGGAATTTGATCCCAATATCTCATGAGTGAGCTCATGTCTTCCAATTCAGTAAATGAACGTGTATGGTCCCTTTGAGAGATCGTATTACTCATATGTCCTTGTATGCACACCAATGCACCGGTGTATGGACCTTGATTAAGTCATCAACCTATCCGTCTGCCAAATGTACATGCTCAAACATATAGTAACATATTTGTCTCCGGTCAGAGGATGTGTGCCTATATAGTGACAACATACAACATAGGTCTCTGGTTATCTCGATCTTGTTAAGTCAACTATTTGACCTAACTTATCTAATACCTTTGAATCTCTATTCCTATGCAGAGGACCTGCATCAAGAGGTCGGTTAGATATCAACCCATTAGAGAAAGGATAGTCATATCCTACTCAGGGATGGAGATCATCTCTTAATAATCATTTGACGGTGCTTGACGAGTCCTCAATCTAACAATTTAGATATCCATCCAAGCACCAGCCTCTATGATTCAACAATTGAATCAACAGTTGTATGATTCTTAAGATGGCCATGGTACATGATCCTAATTATACTAAGGGGCCTATTATGAAAATTAATTATTCTTCATTTCAAATTAGGGAATGATATTTGCAATAGCATTTATTGCATAATAGTTCATTGTGGGCTCGCATGTCTAGTAATCTCCCACTAGCCCAAAGAGCCATTAACAGGCTAATCTTTAAACCCACACCCATGTGACAATCATAGGCTATTTAGAAAAATAACTAGATAAGCTGATCAATTACTTTGTTCCCGAGAGACTACGCCAAGTCATTTTACCGTACTTGCATATCTCCTAGTAACAATGCTCACATCCAATACGAATGTTGCATCTTATGCAACCAATACTCAATTTTATTAGTCATAGTGTCCTTGACACTACGGTTCAATAATTATCATAATCAGCATGTAATTTATCCTTATCAGAATGCCCTTATTCCTGGAGATCTCTATCTCCTAAGGGCCAGTCTTATGTCTTCTAAGTCATCTACAGTTAAGACCTTTTAGATCACTATCTATAAGTATTAAGTTCTTGAAGATAAGACTTTGAGGTCATTATATCAAAGGTTTCGTCATCTTTGAAGATATTGTTATTACTGCAATCAAGTGTTTTATCTCCATATTAGGATTAGTAATAGTTTACTACTCCCACTGAATGGCAGACATCTGGCTTTTGTACACATCTAGCATACACTGAGCTTTTCAAAGCTGATGCACTAGGGCATGTAGCTTTGGTATTCACGTCCTCAACTCTTTGAGGTGATATCCCTTCAGATAGATTGGTACCATATCCTAAGGTAAAAAAGATTCCCTTGGAGTTCTCCCAAAATGGAATATGTCTAAAGTGTACCACTAATGTGATGGTCCAAATGCCCTCTTCTCTTTGCTTATGAACAGCTTCAGAACTAATATCTAAGAGGTGTCCTTGAGATCATATCTCAAGGTACGGAATAACCAAATTTTAAAACACTTATTGTCATCCTTATATCATTCCAAATGATTAGGATTTCATCTACATTTAGCACGATGAACACAATAGTACTCCCACTAAGCTTCACATGTTCATCAAGTTTCTATCAGAAATCATAACATTTATAATTCCATCAAATATCCAAAAATTACAGAAATAAATATTTTTGGGTTTTAAATATTATTTTTAGTGAATTTCACTAATTTTATATATTTTTAAAGTCAAAAATAGCTTAAAATAGGGATAAAAGTGAGATTGAAATGGAAAGAAAATATAAAATTACATCCAAAATTTTCCAAATCAGTTTTAATATATAGATAATTATATAGGGAAAATTACAACAAGAAACTATATTTTTGGGTTTCTTAGAAATTTTATATATTTTTATCAAGGTTTTTGGAGTTTTTTATTTTTAAGAGTTTTGTTTTCCTATTTCTAGTGATTTTTGTCTAAAGGATAAAAAAATAAATAAGCAGAATATATTTTTTCGGATTTTTTAGATACAGATTTACATTTTTTGGTTTCTATATTGTAGACATGGACAAAAACGTGCTCATTTCATTTTAATTAAATAGCAAAAAGGTCCAAAATTGCAACCTAAAATCATGATGTGAAACTACATGCAATCATGAACCTACATTTGTTTTTCATGATTTTTTGGAGCACCATAGCTATTTTAAATAAATCCAACAAGCATACAAAAATACAATTTCTAGAAGGGGCATACATGTAAATAAAATAAACACCAGGGGCCTCTGTGCAATTTAACCAAAAACTATACAACATAATTGAAATTTTATTGGACTAAAATTAAATAAAAAAGTGTCAGGGTTATACTTGCAAAATGACCACCTCACGTAGGACGACACCTGAGGTGACCTGGCATGGACCTAAATGTAATATGACACAACCACAGAGCTCTACATGCAATTTTACCTAGTTTATTTATAATGAATATATTATTTACACGACTAATTAATAAATACAAAAATGTGGGGCTAGATTTAGCAATTTATCCCTATAGACGTGTCATCGGACTGTTGGATACCATCCACTTGACATGTGTCACAATCTCCTACTCGAATGACGCTTCGTCGCCCACGGTTGAGATTAGATCCTGGCTCAGGATCGGACGGTCAAGGCTCCACATGATCTGACGGTGACTGCGGTCCGGGACGAACGGGATCGATCCAATGGTTGTGAGGTGCGAAGGAAGAACGGCGGAGGAACATGTCCCCGAGAACTTCGATCGGTCGACTCTTCAAGTTCTTTCATCCCCAAGAGCTCGGATCGTGGGCAAAATGCTCCTGGGGGTCTTCCACGTGGACCAAGGGCTTCAAAAATGGTTGGGGTCTGGCAAGAGGCTCCAACGATGAAGCTCGACCTGGAGGTGCTTCGTACAACTTGACGAGGCTCAATGAGCCTTGTTTTAGTACTTTCCTGCAGGTGTTAGTCGCGAAAAGAAATGGTGAAGCTCTAGCGAGCTTCAGGTGGTAGGATGAGCGAAGGGTGAGCGGGATGGCGGATCTCCGATAGTGTGGAGAGTAGAGGTCCGGAAGACTAGATCAAAGATTGATCTAGGAGAGTGAAGTGTATAGGATGATCAGAAGACATCAAGAAACGAAGGGGAGTGGCTGGTGAGTCGGTCAATGGGTGGAAGCATGAACTACGAATCGAGAATATTAGTCTAAATCGCTCAACTAATTTCTAAACTAAATGCAGAATGAAAATGCATGAATTAAATGCTATCTGAAAAATAGGAAAGGTGCAGCTCATACATGTCGGTGAAGGTAGGGAGCAGAGGTGGTCGTACGACTGGTGCACCTCCGTCCTCCTGGAGCCGCTCCAGACCGCCAAGGAGCTCCTCCTATCACGAGAATGCTCTCTATACTAGGATGCAAGGCTCTAAGACTTGGATTAGTGACCCAAGAGGAGGATAAAAGCAGAGGTCCTTATTTATAAACAAGTAATGTGCCATTACTGACAGTTTGTTTGGAAAGAATATAAATTATGCACAAGAAATCAAGAGGCCCGGCGTGAATCCTGGAAGATCAACGATGAATTCCTCTGAAGGAAGCAAGACTGATGGATCGATGGATCGAGCGGGAAGAAGGGAGGAAAATCATGGATTCGACAGTTCTGACGAGTCAGAGCGCTTAGGGAGGGAGTTAACCATAAGTCAACAAGCGATGTGATATGATTGGGCCACGTCGGTCACTACATGACAAAATAATATTGTTTATTTGAAATTAATTAATTAATTTAGTAAATGATTTTATTAATTTTTGCTTATAAAATAAAAAATGTGTATTATTGTATGTAGTATTTTAATATGATTTTTATTTATTTATTGATGTTATTTATTAGTAGTTAATTTTTATGGTAGATTTATAGGTATATTCATCTATGTTTTGACTAATTTATTTTTATTTTGTATATTTTATTTTATTTTATTTATTCTTTTATTTTATACATCTATAACTTATTTTTAAAAATATAAATATAAATATATTATATTTTTCTGATATATTATGTACACATAAATAAATAGATATGTTAAGTTATAGGTATAAGCATAGGCATTCCATCTATGTAGTATGTGTATACAATTTATTTTAATTTTTTTCCTATGTTTTTATTCTAGTTTTAATATGTACATATAATATAAATAATATTTACAAAATTTTAAAAATATAAAATTATAAAAATAATAAAGAATAACTAAAATGAATATTTTATTTGTGTATATTGTACAATAGGGGTCCAAAATCTTACTTGCACACCTTAACTCCAACAAATATGAAACCACCTTCATTAAATAACTCAAAAAGTTATATACAATTAGAGGCGATTTTGATACATTTTGATTTTTATTTGGAAGATATGGTTATGGGAAGTTTGAGTTTTGGATTTTTATTTTGTGTATAAAATGAACAATATGTATTATTTTTTGTATGAACTCAATTTTATATTTGTATATATTGTATTATCTACAACTTACATGTACAAAGTTTTTTTATTTGAGGTATAAAAAGTATAAAATAAAATAGATCCTGAAAATAAGTAAATGATAGATGAATAAAAGGGATTTTTATTGTATTATTGACCCTTATCTCCCCCTACTTGATTTCTTGTCGACCTAGTCATCTAGACGCCTAGGTCTCAGGGTTCAGGGTCATAAAATACCTTTGGCATTTTATTCTTTTTATTTTCTTTTTTTATTCTATAATTTTGGAAGTTAAAAACAGTGTTTTAATACAGTATTTATACAATAAAGCATGAATGGTAATTTATGCAAATTAATGGTGTTTACATGTATTAGCTGGGGTTATAAGGCTAAAATGATAGAATAAAGGTGATGAAGTTGAGATTCACCACCCATATACTTGCCTTTGCTAGTTCCTAGCAAACACTTATGCAATAAGCGTAAAAAATGAAAAATAAAGAAAAGAAAAAGAAAGAACGTGGATTGAATTTAATTCTCAAACTTGTCTTCAGAAAATCAAAGTTTGGAGCTTAAGTCAGACCTTCAGAATTTTAATGCGAGCGAAACCTTATTGGAAATCAGATTTGAAATACAACAACTTTCGAGAATCCCAAAACTCTACTCAAGTCCCTTCAGTAGCCAGGTCGGAATACTTCAACTCATATGCAAACCCTTATGACTATGAATCTTACTTATACAATGTTGTGATAGTGGCTGCCCCAAATTGAAATGACAAAGAGGCTGACTTCTCCAGCATGGCAACATAGTGATTCCTTAATCCAACAACTCTTTCTTCGAAGAGCGGGGTATTCCCTTCTAAGTTCAAGCGGCAACCATCTCAAGAGGAGGGGGTGAAGAGAAGAATGGATGATAGTCAGTGTAGCTACCTATCCTTAGATGCTTGACCAGTGTAGCCAAGTCATCCAGTTGCAGGCTCACATATCATGATTTTGAAGCACAAGCATGCTTATTGACTATACAAATATGTACATTCTGGTAGCCATTTTATTTTCAATCAGGCATGTCCACTTTTTTGGAGTTTTTGCTTTTTGCATTTTTTTAAATACTATATACAAAAACATTTACATAAGGAGTTTTTCCTCTTGAATCAGTAGACTATCCCTCTTTTGAAGCATTATTGCAACCGACCCTCTCCTGTCTTTAGACATCTCTGCTACTGGACGGGTTGGGGTACACTTTCCTTCCTAGATGAGGACAAATGTTTCCACTTGTGTGTGTCTCATACTGACAAATCTAATCTCCTCACCACTCCAACTGAGTTGAGCCAAGTGAAAGGTGCATGTGTCCAAGTTAGGTCACTATCAACAAGAGTCGTGCATGTGCTCACAGCCAAGAATCCATTGAACCAAGTCTCACAATTCTCTAAGAATTAAGTCAACTAGACCTTAAGTACCTCGATTCCAGCTCCTATAAGGTTCCTGTGATTAGGTAGATTTAAGGTCCAACCAAGCTCTAATATTCAGATTTTAATTAGACTCGTTCAATTATCAAACTCAATCCAAAAAATATGAATGTCATGTGAATGCTATGTTCAATGCAGAAAATATTAATGTGATGCGATTTTCAAAGTTTTGAACTTTTAATAGATTTTTTTAAAAAAAATATGCAAATGCTATTTTTGTATTTTTTAAAAAGATTTTGCAAATGTTTTTGGTGTTTTTAGTTTTGCAAATGTTTTTGGGATTTTTTAAAATAAAATATTTTGGCTAAAAATGGGTACACATATTTACATGGGGATGCAACTTATTATTTATAAGAATTAGCTTTTTAATAATATACAAGGGAAAAGTGATCCTTTTTATAGATATGTATATATACACTTAATATAGAATTTCAGTGTGATGTATATATTCCTCAAATTTATTTGAAAAAATATTTTACAAATAATTTTGAAAACTATAGTCCAAAATAATGTTTGCAAATAATTTTTACAAATATTTATACATATTTATAAAATCATTTTACAAAGGTTTTTCAAACAATAAATATAGATTTTTCAAAATATTTTTGAAACCATTTTCAAAAACATTTGCAAATAGTTTTTTTCAAACACTTTTATTTCACATAAAGAAATGAAATTTTTACAATCAACATATTTTTACAAAGGTTGAAAATATTTTACAAAAATATTTTCCAAACAGCTTTCAAAAGATTTTTTAAATCGATTTCCAAACTATTTTTCAAACATTTTGCAAAAATATTTTTACCTAATTTATTAATCAGTGTATACCAAATTTTTTTAGGAATAATATGCATCTTTTTATTAATGGTATAGTATTTATAAAGTAATTTAGTCATAATTATTATTAAAAATATAAAAAATATAAGTTATGGCTGAAGTATATACTCAGTATATACGACCCCCTATACTTAGCTTGAGCTATGTCCTCATAGCTCGAAGAGAAAAAGAGAGTACATAACTCGTAATGAGTATAGAAAAGTCTAAAGAATAACGAATGAGGGAATGAATATACGAATGAGAAGTAGATTATCCCCTCGATACTTAGGATCAAATAATCCTAAGTATAGTAGATTGTACACAAGGCCAGGGAGGGTCAATGGTGGGAATAAAAGACAGTGGAGAGGATCAAAGAATAACATAACTTGGGATGTACACCCCTATACATAAGACAAAGTATGCCATAAGTGTAGAATACTGACAAAAAGGGGTGATACACGTTTTTTTCAGAATAACGAATACTGGAGACTAAAAAGATGAAAAGAAGAAGATATGAAAGCTTAAAGGAAGAGTTTTTTAGGGGAATTATCTGAATCTTCTGATGTTGCTACTGTTGTGGACGTATCTTCGGTGTGCAGTACTTGAATAGAGTCAGCAACGGCCAAGAAAGTGTTGTGCTCTAGGTAGGGCTTCAGTAGTTGACCATTGACGACAAATCATTGTGCGTCGGGAGACAATTCCGATATCATAATACTTTCATTGTCACACACTTCTTGAACTATGTATGGCCATGTCCATTTGGTCTGTAATTTACCCATGAAGTTCTTCAGCTTTGCATCGAATAAGCACACTTTCTATTCAGTCTCGAAGGTCTTTCTTTTGATGTGCCAGTCGTTCCATAGGTTAACCTTCTCCTTGTACATCAATGTATTATCGTATGCATAGTCTCTGAATTCCAGGAGCCTGTTCAGATCCTCTTTCTTTTTCTGACCACCTCGTTGTGAGTCCAAATTGCAAATGTTAACTACCCATAATGATTTATGAATCAACTCCACTGGCAGGTGGCATGGCTTCCCATATACAAGACGATAGGATGACATGCCCAATGAAGATTTGTAAGTGGTTCAGTATGCCCAAAGGACTGAATCCAAAAGTTGGGACCAATTCTTCCTACCCGGCTTGACAAGCTTCCGAAGTGTCATCTTGATTTTCTGTTAGATAGTTTTGACATGCCGTTGGTCAAAGGATGGTAAGGAGAGATGACTCAGTGCTTGATGTCATACTATTTCGTTAGTTTCTTAGACTCTCTGTTAATGAAGTGACTAACCCCATCTGATATCAGTATCTTTGAAATCCCGAACCACGAGATGATATTTTCTTTCAGAAAGCGACACACTACACGGTTGTCTGCGACTCGAGTGGGGATAGCTTCAACCCATGGACTCACATAATCAATGGCAAAAAGGATGTACTCGTGTCCCTGACTGTTAGGGAATGGTCCCATGAAGTCAATGCCCCAAAGCATCGAATACATATGTAATCTGAATGAACTTCAGGGGCATGGAATCTTTGATTGTGAGGGTTCCTTTCAATCACTGACAGTCAGTGCAACTTCTGACAATTGTTGCGGTATCCTTAAATAATGTAGGACACATAGGCCACTGCAATATCTTCGTTGTCGTTCTATCTCCAGAACGGTGTCCACCAGATTCGAGCGAATGACAATGCTCGAGGACACTATGTTGTTCTGCCTGGAGAATGCACTTGCGCCAAATACAATCTGCTCATTCCCTGAATAAGAGGGGATCTTCCCATTGGTAGAAATGGATTGTTGATAAGAATTTGTCCTTCCGAATCTTTGTCCATTCATGTGGAACTACACCCGAGACGAGGTAGTTGACAATATCAGCATACTAAGGGAGTGAATCCACTGCTAGAGTTGACTCGTCAGGAAAGGTGTCCGTGATGGGTGCACTGCTTAGTAGAGGATCTTGTTGCTCAGTTCTGGAGAGGTGGCATGCTACTACATTCTGAACTCCATGTTTGTCCTTGATTTCCAAATCGAACTCCTGGAGGAGAAGGACCCATCTGATCAGTCTAAGCTTGGCATCCTTCTTCTGTTGTAAGTAGCGGATAGCATAGTAGTCAGTATATATAGCGACTTTTGATCCAAGCAAATAGGATATGAACTTCTCAAGGGAGAATACCACATCCAGCAATTCTTTCTATGTCGCAATGTAGTTGCTCTGAGCTTCATCTAGTGTTTTGCTGGCATAGTGAATGGCATAGGGCCCCTTGTCTTTCCTTTGTCCTAGAACAGTCCCAACTACAAAATATGACACATCCATCATGATCTCAAAAGGAAGAGACCAATCAGGAAGTTGTGGGACTGGAGCTTGAGAGATTAGCTCCTTCAGCTGATTAAATGTAAGAGGACCTGCAGATCAACATTGAACTCAGTCTCCTTGCAGAGCAATTTTGTAAAAGGTCGGACAATGCAGCTGAAGTCACGGATGAATCGTTTGTAGAATCCAACATGCCCTAGAAATGACCTCACATTCTTGATTGTCTAAGGTGGCTCTAGATTGGCAATCACATCCACCTTTGTCGGGTCGACTTCCATGCCATGTTTGGAAATGACGTGACCCGACACAATCCCCTATGTGACCATTGATGAATCCATGATTCCCACTCTTTATTCTTTTATTTTAGCTATTTATCTTGGCAAAGCATCATGTAAATAGTTATAAATACAATAAGTTAGCATTCAACATGCATGTATTAACATTGTATAATTAGCATGTATTTGTTTAATAATAAAAGAATAAAGGGAAAGAAAAAGGAAGGAGGTAATTAGAATAAATACAAAGAGACCCGAATCCCAAGAGAAGGTCAAGCTTTGACCTGATCGCCAAAGAAAATAAGTAGAGAGAGATAGGACCTATTCTATGTTGTACATATTACCTATATATGTAAATAATTATTTTTAATAAAATAAAAATAAAATATTCTTTCTACCTCCATGCATATGGTCCGAAAAATAAAACTAAACTAAAATAAAAATCAGATAAAAAATAAAATCATTTCTCACTTGTACAAAATACATGTATAGATGTCTCACTCCTTATTTATTTTATATCTGTTTAAAAATAAAATAAAAATTATTTTGTACCCCTAAAAACATGTTGAAAATAAATAAAATACAAAAGTGGGGTATTTGTGTAAAAATAACAAAATAAAAATAATTGTGCAAAATACATAGGTATATTAGGCTTTATTTATCACTATTTATTGTATATACAATAATTTGTTTTTTATAAAAATAATTACAAATCACAGAAAAATAGTTTGAAATTTAGTAAACATTTTTCATTTTATACACTTTTCATTTGAATTCATTTACTTTTTTTAGTGAATTTGTAAATATTTCGTAAATCTCTTTTTTCTGATTGGTCGGGATCGGGTGTTGACCTCCAGTCAACGCCCTCTTCCAGGGCAGACCCGACCCAACTTCTCTCGTCGGAGTGTTTTCTCCCATTTTTTCCGGTCGGGTCTTGCCTCTTCTCGACCTGATTCTTTGCCCGAGCCTTCTCCAAGGATCCATCACCTTCGCGTATCCCTAGGAAGGCGTGGATCTTCCTAGGTTTGTGCGCTCTCGCCTGATCTTCTCACCCTCTTGGGAAGCCTATAAGTTGTCTCCTTCGCCTACCCAACGTCGCAGCTTGTTCCTCGCTCCCACTTCGACCCCTAGCCACCTCCAGCTGAGTGACAGGTGCTCGGAGAGACCCTTGGAGCTTTATTTGGCACAGTGACGACATAGCTCAGCTATATGGCCGGCAAACGCCGTTGCATCTAGCCTCCCCGCCCACCGCAGCATGGTTGAGGCCACAACCCAACCTTCCAGCACCGCTAGACTCAGTTGAGTTAGTCATCAACCTCAGGTATCCATCTCCCCCCCCCCCCATTCAATCCGATTTCGTCAATGTAACCCTTTTGCATCCACCGTCGTTCATCTGCTCCGCCCCAGTCATCACTGCCTCTTCTCACCCTCACATCCTTTTCAATCGAATCCCCTACTAACGCTCACCTTCACACCGCAGTCTGATCATCCTTAGGCTCAACCTTCTGGTCGGGATTAGGGCAGCGACTCCCTTCCTTCACCTTTGTTGGGAATCAAACTCCATCCACCCTTGATTCTCTTTGTTCGCCAAGCAATAATCCCCGCAGGAGCTATGCCTCCGAGCGGAGTCCCCATTGCTGGTCCTGGAAAGCGTGGTAGACCCACATTTGGCCCTCGATTGCTCAGGCAGAGCAGCTCCAGACGCACCTCCACCGCGACAGTCATCCGGTCGTTCTCCTTCACATCGGATCTCGCCATCAGACGTGGAGTACCCCTCCACAACGCTCCAGACCTCTTTGGTGAGCTCATTGGCCCGATGGATTTCCTCCAGTCACTGATCGAAGTTCATCTGGAGGTTGTTCTTCCTACATCCTCATCTACCATTGGATCCCTCCACCTCCTGCCAGAATGCATCATAGTTGCCCAACAGAAAGCTGCTGCAGCCATTAGATCAGAGCAGCAACTCCATATCCAGTCGCACGTCCGCGACAGCTTCTGTACCGTCAGATCAGCAAGTGGCAACGATCAGAGCCGTATGACCACTACATCTTCCGTGTGCGCCACGTGCCCTAGTAGGGGTATATTTCACTTCTATCCTCGTACTTTTATGCGTATCTATTTAGTCCATTAAATAAAGTTGTAGTTTAATTAATTTGTAGTTTAGACCCTAAGTTTCTAGTATTTACAATTTAGTCCTCCCGGACCTGAGACACGTGCATGTACACATGAGTTGAGGGATATTTGCATGATTGCTCCTGCAGTTTATGGATGTTATGTTTTGAAGTAAACCTTTCTGTTTATTGCATATATACCCTCGATCGTATATTTTAAGCATGTGCGTGAATATATTGGTTAAATTGCAGTATTAGCCATGTGCTTTTTACGTATGTTATATTTTGCCTTGGAAACTTTTGAATAATTGCATCTAGGTCGATGTGTACTGTGTGCTTTGTGTTTGATCAAATAATTACCTAACTAGCTCCAAAAATTCCATAAAAATTAAACTTAGCTCCTGCTAACACGTAATATTTGTGCTAATTTTTGTGAATTAATTTAGTTTTATTTGATATTTTCTAAAAATAAAAACCCCTAAAAATTATTCTATCTATCTTCTAAAATACATAAACATTCGAAAAAATGTCTAAAAAATTCTATAAAAATTTCTACGTGTGTATTTTTATATGCATTGTCTTCAGTAGTATTTTTGCATAAAAAATCTTTATAAAACCCCTAAAATTGCAAAAGACTCGAAAAATTATAAAAATCATTAAAAATTCTAAAAAAAATTCAAAAAATGGATTTCAGTTGTTGTTTGTAGTTACTTTTTCATAAAAATTACAACTAGGACATTAAGGCATTTCTCATATTTTAAACTTGCCTTTTAGACCAGGTTGTACGTTGTTTTTTATTTTTGCCCTTGTTTGATTTTTATAAAATTGTATAAAAATAGGAAAAATCCCATAAAATCCTCCAAAACATCTGAATATTTGAAAAACATAAAAACATTTTTGTTTCCTATTTTGAGCATTTTTTAGTCTCAATAAAAATTGTTGAAGCTTGCTTGTTTGTATTTCTTTCTCTTGTTTTCTTATTTTGAAAAATTGTAAAAATTAAAAACCACAAAATATGTTTTTATTCTCTAAATAGGACTACTTCGTATATTTCTGTATTCCTTGTGTTCGACCCTGGTCGCTATACCGGGATAAATAAATAGCGGAGACTGTTGACATTACCTTGTTTTGATTGACTTATTTTTGCGGTTTCTATTTTCTTGATTGACTGAAATGATTAGTTGGGAACAACGACGCTTGCTTATTTTTCCATCTTAGTCGGTCGGATTTTTCGTGTCGTCAGAATGGCGTCGTTGCTGGGGAGCATGGTTTAGTAGTTGCTTTTTCAAAATTTTTTTTATTTTTGTCTCTAGTTGGTATAACTATTTTTTGATGCTTTCTCTGTTTCAATTTTCGTGCTAGGAACCACCCCGAGGACGCTTGGAGGAGACCTGTACCTGAGGAAGAGCATAGGAGGAGCTGAGAGTAGTTATATCATTTAGAGTAGCTTAGTTTACTTTTTAGCATGCTCCTTATTATTGTTGTAATAATACAGGGACGCTCGGGCTCTCTCTTTAGACTTGAGGAATATCGGGGTCTATTCCGTCGAGCACTGGTGTGCTTGGGGGACCTCACGCGGTTTTTCACCAGTTTTGTTTTCTTCGTCCTTTCTCTATTTGATTCTGGCAGAATTTGGCCCCTAGACTTAGGAATTTATCTGAGTGCTAAGTAAAAAATTAAGGCCCAATACCTAATATCTTGCCTGCACCTATAGTTCATAATTGAACCTGATTAAAAATCATTAATAAAAAGTTAACTTGATTGATTGAGAGGTCACGCACCACTAGAGGGCGTATATTTTTCATGCATGATTCATTGTGGTGAACAACGATCGACATCAGATACCGGACATCGACCTCTCTCTCTCTAGTCAGTTAGCTATTATTCTTCGCGATCTTAGAAATTGCTCGTCTAAGGCTGTTTTCTTCTTGTATCATTTAGATTATTTTACATTTCTGTCTTTAAATTTATGCATGGATCACCCTGCAAGTAGAGTGTTTGCAATAGGTACGCATTTCTAACTTTGCATGCATCATAAGTTTTGATCGTGCATCGGCTTTTTCAACTTCTCCCCCAGTTTTTTGACTTTAAAATAATCAGGAGATCGAAAAATTCGTTAGGCATTCGTTTGTTATTGAAAAATACCATAAAAAGTGATAACCATAAAATTGGGTTGCTAAAGAAACTTGATCCTAAAAGACACCTCACTTAAAAATCGATCTTGGGAGAGTCATACCCTCTTTGTTTGATTTGCTTGCGCGAGAGAGTGACACGTACACTAGGCTAGAGCCATACCTGAACTCTCATTAGACTACTGGTATTGGGGTTAGTCATTCTCCAGTGAGGATCGCTCTGGTCTCCGGTAAAGTGGGACACGATATCATTAACAGAGTGAGTTGATCGGGTAGCCGGTAAACGGTCCACAACTTGTACTGGCTAGGAAAGATCTAGCTTTGGGATTGGGCTAGTCATTTGGGGGCATCGAGTTCCTACAAGCTCGTTTAATCTCTATGCAAGACTGACTTATTACCTAAATAAAATTGATAAGATAAATGACCGAACCTTCACGGTCATCAGCTCCGCGTTGCGTAGGTGAATTGGGGGTTTGACTTCTGATCTTGTTTGTTTTTAGATCCCATCCGCATCTTCTTCTACATCATGATGATGGGCCGTAGGTCCCTTAGGCAGCCTTTGGCAGCACCGCTTTCAAGCACTCCGCCACATTCATCTAGGTAGGTTCAGGAGAGCTTAGACCCACTCTCCGAACCCGAGTTCGATTCTGCCATGTTCCCCCTCGATCACCCTTCTTCCAGTCCTGAGGTGCCCGAGCAGAGACCGGTACAGATATTTATTCATTTGACGGCACCTGAGTTGGGGATTTTTGCCTTTGTAGAGATCCAAGAGATGGCCAGTAGTGAGGAGTGCACTGATGGACAACCCCAGGGTTCGACGTACGTTTTAGATTAGGGCACCATCAACAACACACTCTTAGCCTCCCTAGCGATGATGCAGAGGCAGATTAGATACCAGGGAGATTTCATGGCAGAGGTGCATCGAGAGATAGCACAGATGCGAGCTGACAGAGGAGAGCCACACTGAGTAGGCGGTGGAGAGATTCCAGAGGTTGGAGGAGGAGATGGAGGACATCCATACGAGTCGTAGGAGCCAGCCAGACCCAGCCAGGTCGATGAGGGAGTTGCACAACCCTGGTGCACCCTTACACACCGTTGGATACAGCTTCCGACGATTCTGGGAGACTTCAAGCTCCCACCTCAGACCATTCAACTCTTGCCCAAGTTCCATGGGCTCGTCATCGAGGAGCCGCATCTACACCTGCAGGATTCAAGATGATCTGCAGCACTGTCCATGACAGATTCGTGGATGAGAATACCATCATGATGATGGCATTTCCATTCTCTCTCGTCGATAGAGAGGCCTACTGGCTGAAGCATTTAGGGAGATATGAGACTTCGTGGGAGCAGCTCCGGATCGAGTACTTGAATATGTACTATCCACTCGGTCAGACGAAGGCAGGACGAGCTCTCATCAATAATTTCTCCATTATCCCCAACGAGCAGTTCCATGAGGTGTCGGATCATTTTCGTGAGCTTATCGATCGTTCTCCACATCACGACATATCAAAGACCAACCTAGTACAGAGCTTCTTTTGTGGGCTGATACCGGAGCTGCATGGGCTAGTGAATGCTTCTTGTGGGGGCTACTATTTTTCCAAGGAAGAAGATCAGGTCTGGGCCATATATGAGGAGATGGCTGAGAATTATATAGTTATGTCCCAGACTTGGCTCTACACTCAGGGGAAGACCCCACCCCATGCCGTGTACTATCAGAGGATAGCACGAGTTGATGTAGGTCCATCTACTTCTTCAGCAGTTGCAGCATAGGTAGAGTTGTCAGCCGCTGACATGGCATTATCAACGAGAAGTTGGATCGCATCGAGATCATCGAGAAGAAGCAGTGTCAGGGCATGACTCAGATAGATCAGTTGGTACAGACCTTGAGTGTCCTGAAGACCCAGATCATGTGTCTCCATGAGGTATAGAGGGGTTAGTCCTATCTCTTGTCACGGGATGATCCTAGCAGCAGCATATCGTCCCAACACTCCGCCCTGGTTCGCCAAGTCCACCATATCCAGGCGGAGCCATTCCAGCAACTGCAGCACCAGTACTCTCAGTCACCGCCATCTCAGGACACTCATATGGTGGTGTATCGGCAGGATCAGCCACTGGCAGTTCTTCTCCCGTCCCCATACGAGCAGGAGCCATTGATGGAAGTCAACAGGATTTGGTATGACCGGCAGCAGCCCGGGATCCGTAGAGATCATCCTGGATTCAGGTGGTCTATCGGAGATGCCTCGTCCCAGCAGCAACCTCCAGCTTAGGGTGGCAGTCCAGCCAGCCTTAGCAGCAGCCCCATTACTCCCAGCAAACATCCTACCAGTATTAGTCAGATCCTCGTCCCTACCAGTAGGGACAACAGTGGAGGGAGAATCAGCAGCAGCCTCAGCAACAGTATTCTCAGCCTCCCCCTCACCAGTTCCAACAGCAGCCTCATTTCCAACAAGGTAACCTGTCAGGTTCTCATGAGCCAGCCTATGAGAACCCAGATCTTGATGATTTACCTTGCCTCCTCTCTAACCAGCAAGCATCCTTTAGCAAGAGATGGACGAGTGTTGCTAGGAGATGAGGGAAATCATCAAGGGCAAGGCCGCCATACCCGCTCAGACTGAGCCTATCCTGAACAACCTCAAAAGAAAGTCTATGCAGGTACAGTTCACAGAGACCACCACTCTTAGTGCTTTATTGGGTGACATTGCTTCATATACATTTAATGCTGAATTTATTACACTTAGGAGCGGTAGGATGTCAGCCGGCGGTGCCTCGTCTGAGCGACGAAACCATGAGGATCCAGGAGCACCGTATGAGGAGGATAGTGATGTTGATGGCGCTAATGACGATGATGATGACGGTAGTGCTGAAGCCACCACAGATATTGATCCAACTGACGGTACTGAGGTCATCGCTTCTCCAGGTGCAGAGGGTGGTACTGACGCTACCATACTAGATGATGCTGATCCAGAGCGCAGTACTGAGGCCGCGAAGACAGATGTCGTGGGTGGTATTGAGGCTACCCCTTCTATTCCAGTTGTGTCACCCTCAGTTTTTGTATCTTGGGAACGAAAAACACAAAAAAATAATAAAGGAAAAGTTTCTTCATCTCTGAGTCCATATGGATGATTAATGATACTTGTATGGATTCTATGCCTTCTCAGCAATAGGAACCATCCCCTTTCCTCAAGCACTCCGCTTGGCAAAGGGGAATAAAAAGGAAATCCAAAAAATGATCAGCAGTTAGACTTTAGCCAGCAGATGATTGATAGATTCCATATCTGGATGGCTCTACAGGAGGCACTTGAGCACATCCCTCTCTTCCAGAAGAACTTGAGTGAGAAGACCGCTATCTGCAGGAAGAAGATGAACCATCAGGCAGAAATCTATGTGCTGACCCGTACCACCTGCTTTGCTATTCTGAACCGCCTGCCAGTAAAGTGGCCAGATGCAGGAGCTCCCTATGTCAGATGCCACATTCATGAGTAAAGATTCGATCATACTTTATTAGACAACGACTCTTCCATCAACCTCCTTTCGGCAGCCTTACTCGACCAATTCAAGTTTGGACCTCTTCGATAGAGCATGATAGTCCTTCAATTTGTTGATCGATCTGTCAAGAGGCCGAAGGGGTTGTTGAGGGACATGGTCGTCACATTTCAGGGCCTAAAATTCCCCATGGATTTTGTTGTGTTGGACATGGAGATCCCTGAATCTGTGTCCGATACCCCCATCATTCTGGGAAGTCCATTATTGGCTACAACCAAGGTGGTGTCCGACCATGATAGCGGGAAGGTGTACTTCCGCATCGAGGGAGAGAGTATACAAATAGAGACGATCGATGAGACCAGAGTGTGAGGCTTGGCTTGCTCAGAGCAGTTCAGCGATGCAGAGCAAACGACAAAGACAGGGCGAGACATCCACTAGGAGTGCGACTTTGTGATCACTGATGATGAATCTACTTGGTCAGATCCCGTTATACGAGCCCTTCTCTCATCTTCAGGTGTTGCAGATTAACAGTTTCTAGTAGAGGAGAGTTAGAAGAGCACACTCTTGACAGAGAACACTTTTGAGGTTGATGATTGTGTTCAGGATAGCGAGGTAGAGTATATATCTTGTAATTCTAATTCAGATCCATCGGATTCATACATAGACTGGGCAGAATTCGATGATTTATTACCTTGTCTGATTTCCACAGAGCCAGTAGCTAGGGTAGAGACCATGCCAACACCGAGTACATATACACCAGCAGGGCAGTCTTCACTAGTTTTGCATGATCAACGAGAGCTCTGATTCAGATTTGGATGCATTCACACAGACCTTTCAGAAGCTAGATTTGTCAGCTCCCAGCTGTCCTGAACTAAAGCCTTTGCCGCAGTCGCTGAAGTATAGGTTTCTTGCAGGTGAGCATGAGATGTACCCAGTCATTATCTCAGCGCATTTGACTGGAGAACAAGAATCTTGATTGATGGAGGTTCTTGAAAAGAACCGCAAGGCAATAGGATGGAGTGTAGCTGATCTCCAAGGGATAAGTTCGACTCTGTGCTCCCACCACATTTTTCTTGAGGAGGATGCAAAGCCTTCGCGTGAGTTCTAATGACGGTTGAACATGAATCTTCGAGAAGTGTCGTGAAGGAAATATTGAAATGGTGGAGCGTTGATTTTATCTACCCCATCTCCGACTCCAAGTGGGTTAGTCCATTACATGTGGTGCCCAAGAAGACGGGCATTACTACAGTTGTGTGTCACGACCCGTCCCGCTAACCAGAACGTGCCGCGACAGAGATCTTTCTTCTCCATATATTTTTCCTCAAGTACACATGTGGCAATCTCATCAAACATAACATCTTTCTATTTCAAGTTCACAACACCAGGAAGTGTATCACACGAGTTCTATCTATTACAACTTCTTACAAAAATAACATAGACAGTACAAAAACAACGAAAAGCAAAAGACACCTCCTCCAAGTGTATCAGCGGTCCTTTCCCCTGCTATTCGTGATTATGTTGATCTGTACATAATTTTAATATAAAGGGATGAGTCTAAACCCATTTATGAGCTTAGACCCAGTGAAAGGATCTCAAGCTTTTTACATATAGCTAAAATCTGAAATATGAGCATAATGACAAAAACTTATGCTGAAACTGTGAAATAGCCTGAAAGAGACTTTATGACAGAAATTACATATAAAACATGCTAGTTTTGCAATTGAACGCTGAAATCACTTTAAAAGTAGATAAACTGAAACATAATCATCACTATCAAACTGTTTGTACTAATCACCACTGTGGCTAATTTATCGACTCATGAACGCTGAAACAAAGCTAAGTCATACGCGCAGACGGTCCCAAAGACCAAAAACACCATGCATACGGCCCAAATCCTATATGTATACAGAATGCGGACCCAAAGTCCTCTTGATACCATATCTAATGGTTTGCCATATCTAATGGCGGTTTCAGGGTCATATCTAATGACATCACCATATCTAATGGCTAGTTCATGATTTGTATAAAAGAGCTACTGTGGTGCTTAATTTCTGATTTTGATTCTTTTTATGTCACTAATAAACCAATACTCTTGCTAATTCAAGCTCATAACAGCTAATTCATGAACATAAAACATTCTTGACATAACATACATATTCTGACAACTAGAACTTGTTACGAACTTGAAATCGATCCATAATGCATAGTAACCGTGCAAAACATAATTCTTCACATAAAAACTCATATCTAAGTAGTAAACTTTATGTCTCGTGTTCCATCAAAAACAAAATGCATAAAAACGTGCTATCATAATAAAACACCTGAAACGATGTTTGGAATACGTTCTAAAGCCCTGATTTCATCTCAACAATATGGTACTTGTAATTCATACGTAAAAACTTTAGAAAACACGATTTCATACTAAATATTCAAACCACGCATAAAAGCTAAAGACTAGTGCTTTAAAATAGCACTTGAGAATCCCTCACCTGAACGCTATCTAACTTGAGTCCGAATCGCCTTCTTTAGCGAATATCCCCTCAATAGCCGTCTTAGATTTGAGTATTACGGCTTGATGCGGACAGAACTTCATTACGGCTTTTAAAACGCTCTTGATCACCGACAGGGCTTCGCTGTGGCTCCTCTCGTGCTCCTTCCGCAACCTCGGCAGCCTTGCGGCTCTAAGGTGGAGAGATGGGCGTGGGATGAAGTGAGGAGGAGTATGGGGGTCATGGGTATTTATAGGCCTCCACCCCCTTTACATATGTGACATGTGTCAACATGTAAGGGAGGTTCCAAGACACATGTTGTCTTTTATCCATGTATGAAGACACATGGCATGGCACATGGCTTAATCATAAGAAAACTTGTTGCCCAAGTAATAGGTTTGGCTTATCCACGAGATAACTTGCTTCCCAAGCAAGTGGTTTGGCTTCTACACGAGATAACTTGTTGCCCAAGCAAGAGACTACACCATGACATGTGTTGGTCTTAGGATGATGATACATGGCACTATTGAGTTTTTTGACACTTGTCCTGACTATATAACGACACGTGTCCCATGATTTCCTCTTCATGTGTCCTACTTTTGCTAATGATGCTTAATCATCACTAACGACGGGTAATTAGCACTAATCATACTTAATTAGTCTTAATGATGTGATTATGGCTAATGAGTATAAATCTATGCTAATGACGTTTAATTATCACTAATGACAGGTAATTAGCACTAATCATGCTTAATTAGTCTTAATGATGTGATTATGACTAATGAGTATAAATCTATAACATGCTAATGGCGCTTAATTATCACTAATGATGGTTAATTAGCACTAATCATGCTTAATTAGTCTTAATGATGTGATTATGACTGATGAGTATAAATCTATAACATTATGGGCACTTTGCAAGTAGTGGCTTCTACTACTTATAAGGTACTACCAAAAATCCAGATTACTAGATGTGGTACTATGTTTTGATGTTCTACACAATTCAGAGAACCTTTTGGAGTCCATTTTTATACAAGATGGTCTCTGATATAAACACAACAAGTTTCAATAAAATCATTGCATTAAGGCGAATCTATTGACTATGGTGTCCGTAAAGTGTGAATACTATAAATGCAATATTTCCCTGAAATAACACTTGATAACATTCAAAAGCATAGTGTACAAAATGCGTATTACAATTCTCCCCTACTTGCAATAAATTTCGTCCTCAAAATTTAAGTACCTTTGCTAGCTTGAAAATAAGTGGGGATATTGAGATCTCATTTCTTCCTCTCGTTCCCATGTGGCTTCTTCTATTGCGTGACTCCTCCATAAAACTTTAACTAAAGGAATCTTCTTTGTACGAAGCTCTTGTACTTTATAATCTAGAATTTCCACAGGAACCTCTTCGTATGACAGATCTTCCTTCAATTGAATATCTTGAGGTTGTATCATATGGGTTGGATCTGGAATAAACTTTCCGAAGTGTGAGTCTGGAGAGGAGATAGCTACCCGAGTGCCCACTTCTTGGAGGGTTTGTGTGGACTACAGACAATTGAATCAGGCCACCAAGAAGGATCATTTCCCGTTGCCTTTTTTTTATCAGATTACATAGAGGCTATCTGGGAAGAGTCACTACTGTTTTCTTGACCGGTACTCTGGTTACAATCAGGTGGCCATAGCGTACGAAGACCAGGATAAGACGACATTCACCTGTCTGTTTGGGACTTATGCTTTCAGGCGGATGCCCTTTAGTTTATGTAACACACCGATGACATTCCAAAGGTGCATGTTGTCCATTTTCTCGGACATTATGGGTGTCTATTTAGAGGTCTTCATGGATGACTATTCAGTCTATGGTGATGGATTTGGCGCGTGTCTTGACTGTCTAGATCGTGTTCTTAAGCACTGCATAGAGGTTCATCTTGTCTTGTCTTGGGAGAAGAGTCACTTCATAGTGTCTCAGGGGATGGTGCTTAGTCATGTCATCTCCAACAGGGGCATGGAGGTTGATTCGACCAAGGTAGATATCATCAGGAAACTCAATCCACCGTCCAACATGCGGTAGTTACGGTCTTTTATGGGGCATGTCGATCCCTACTGATGTTTTATTCACGACTTCAGCAGGATTTCCAGACCGTTGATTGATATGCTGACGAAAGACACTGAGTTCATTGTAAATGATAAGTGTCATGCGTCATTTGAGACTCTCAAGAGCTTAGTTATTGAGGCTCATGTCCTTCAGCCGCCTGATTGGTCTCTCCCATTCGAGATCATGACAGATGCCTCCGATTTTGTCGTGGGAGCTATGCTAGGATAGAGGAGGGATGGAGTATCACTTACCATTTACTACGCTAGTCATACATTGGATGCTGCTCAGCAGAATTGTACTATTACGGAGAAAGAGATGCTAGCCGTAGTTTTTACCTTGGACAAATTCCGGTTATATATTCTTGGATCCAACGTGACTATCTATACAGATCACACTGCCATCGAGTACCTTATGGCTAAGAAGGATAACAAAACTCGATTGACTAGACGGATCCTTCTACTCCATGAATTTGATATTGAGATTAAGGATAAACCGGGAGTCAAGAATGTCGTGGCGAATCATCTCTCCCGTTTGGAAAATCTTGAGGAATCTGAGCAGACTGATCCTATTACAGAGACCTTCCCAGATGAGGCGGTCCTTGCTATCGCCTCTCTCCCATGGTACGCCAACATTGTGAACTATCTTGTCGCCAAGAGAGTCCCATAAGGTTGTCCCAGACAGTGACTTGAGACCTTCCTTGCGAAGGACAAGTCTTACTAGTGGGAGGATCCCATCCTTTATCATGAAGGAGGGGATAGCGTTCGGTGTCAATGCATTCCTCAGGAGGAGCACCACAGCATCCTCACATACTGCCACAAGCTTGATGTAGGAGGACATCATTCAAGGAGGAGAACAACACGGAAAGTGCTCCAATCTAAACTATGGTGGCCTAGCCTCTTCAAGGATTATGATGAATTCGTGAAGAGATGTACTGACTGTCAGAGGGTGGACACTTCTGGACAGCGTGATATGATGCCGATGCAGCCCATTCACTTCTATGAGGTTTTTTACGCATGGGGCATCAATTTCATGGGTCCATTCCCTAAGAGTCAGGGATTCGAGTACATTCCGTTGGATGTTGATTATTTGAGTCGTTGGGTTGAGGTCATACCCGCCCAAACTATAGATGCTAAGACTGTTTGCAAATTTTTGAGGAAGAATATCATTTCACGGTTCGGGGTACCTATAGTATTGATATCTGACGGGGGGTCTCATTTTACCAACGACAAGGTAAAGGCCCTTGCTAACGAGTTCAGCATAGACCATCAAGTTGCCACTCCATATCATCCTCAAACCAATGGTCTTGCTGAACTATCAAACAGGGAGATCAAGACGATACTGCAAAAGGTAGTCCGCCCATATCGAAAGGATTAGTCGTAGCTTTTGGACTCGATCTTGTGGGCATATCGGACTTCCTTTAAAACTCCTTTGGGTACGTCTCCCTTTCCTCTCGTTTATGGCAAGCCATGCCATTTACCTGTTGAGATTAAGCATAAGTTACTATGGGTTGTCACTGAGATATTATGAGATCCAGAGAGTATAGGTGATCGAAGGAAGGCATAATTGGCAGCCCTGGAGGAGCTTAGAGATACAGCCTTTTCAAACAACCTACAATATAAGGGCAAGTAAAGATATGGCATGATTCTCATACCAGCCATAAACACTTTGAGCCAGATCAGAGTATATGATTGTTTGATGCCAAGCTTAGATTATTTCCAGGGAAATTATAGAGTAAGTGGAAAGGACCATACCTGGTCTGAATGGTGCATGACAATGGTAGTATCGACGTATCTGAAATGTCATCTGAGTCCACCATTAGCGTCAATGGTCAGCGCCTCAAGCCATATCCAGATCATGATCCGCTGGTTGTTGACATTGCCCGGTTCATTTTGCAGGAGATGTGGTCTTTGACTCACATCAGTTGCATCTCGTGCCTAATTATCACTGTCTTTCGCCTTGTTAGATCCAGATGTCCATATCATCTCATTCTTAGTCTAACATCCCATTTGCATCTTGTGATTATGTTATACTTATGGTGTACTTTACCCTAAGTATAGGAGGGTGTCGGATTTTTTATTATTCTTTTGATTCTTGTTACCCCTGTTTTGTTGCCTATACTTAGGGATATTTTACTCTAAGTATAGGGGATGTAGACCCTATACATTCTTTCACTCGATTTTCCCTTTATGTATAGTTTGCTATACTTATGATTACTTGATCCTAAGTATAGAGGGAATCACCGAGCTCCATTCATTCTATTATTTGATTTGTCATTGTAGTATAGCCTTTATTTTCACTTCCTGATACTAAGCACGAGTTATGTCTTCTTCATCGCTCTTTGATCACTCTGAGGACATCGTTCGAGCCAAATATAGGGGGCATCATATATATTGTATATATACTTTAGCCATAACTCGTACTTTACGTGAGTGTGTTAATAAATAAAATGGATAAAAATCACTTATTAAAAATCACAAAAAAAAATTTAAATTTTTCTTGCACATAAAATTCATTCTTGCACATACATAGCTATTTATAAAAATTATTTTTGTAAAAATATTTGTAAAAATATTTTGATTGTGAAAAGTTTGTAAATATTTTGTATCAAAATTATGTAGATAGTATAAAATTTTTGTAAAATGTTTGAAAAATAAAAATTTGCAAAAATCCATGTGTAAATGTTTGTAAATAATTTGCAAAACTTCTGCATTCATGCATGAATTCAATCACTTTAAAAAAGTTTGCATATTTTCAAAAATTTTGTATAAAAATATTTTTGTATATATATTTGTATATTCTTCTGAATCATAGTTGACATTTAAACTAGTCTGGAATTAAATTGGAAAATGGAGCTCGGTTAATACCTTAATCCACCTAATTCTCATAGGAACCTTATAGACTTTTCAGGTCCATTGGTGACTTAATTCTTTGAGTCCACTAGGCTAGGTTCACATGTCATCTTGATGAGCCTAAGTAGAACACTTAACAACACATGCATGACTCTCACGTAAATGGCTTTACTTGGACCTGCACTCGACACTCAGCTCCACACAGATGAGGTGGTGAGGAGGCAGTTTCATTTGGCTTGGGGTAGCATACGAGGGTAGTACTTCTATGCGGAACCTCTCATCTTCCTTTAGGGAGGGAAGTGTGCCTCAACTTGGTATGGTGGTGTAAGACAGGAGTTGTGGATTGCAATAATGCTTCAAAAGAGGGATAGTCTACTAGCTCATGAAGAAAAAGTCCTCATGTATATATGTTGCACCATGTAGATATGTTGTACACATGCACATGAAATAAAAAAATGATGTACAAAAGAAAGAAAAACTCCAAAAAAGTGACGGGCCTGATAGAAAATGAAATGCCTGCCATAGTGTATATAGTCAAATAAAATAGAGCTTATGTTACACCTTCTCATCTCTTGAAGCTTGCAGCAGGAGACTTAGCTACACTGGTTGGGCTCCTAGGGATACATGGCTACATTGGTCACAGTCCATTCTCTTCTTCCCCCTCTTCTTAAGCCGGTTGAACTTGAACTTAGAAGGGAATACCCCGCTCCTCGAGAGAGAGCTGCTAGACTAGGGAATTAGAGTTACCTTGCTGAGGGAGCTTGTTGCCTTGTCATCTCTGAGGTGGGGAGCTACATATCACTTACACCATAGAAGAAAAGATTCATGGTCATTACAGTTTGTGTTTGTAGACTTGTTCTGATCTGATTTATTGAAGAGTCTTGACCATAGGTTGATAGAACTTAGAGGCTGTTAAGTCTTAAACCTAAGTCCAAATAAGGTTCTGATAAACTAATAATCCAAATGTATGACTGAGCTGAGCTCCATACTTCAATTTAATGAAAATAAGTTTAATAATCAACCTTGATTCTCCTTCTTTTTCTTTTCTTTTCTTTTTCACTTCTTTTTTAAATAAGTGTTTGCTAAAGGACTAGCAAAGGTAAAGTATAGGGGGTGATGAATCCTGATTCTCACTCTTCATTCTTTTATTTTAGCTATTTATCTTGGCAAAGCATCATGTAAATAGTTATAGATACAATAAGATAGCATTCAACATGCATGTGTTAACATTGCATAATGAGCATGCATTTGTGCAAAAATAAAAGAATAAAGGGAAAGAAAAATGAAGGAGGTATTTAGAATAAATATAGAGTGACCCGAACCTCAAGAAAAGGTCAAGCCTTGACCTGATCGCCAAAGAAAAAAAGTAGAGAGAGAGGGCCTACTCTATGTTGTACATATTACCTATATATGTAAATAATTATTTTTGATAAAATAAAAATAAAATATTATATCTACCTTCTTGCATATGGTCCTAAAAATAAAACCAAAATAAAATAAAAATAAGAAAAGCAAAACTAAAACCCTTTCTCGGTTGTACAAAATACATGTATAGATGTCTCACTCCCTATTTATTTTATATTTGTAAATAACTCATAAAAATAAAATAAAAATTATTGTGTACCCCTAAAAACATGTTGAAAATAAATAAAAGACAAAAGTGGGGTATTTGTGTAAAAATAACAAAATAAAAATAATTATGCAAAATACATATGTATATTATACATGTATTTATCACTATTTATTATATATACAATAATTTATTTTTTTATAAAAATAATTAAAAATCACAGAAAAAATAGTTTGAAAATTAATATACATTTTTCATTTTATACACTTCATTTTGAAGTCATTTACTATTTTTTAGTGTTTTTGTAAATAATTTGTAAATCTCTTTTTTCTGATTAGTCGAGACCGGGCATTGACCTCCCGTCAATGCCCTCTTCCCGGGCAGACCCGACCCAACTTCTCTCGCCGGAGTGTTTTCTCCCATTTTTCTCGGTCGGGTCTCGCCTCTTATCGACCCGATTCTTTGCCCGAGCATTCTCCTAGCATCCATCACCTTCGCATATCTCTAGGAAGGTGCGGATCTTCCTAGGTTTGCGCGCTCTCTCCCGATCTTCTCACCCTCCTGGGAAGCCTATAAATTGTTTCCTTTGCCTACCCAGCGCCGCAGCTCATTCCTCGCTCCCACTTCGACCCCTGGCCACATCCAGTCGAGTGACAGCTGCTCGGAGAGACCCTTGGAGCTTGGTTTGGCGTAGTGACGACGCAACTCAGTTACGTGGCCAGCGAATGCCGCCGCGTCAGGCCACCCTGCCCGCTGCAGCATGGTTGAGGCCACAACCCAACCTTCCAGCACCGCCAGACTCGATTGAGTTCGTCAGCAACCTCATGTATCCATCTTACCCCCCCCCCCCCCCATTTAGTTCGATTTCATCGATTTAACCCTTTCGCATCCACCGTCATCCATCTGCTCTGCCCCGGTCATCAGAGCCTCATCTCACCCTCACATCCTTATCGATCGAATCCCCTACGAATGCTCACCTTCGCACCGCGGCCTGATCATCCTTAGGCTCGACCTTCTGGTCGGGATTTGGGCCGCGACTCCCTTCCTTCACCTTTGTTGGGAATCAAACTCCATCCACCCTTGCTTCGCTGTGTTTTGCCAAGCAATAATCCTTGCCGAATCTACACCTCCGAGCAACGTACCAATTGCAGGTCCTGGATCGCGTGGTAGACCCTCATTTGGCCCTCGACTGCTATACAGAGCAACTCCAGACGCACCTCCACCATGACAGCCATCTGATCGTTCTCCTTCACATCGAAGCTTGCCATCAAGCGTGGAGTACCTCCACGACGCTCCAGACCTCTTTGGTGAGCTCATCGACCCGGTGGATCTCCTCCAGTCACCGATCGAAGTTCACCTGGAGGTTGTTCTTCATGCATCCTCGTCTGCCGTTGGATCCCTGCGCCTCCTTCCAGATTGCATCATAGCCGCCCGACAGAAAGCTGATGCGGTTGTTAGATCAGAGCAGCAGCACCATATCTAGATGCACATCCGCGACAGCTTCTGCTCCATCAGATCAGGAGGTGGCAGCGATCAGAGCCGTACGACCACTACATCCTCCGCGTGCGTCATGTGTCCTAGCAAGGGTATATTTCGCTTCTATCCTCGTACTTTTATGTGTAGCTATTTAGTACACTAAATAAAGTTGTAGTTTAAATAATTTGTAGTTTAGACCCTAAGTTTCTATAATTTGCAATTTAGTCCTCCCGGACCTGAGACACGTGCATGTACACGTGAGTTGAGGGATATTTGTATGATTGCTGCTGAAGTTTATGGATGTTATGTTTTGAAATAAGCCTTTCTGTTTATTACATATATACCCATGCACATATATTTTTAAGCATGTATGTGAGTATATTGGTTAAATTGCAGTATTATCCCTATGCTTTTTACATATGTTATCTTTTTCCCCGAAAACTTTTGAATAATTGCATCTAGGTCCCTATGTACTTTGTGCTTTGTGTTTGATCAAATAATTACCTAATTAACTCTAAAAATTCCATAAAAATTACAGTTAGCTCCTACTAATACGTAATATTTATGGTAACTTTTGTGAATTAGTTTAGTTTTATTTGATATTTTTTAAAAATAAAACCCCTAAAAATATTCTGTCTATGTTCTAAAATACATAAAAATTCGAAAAATTATCTAAAAAATTCCATAAAAATCTTTATGTGTATAGTTTTATATACTTTGTCTTTAGTAGCATTTTCACATAAAAATTCCTTATAAAAACCTAAAAACTAAAAAAGACTCAAAAACTTATAAAAATAATTAAAAATTCTAAAAAATTAAAAAAAATGGATTTTAGTTTTTGTTTGTAGCTATTTTTATTTACTTTTTCATAAAAATTACAACAGGACATTAGTGCATTTTTCATATTTTAAACTTGCATTTTAGACCAGGTTGTACACTGTTTTCCATTTTCACTCTTGTTTGATTTTTATAAAATTATATATAAATTGGAAAAAATCCCATAAAATCCCCAAAAACTGAATATTTGAAAAACATAAAAACATTTTTGTTCCTGTTTTTGAGCATTTTTGAGTCTCAGTAAAATTATTGAAGCTTACTTGTTTGTATTTCTTTCTCTTATTTTCTTATTTTGAAAAAATTATATAAAAAATCATAAAAATTAAAAACCACAAAAATATGTTTTTATTCTCTGAATAGGACTACTTTGTACATTTTTGTGCTCCTTGTGTTTGACCCTGGTCGCTATACCATGTTAAATAAATAGCAGAGACCGCTGACATTAACTTGTTATGTTTGACTTATCTGAGTGGTTTCTATTTTCTTGATTGACCGAATTGATTGGCTAGGAACAACAACGCTTTCTTATTTTTCCATCTTAGTCGATCGAATTTTTCGTGTCGTCGACCATGAAGTGGCTCTTTTCCCATGATAATACTAGATTGACTTCACGACGTTTCTGAAGTAGTCTGTCTAGGTGCCCAAGACAAGAATCGAAGCGATCACCATAGATAGAGAAGTCGTCCATGAAAACCTCGAGAAAACTGCCTACCATCTCGGTGAAGACTGTAGACATGCATCTCTGGAATGTTGCTGGTGCGTTGCACAATCCAAACAGTATTCTCTTGAAAGCATAGGTGCCGAACAGGTAAGTGAAGGTTGTTTCTCTTGATCTTCAGGGGTGATTGCCACTTGGTTGTACTCAGAGTACCCATCCAAAAAGCAGAAGAAGTCCTTGTCATGCAGTCTTTCAAAAAATTGATCAATGAATGGCAAGGGGAAGTGGTCCTTCTTAGTTGCTACATTCAAGCAGCGGTAGTCAACACATACATGCCAGGATGTCGGTACCCGAGTAGATATCTCCTTTCCTATGTCGTTTGTAACTACAACGAGCCCTGATTTCTTCATAACTACGTGCAGTGAGTTCACACATTTGGAGTCGGAGATGCGATAAATGAAGCCTACGTCAAACCATTTCGTGATTTCCTTCATAACGACGTCCCTTAGATTTGGGTTCAGTCTCCTATGAAACTCTCAGTACGGTTTGGCATCTTCTTCCAAATAGTTGTGGTGTGAGCACAGATAATGATTTATCCCGCAAAGATTTGAAATATGCCAACCAAGTGCCTTGTGATTTTTCTCTAGAACCTCGAGGAGTCAAGATTCTTACTTCAGGGTCAGCCTGCTACTGATGATGACCAGATACATGTTTTCTACACTCGCAAGGAAATCATACTTCAGGCCTGCTGGAAGTGGCTTTAATCAAGAATCTGATCTGGCCGGCTTCTCGGTCACTTCTGAAATTGTGGTGACTGGAGGTTGATCTTCCTGAACTCTGGAGGTACTCCAAACCTTAGTGTCTCGTTGATCTTCTAACAATGTGCCGAATAGATTGAAGGATATGGAATAATCCTCAAGCGCATCACGGAAGCGTGAGCGTCAAATCGAATACGATGAAGAACGACTAGTCGGACTAGTTGTTCTTTGCAGCGGAATTTAAAAAAATTCATGCGACGAAACCACATGATCCAAGAACGATTCTCGTATCGTTTCATCTAGAACCACAACAAGTATAAAGAAATACCTCTTGAAGCGTGGTTGATCGAGTCTCTACGAAAAGATACCTCCTGTCTCAAGTCTGATCGTCGGAGAAGATGCTTGCGAGCACGGGGATGAGTCGTGTGATCCCGCAATCCAACGAGTTTATCCAAGCATGGAGAACTCCTTATCTTGTCGTTTGAGATCGAACGCCTTCTTCACGAGCGTAGCACTCCAAAGAAGATAGAGAACCGAATAATGTCGAAGTGACGGCACGGTGGCGAAGCGACGACGAAACTCTCCTCTAGGGTTTTGGTAGACGGCGACCAAGAGAAGGAGAGAAGATGTGGTGTGTGGAATGAGAGAGAGATGTGTCTCAAAAGCATAACCTTAGAGATCATGGTATGCCTCTCTATTTATAGGGTTTTGGGATCCATGAGATACATAAAATCAATGAATGAGATTGATTTATGTTCAATCCAATGGTCAAGATTGTTGTTGGTAAAAGCCAACAACTAATAACTTAATTTAGATCAAATATATTTGATAAATCAAATACAATTCAATCCTAAAATAAATCATACAATTATGGAGAGATTATCATGGAGATTGCTCCCATAAGGAATAGGTAGGACGGCGACCAATTTCCTTGTGGCAATTGGTGGCCGTCCACCATGTCCTCATGGTGGAGGCAATCTCATGCAATCTCATGAGATTGCATATCTCCATGAGATTCTCCCATAATTTCCAACAACTTTTGTTGTGATTTATTCTTCAAAAATAATTCGTAATTAATTTTGAGAATATTGCAATCTTACCATTTGAAATTTGTGAATCACATTCACAACCCAAAACAAAATATAATTTACATTTCCAATTAATTACACAATGTGTATCCAATACACATAATAATTAATTAACAGATATAAATTATAATTAGCTCTCTCTAATACATTATAAATCATGTTTATAATATATAATGAATAATTGGATATTTCTATCCACATTATTCTTATCCACAATAATTAAATCAAATTTAATTATATTGGAAAATTTCCACATACATCGAGATAATTAAATCACATTTAATTATCAATTTCTCAATGCTTAAATATAATTCAACTATGAAATTATTCTTGAACACTTTCAAGAATAATGTGATTTCTCCGCAGATACTTGTAGATAAGGACAAGATGATTGTATTGTTCCAAGTATAATGACTTGGATATAGAGATCACATCTCAAATCCAGATCTCGGGCCTCCCATAGATGCTTGATTAAATCAAGACCGCAAATCTAATCTTCTCATTGCATCTGAATCACATTCAGATCAATGTCCAACATTTGGACTAAGATCAGATTACTTCTCTACTGAGAGGAGTCACTAGGACCCGTTTCATCACTCCCTAGGAATGGAAGAGTCATGGTTATACAACCGTTTATGATCACATCACCCTCAGGTTTTCCTAACACCTGTACATCCTGCATACTGGAAGACCCAAAATAAACTTGAAGTATAAGATCAATTTTACACTGTCTACTTCAGAGTTTTCATCATTAAGTTTCTCATTCGATCATTGAGAGTCGGTATCGATCATATGCTTTCCAAAAGTATATATCATACCCAGGTGTTGATCATATACTTTCCAAAAACATATATCAAACCTACAAATTCAGTCAAGCTTCCAAAACGAGACAACCGTGCACGGAATTTGGTTCTCCCCAATATCTCATGAGTGAACTCATGTCTTCTGGTTCAGTAATGAACCTGTATGATCCCTTTGAAAGATCGTATTACTCATATGCCCTTATATGCACACCAGCGCGCCGGTGTATAGACCTTGATTAGGTCATCAACCTATTGGTATGCTAAATGTACATACTCAGACATATAGTCACACATCTGTCTCCGGTCAGAGGATGCGTGCCTATACCGTGACAGCTTACGTTATAGGACTTTGGTTATCTCGATCTTGTTAAGTCAACTCTTTGACCTAACTAATCTGACACCTCCGAATCTCTATTCCTATGCGGAGGACCTGCATCAAGAGGTTGGTCAGATATCAGCCTAAATGAGAAAGGATTACCGTCTCATACTCAGGTTGGAGATCATCTCTCAACAATCATTTGGCGGTGCTTGATGAGTCCTCAATCTAACTCTTTAGATATTCATCCAAGCACCAACCTCTGTGATTCAATAATTGAATCAACATTTGTATGATCATTAAGATGTCCATGGTACATAACCCTAATTGTACTAAGGGACCTATTATGCAAATTATTTATTCTTCATTTTAGATCAGGGAATGATATTTGCAATAACATTTATTGCATAATGGCTCACCGTGGGCTCGCATGTCCAACAATCTCCCACTAGCCCAAAGAGCCATGAATGGGCTTAACCATTTAAACCTACACTCATGTGATAATCATAGGCTATTTAGAAAATAGCTAGGTAAGCTGATCATTCACTCTGTTACCAAGAGACTACACCGAGTCCTTATATGGCACTTGCATATCCCCTACTAACAGTGCTCGCATCCAATGCGAATGTTGCATCTTATGCAACCAATACTCAATTTTGCTATAGTATCCTTGACACTATAGCTCGATAATTATTATAACCAGTATGGCCATAATCCTTATCAGAATACATTTATTCCTAGAGATCTCTATCTCCTAAGGTATCTACAGTCAAGACCCTCATAGATCACTATCTACAAGGTCTTAAACTTTTGAAGATAAGACTTTGAGATCACTATCTCTAAGTTTCATCATATTTGAAGATATTGTTATTACTGCAATCAAGTGTTTAATCATCATAGTAGGATCAGTAACCGTTTACTACTCCCATTGCATGGCAGACATCTTTCTTTTATACACATCTAGCATACATCCGGATTCTTGAAACTGATGCACAAGGTCAAGCAGTTTTTAGCATTCACATCCTCAACTCTTTGAGGTGCTATTCCTTTAGATAGGTCAGTACTATATCTTGAGGGAAAGAATCCTTTCTTGGAATTTTCCATGGAAATGTCCAAGGTACACCATTAATTTGACGGTCCCAATACCCTCTTTACTTTGCTTTTGAACAACTTCAGAAGTATGATCTAAGAGGTATCCTTGAGATCATTTCTCGAGGTATGGAACAACCATATTATAAAACACTTATTATTATCATCCTTAGATCATTCCAAATGATTAGGACATCTACATTTAGCATGATGAACATAATGGCACTCCCACTAAGCTTCACATGGTTTATCAAGATTCTATCTGAAACCATAACATTTATGATTTCATCAAATCCAATATTCCAACTACAAGAAGCATATTTGAGTCCATAGATGGAGTTCTCTAGCTTGCATACCTTTCTTTCCTCAACCATGAAGCCCTGGGGCTACTTCATGTGAATATCCTCAGAGAGGTATTCATAGAGGAATGCAATCTTGACTCACATTATGAAGATATCATAGTCAAGTTGTGTAGCTATTGTTAGCAATATTCTGATGGGTTAAAGCAAGGTCACTGGAGAGTAAGTCTCATCGCAAGTGGTGTCTTCTCTTCAGTGTGCAGCTCATGGCCACGAACCGAGCTTTGAAAGGTCTCTACCTTCTCATCAGGTTTCCTCTTTCTCTTGAAGATCCATTTACACCTATATGGGTCTTACCCATATAGGTGGATCCTCGAGGGTCCATATACAACACTTGTATATGAAGTCTACTTTAGACTTTATTGCTAACATCCATCTTTCCATGTCATGATCCTTAGGAGCTTCATTACATGAAGTCAGATCATTGTCAGATTCAATTGACACATGGAATCCATCTTCAAACTTATATGAATAGGTATTAGTGTTCATCTTTAGTTGTTCTTTTAGTTTCCAATTTTAGGAGTCTCATTATCATCTCAAGATTAAATGAGTTCCTTTACTTCATTTTTCGTCTTGATTCTCAAGAGTCTCATCATCTAAGAATCGTATTCTCGGATATGAAATCTTTTAAGAATCTCAAGGTCATAAAGTAGGTATCCAATACCATCCTTTATTTTCCTAATGAAGTAGCACTCTCAGGTGCTATTCCAGCTTACTTGCATGGAATCTTAAGGGATATATTGTAGTATCTACTACATATATATCTGGAAACTAATAGGTAATTATGCTAAAATTCATCATTGATCAAATCATGTGTTACATGATCCAATTGTATCTTCCCCAAAACTCTCTTGAGTTTAGGTACATTAGGAGGACTGAGATAGAAATCTCATTCATATCTCTATAAGGTATTCCATGAATTTATCTAATAGGTACTGACTACCTAGATTAGATCAAAAATTCATTTAATCTTCCTTCAAACTTTGGTTCTAAACCAAAATTGTGAAATCTTTGAACATTTCAAAGTTTTCTAAAGAAATCTCATATCACAAATAATCATTAATAGATATCACATATCCACAATGTTTATTTTAATATAGATGATTCACATACATCAATATGCATGAGATCTTAAATACCTTAACATCTTACACCATTCTAAGGAAGGCTGTATTGGACATTTTTAATTTTGAATACAATATTCACAAGTATATTAGATTTGAACCTTTTAAACAATCTAACGTTTCATCTCTCACTAATCTATTGATCACGTCAACAGACAAATGTCTAAGGCTTGATGCCAGATCATCATCAAATGATCTTCATTCTTCTATTGATCTTTTACTGTTTAATTTCAGTATTAGAAATGTTAATGAACAATTCATTAATTTTTCTAATTTAGTAGAGTCCATAAGATGTTAGATTACTACCTGAAATATCTCCATCATAACTCCTTATGATAGGTGTATTACATCGTTCACGTTTATTTCCACCATTTAGAAATAAATAATGAGTGCATTCTAATATCTAGGTCATAGAGATATTCTCTAAGACTAAGGGCTCTCCCACTGAAATTATGAAGTCTATCGATCCTATAGAGATTCTTGAAACAATTGCATCAATATCCATGTAGATGACTATTAAACCTATAAGATCAGGTTTCTAATCTTCTTATACATATGCAACTAGCAAGTGTCATTAGAAGATTGAGATAAAATTATTAGACTTTATCTTATCAAATAAGTAAGCCAATTTCAATGATTATATGTAGATGTATATCATTTCGATGCACTATCCGAGTCCTTCTCTAAGGATTCTAGATAGACTTGATAGTCATACTATCAATACATCGGCTCATTGTAGTATTGGCATTCATCCAACCCTTTGGATGTCATATGTGTGTGGAAACCATAGAAGTGCAGTCAACTCTTTGACTTTCCTTCTAACTTGGGTCCGACCCAAGCTTCCACTGCGCTCCCTTTATCTATAAAACAACCATTGCTTTAGACGAAGAATCTCTTATGTTGAATTCAAAAGACTTCAATATAAGAGCATTTCATCATTTTTACATGCTTCATTCAATTCATACAATATGAATATTCTGAAGCTTCATGAATGACTAGAGTATAGATAGTAGAATGATGACACTTATCACATCCACATATATCTTAAACTCTTAAAACATTGGCTTAGGTAGGTATTCAAACAATTTGAATACATCATCTCTTATAGAGCCACCATGTCATTCATGATTAAATATCGAGAGCACATATGTATGCCAGAACATCTTCTTAGAATTTTATAAGGATTATTTGACAATTACGATCATCATCGACATGTCACTTCCAAAGTACATTTGATGAGAGATCAGGACTATAGACACATACAAACCCTAGGGTTGAAGTTCTATTGTCTATTATAATTGTCATTCCTCATTATTATGAGGAAACTTGCACATTGCAACCACGTACATCATGTGTTCAACTGCAAGTATAATGTCTTGACCATGGATCCAATCCATGATATTTTACTGGTTATTATTGAGTATAGAATTGAGTGGGTTTAATGAAGATTTATCTGAATAAGAAATTTGCATAATTAAATATATATATATACACACATTTTACTTTGATTTAGGAATTTTTTATATCAAAGTTGTCTTGCCTTGTCAACACTGAAAGTTCATTCCCTTAATCACTTTCAATGTAAGAGATATACTTACCATTATATCTCAAGCAAGATCTGGGATCTCCTTCCTTATCTTTGTTACATCCCAATAATATGAGAATCTGCAACTCCGATAAAAATAAGCGAGAACATATCCCGCCTTGCAAGTCCAACTTGCATTCCCAATTCGATCTTTAACACCCGGGCTCACCACCCCTAAGGTAATGTTGACCCGTCGTTAATTGAACCAACCATCAACAGGATTAGTACTCGCTATGCACAATCCAATATCGCCCCAATAATATGAGAATCTGATATTGGGGTCACTACGCATACGGCCTTACTCTTTCGAGAAGCAAAGAGCACAATCCAGATGCACTTGCATATAGGAGTTGTCACTTCGTACATGCATTTCCTATGTGCAATCCCTAGCAACGAAAACCCTTCGCCTTGACGGGAGACCATGGATGTCACTTATGTAATCCTCCATCTCTTATTCAAATTTTAATTAATTATTATGAATCATATTCATATAATTAATTCTTCCAAGGGAAATACGCATCTATTCATAATAGAGTGTTTTTAATTGGATATAATTAACTTAATCACATCAAATTAATTTTCAATCCAATTCAATCAACAAACTTGGTTCTTTTTACTTGAATACATATATGGTATTATCTCAAAGTATGTATTAATTCGAATATTAATAATTAAAAAATACATCTTGATTTCTCCGACATTATCGAGTCCCTACCCATTGTCATGGCCAGTACCGACGAAAGTGGGACGAACTGCAACCGGTGCGACCCGCTACCCCAATGCTTCCTGACAAGACACCATATCCACCTCAGGAAAGGATAATGCCAACTAGATCAATATGTACTTGAGATGATCATCGGTTCTTTCAACCGAAATAATACCATATAGTAATAATCAAAACATTTTTTATTATAAGGAAATTTGCTAGACAAATTCTTAATCCTATTCAAGCAAGGAGTTTGATGATTGTGTTTCCAATTATGATCTAGATCAAATCTAATCAATTTATTGGTTGAGGACATGTCAATTAAGGAAATAATCATCATTAAATATTTCTCAAATATTTTCCATAATTATTTCATGAAATTAACAATTAATTTCACTAATTGACAATCACATGGTTCTTGATTAGGATTGTAATTTCAGCAGTGATCACTACTTACTAAAATTAACATATCTCAATCAATTTAAACCCAAATTAGACAAAATCAATTTTCAAAGATTGTTAAATTGATTTAGAACAGAACCTAAGTGATATTTCACGTCTTTCTAGGCGATTCAAAACATTAATTAACTCATTAATCATGTTAAGATTCGTAGTTCCCGTAACAGTGAATACATGTTCATTAAAACAACCATATTTCGAGCAAACATAATCCAAATTAGGTAAACTCGGATCCTATGGTTTCCTTATTTAATGGGGAACAAAATCCAAGTGATTAATTTGTGTTTAAATATTTTACACAGGGCCGAATTTATTCACTAAACAGATATGTGAATATCAAATGCGACAAAAACTTTCGCGACCTTAACGAACCCAAATCGTCCTAGGTTTGTGTATCGTATCCAAAACCTTCGATCTAAGGCTCTGATACCACTTGAAGGATATGGAATAATCCTAAAGCGCATCACGGAAGCGTGAGCGTCGTATCGAATACGACGAAGAACGACTAGTCGGACTAGTTGTTCTTTGTAGCGGAATTTAAAAATTTTCATGCGATGAAACCACATGATCCAAGAACGATTCTCATATCGTTTCATCTAGAACCACAAAAAGTATAAAGGAATACCTCTTGAAGCATGGTTGATCGAGTCTCTATGAAAAGAGACCTCATGTCTCAAGTCCGATCGTCAGAGAAGACACTTGCGGGCGCGGGGATGAGTCGCGTGATCCTCGCAATCCAACGAGTTGATCCAAGTACGGTGAACTACTGATCTTGTCATTTGAGATCAAACGCCTTCTTCGCGAGCGTAGCACTCCAAAGAAGACGGAGAACCAAGGAACGTCGAAGTGACGGTGCGGTGGCGAAGCGACGACGAAACTCTCCTCTAGGGTTTTGGTGGACGACCACCAAGAGAAGGAGAGAAGATATGGTGTGTGGAATGAGAGAGAGAGAGAGAGATATATGTATCTCAAAAGCATAACCTTAGAGAGCATGTTATGCCTCTCTATTTATAGGGTTTTGGGATCCATGGATCTCAATCCATGGGACACATAAAATCAATGGATGAGATTGATTTATGTTTAATCCAATGGTCAAGATTGTTGTTGGTAAAAGCCAACAACTAATAACTTAATTTAGATCAAATATATTTGATAAATCAAATAAACTTCAATCCTAAACTAAATCATACAATGATAGAGAGATTAGCATGGAGATTGCTCCCCGTAAGGAATAGGTAGGACGGCTACCAATTTCCTTGTGGGAATTGGTGGCCGTCTACCATGTCCTCATGGTGGAGACAATCTCATGAGATTGCATATCTCCATGAGATTCTCCCATAATTTCCAACAACTTTTGTTGTGATTTATTCTTCAAAAATAATTCATAATTAATTTTGAGAATATTGCAATCTTGCATTGGAAATTTGTGAATCACATCCGCAACCCAAAATAAAATATAATTTATATTTTCAATTAATTACACAATGTGCATCCAATACACATTAATAATTAATTAACAGATATAAATTATAATTATCTCTCTCTAATACATTATAAATCACATTTATAATATATTATGAATAATTGGATATTGTTATCCACATTATTCTTATCCACAATAATTAAATCATATTTAATTATATTGGATAATTTCCACATACATCAAGATTATTAAATCATATTTAATTATCAATTTCTTAATGGTTCGATATAATTCAACTATGGAATTATTCTTGAACTCTTTCAAGAATAATGCGATTTCTCCGCAGATACTTGGAGATAAGGACATGGCAATTGTATTGTTCCACATATAGTGAGTTGGATATTGAGATCACATCTCAAATCCAGATCTCGGGCCTCCCATAGATGCTTTATTAAATCAAGACCGCAAATCTAATCTTCTCATTGCATCTGAATCACATTCAGATCAATGTCTAACATTTGGACTAAGATTAAATTACTTCTCTACTGAGAGGAGTCACTAAAATCTAGACTCGTTTCATCACTTTTTAGGAATGGAAGCGTCATAGTTATACAACTATTTATGATCACATCACCCTCAGGTATTCCTAACACATGTACATCCTGCATACTGGAAGACCCAGAATAAACTTGAAGTATAAGATCAGTTTTACACTGTCTACTTCAGAGTTTTCATCATTAAGTTTCTCATTCGATCATTGGGAGTCGATATCGATCATATGCTTTCCAAAAGCATATATCATACCCATGTGTTGATCATATACTTTCCAAAAACATATATCAAACATACAAATTGAGTCAATCTTCCAAAGCGAGACGACCGTGCATGGAATTTGGTTCTCCCCAATATCTCATGAGTGAGCTCATGTGTTCCAGTTCAGTAATGAAACTGTATGATCCCTTTGAGAGATCGTATTACTCATATGCCCTTATATGCACACCAGCGTGCCGGTGTATAGACCTTGATTAGGTCATCAACCTATTGGTATGCCAAATGTACATACTCAGACATATAGTAACACATCTGCCTCCGGTCAGAGGATGCGTGCGTATACCGTGACAGCTTACGTTATAGGACTTTGGTTATCTCGATCTCGTTAAGTCAACTCTTTGACCTAACTAATCTGGCACCTCTGAATCTCTATTCCTATGCAGAGGACCTGCATCAAGAGGTCGGTCAGATATCAGCCTAAATAAGAAAGGATTGCCATCTCCTACTCAGACTGGAGATCATCTCTCAACAATCGTTTGACGGTGCTTGATGAGTCCTCAATCTAACTCTTTAAATATTCATCCAAGCACCAGCCTCTATGATTCAATAATTGAATCAACAGTTGTGTGATCATTAAGATGGCCATGGTACATAACCATAATTGTACTAAGGGACCTATTATGCAAATTATTTATTCTTCATTTCAGATCAGGGAATGATATTTGCAATAACATTTATTGCATAATGGCTCGTCGTGGGATCGCATGTCCAACATAGATATGCAATGAAATCATTGTGTTCAGGCTGGAGTGACTCATCCGAATCGAAGAGATGGATCAACAAATTAGATTCTGTCTCCTAAATATTACCAGAGCTTGCATCGATTGTGCTTTCCAGGTCATCCTCAAGAGAGAAGATTTTCTGTATCCATGGATCATTCAAAGAGAGTGGTGTGCCTCTGATCTCTGCAATGAAGTCACAATCTGCTTCAGGCAGTGCTGCTTGACTTTTGCCAGTTACGACCTTAAGCTCGGTGATCATGTCTATTGTAATTCTATTGTTGTTCGAGCAGAAAGTGATCTTCCCAGACCCATAATCAATCATGGCCTATGAAATGTGCAGGAATGGTCGACCTAGGATAATAGGGGTATGGAGTAAGGGTGAGGGTGAGTCCATATCAAGGACTACAAGATCAATTGGGAACTGCATGCCATGTACCTTTACCACAACATCTTCCAAAAGACCCCAGGGTCGCTTAATGGATAGATCAACAAACTGAAGGATCATCCGTGTCTGCTTGAGAGGACCTGACCTGAATTCTTGCAATAATGAAGAGGATTGGAGGTTGATGGAAGAACCGTTGTCAAACAAGGTTCGCTCGAAGACTTGATCAAAAATCTCGCAATTGATAAAAGGTGCTCCTTTGTCTTGCTTCTTCCATGCGAGATTGCTAATGGTTGCAACTGTGGCCATGGTGAGAATGTACTACTCTACCTGTCAGCGCCTTTTATTACATGTTGGCTGATGCTTGTTTATACATGCCTCCTTCAAACCTTTCTTTATAACGGGCCTGTATTCCATGGCCTTCATCAATGGAATCTCAATTGTCAGATTATTGATAATGTCCACAACTCCAGGATCAGATAATGCACTTTTTTTTTTGAAAATTTTTTGGAATTTTCTGTTACTTCAGAAAAAGGAATATTCACAGTACTGAAATCAAAATCAGAATTCTTATATACAATAAAATCCGTGTCGACAATATTATGTAGATCCGAATCGCAAAAAGGAGTACAAGATGGAGAAGAAGATCCTGGTGCCAGTGGACAAGCAAAAAGCATGGCCTCTGCTCTGTAGGCTGACGTAGAATCGGATGTTACTGACGGCTCCTCCATGGTTGGCGCGGCTTCACTTCGTCTGAACATCTTTTTGATCTTTTTGAATTTTCTGTATTTTTGATGTTTTTGCTGGTGGTGGTGGAGATGGATAGTAGCTGGCATGGCTCCTTATGCAGAAGGTGACGATTCACCTGTCAAAGCTTTATTTTCCCCATGACTTACGGTAGCTTGAGGTAAAATCCTACTGCTCCTGAGAGTGACAACATTAGATAAAAGCAATGTTACAACCATCTGATTCTACGGGTATAGAGTGGAAATCACATTCTTCCTACTCTTTTCTTTTAAAGCTATTGGGATTTTCTTCGACCTGCACCAGAATGGAAGTTTTGGTGGTGGTTAGGTCGTCTAGCTTTTTCGTCATATTTGCTAGGCCTTTTATAAGTTGGGCCAAGCTATCCAGGGTAGGGTTCACAGGGCTCGCCTCAAAAGTTTCAGTGTGCAGACCACGTTGTTGATGAGTGTTTGGGGGTTGAGGCTGCGACTACTGGTGGTGCTGAGGAGGTGGAGGAAGTCGGTACTGCTGATAGGAGGTAGGAGGATACTGATGAGATGGTGCAGCCACATACTGGTGATACGACTATGACTGGCAGTACTACGGTTGTGCATACTGTTGATTCTGTTTCCATTAGTGTTGGTATTGCGGAGGCTGGTGGTACTGAGGTGGAGGTAGAGAGAATTGTTGAGAACAACCACCTTGAGGTTGGTGGTAAGCCCTGTTGGCTGGTGGTTGGGCTTGCAGGTGTCCAGTAGGACGGGATGGCTATGCATCGTTGCTCCATACACTGTTCACTTCATGAATCAATGGTGGTGGTGGGAGGCTGGGTCAGAAGGTGAAAGGAAGTTAGGCTGGTAGATTGCCATTTGTTGTTGCGGTTGGCCCTAATCGGGCGCATGCACGTAGTACACGTGCTGGACTGCCAGTGGCGGCTGACTCGGCTGAGGCGGTTGTTGCGGTGATGGCTCATCCTTCTTCTCAGCAGGAGTCTGTGTAGATGGTGCTGCCGACTGGACAGAACTGATGGTGCCCACCAGTATCTCCAACTGCTTGGTTATCTAGTCCAACTTGTCTAAGTGTTGCATCCTCTTTTCGATCACAGCAAGCTTCTCGAGATCCTGTAACTGTTTCTCAATGATGTAAACCTTCGAGAGATGGCCCCCGATGATGTTGAGGCTGGAGCTATCATCTCTCTCCGCCTCTCGAGACGTTGCCATGTGTACTTGCTTCTGGAGGAATTGTGGTTGCTTCTAATACGCATGGGATGGAGAGAGGGTGGCCTCTCCTTCGGCCATTTCTTCAAAATCTACCAGACTACATATTATCCTTGTTGAAATGTGATCCCCCACAGTCTGCGTTGATGAGTCTTTGTCTCTCTACATCCAGTCCTCTGAAAAAGTGGTGGACCAGATTGGTCCTCAGTATCTCATGATGGGGGCACTTCTCCTGAAGGTCCGTGAATCGCTCCCAGGCTTCATGGATGGTTTTGTGGGCACCTTGGGAGAAGTTATTGATCATGGCTCGAATCTGGTTGAGCCGACCGAGAGGATGGAATTTGTGCAGAAAGGTGAATTTCAGTTCCTCTCACGTCGTCACAACCTTTCCCAAACGATTGACCCAATAAAGGGCTTTATCCTGCAAACTAAAGGGGAATGCCATCATCTTCACTAGTTCCAAGGGAACATTGGGGTAGGGGTGGTACGACAGATGTGTGAGAACCTATGCAGGTGAATGTAATGCTTCCCGTCGATGTTTCTGTGAAATGAAGGTGGAAGGGCCAAGAATTGAGGCTTGATCTCAAAGTGAGCATGCACTGATGGTATGAGGATCCACTCGATCATCTGGCTATCTCCGGATTGTATGTCTCTTTCAGCGTTGGTTTCTACCCCCTTGTTCCAGTTCTTCCTCGTCGGAATCATCACGGGGTCCGTCTCCTCTTCCTCCTGTTGGTCGATCTCCTCCTCCTGCTTGTCTGTTCATCACATCATTCAGCATATCCTGGAATGCAGTATGTGTAAGGGCCTGCTCGGTCAATTGCTGCTGGATGGCCTGGATAGAGGCCAGCAACAGAGCATTCACCTGATTCTGATTTGGCATCTGACCCTGCTCAAGTTGGGGAGATGGTTGTTGTCCCTCGCCCTTTCCTTGGGGGGCCATTTCTGGGTCTGAGTCCGAGGAGATGAATTATTTGTTAGGATCTAGGACTGGGGGTGGGATTTTATCTGAAACGTGAAAATGTCCTTATCAGACCACTTGAAATTGAATCCCAGCTGCTAATGAACTAGAATTAGGGTCAATCTCATAGTGTTGTGAATGAAAAAGATGTAGATTGTAATCGACTCTCATTCATAATGACGAACGTGGGAAAAAAGTGATCCTGGTTTATTAGATGGACAAAGAAAAGAAGGCGATGAGTCTGGAGATCGGTCCGCAAAGTCCGGACCGAGTTCTTAGGAATCACCTCGAATTATTGACGATGTCGATTTAATGGAATTGATGCGGGCATCGGTAGAGTCCTGATTAAACCATCCATGGATTGCCATCGTGAAGCAAAAAGGAGGTCGATGATAGAGGAAAGATATGGTGGTCAACGAGGAATAAGAGGGAGTGGAAAATAGTAGAAAGGCTCAAACTGAGCGGGTTCAAAAGGAAGACACACATGACAAAAGTTGCGCAAGTGTGCGGGACTTGATCTTTGAACCTTAATCTATATCCATACAAACACAATACAAAATTGGGTTCACCAACTCATGCCATGTGAAGTCGTGAACGATCGGCTATTTATTATCTTTTCAGTTTTAGAGTTGTTATTTCAGGCATATCTTTTAACAAGTCCTTATTATGCTAACCCAACAAGAGAGAGAATATTGTCAGAAAAGTATCTCGTACTTGTCTTCCTCCTTTATAACATGTAGTCTGCATTTTTTGAGGTTCTTGTAACCCTTCCTGGATCCCTACGTAGCCAAAGAAATAGAGAGAGGAAGCCGATAGGCGAAATGCTACTTCGGTCCTCGCTTACAACGAAATCACCCATGAGCTTGTAAGAGCCTACTTGGACGCAAACCGATTATATAGACACGCTCGTGAGGATGTGGCCTAAGCTCAGTACTTCAGACCATGTCGATGTTCCATACCAGGCGGGAATACCACCGCTGACAAGGCCCTACTCAGTCACGTAGGATAGAAGAGCCATTACTTCGGAAATCCAGGCAATGCACAATCTAGTTACAGACTGGGTTTTGGGCTATAATCCTTAACGGGCCATGCCTCGCCTATGGGAGGGATTTTGGTCCCATCTTAAGGTACCTGAAAACAATGAGGGCTTATGAACCCAAGACAATGAAAGTTCATTACGAATTTTAATTAAGGTCGAACTTTATTTAGCAGTCCCCCTATTTTATTTTTTTGAGATTTCACTTTTTTGGATCTTTTTGCATCTAAGCGCCTAACGTTTTTGTAGATTTTCAATGGAGCCCTATGTGCTTAAAAGTAGAGGGAGATAGCGAAAAAGCCGTGCAAGTCGATTCGATGATGGGAATCTCATCACTGAATCTAATGATGCATGCTGAGTTAGAGGACTTACAGTGTTTTCCAGCTCTCTCATGTGACATGCAAAATAAAATTTTTAAACCTAACTACATGGTGGTGTGAAATCGATAAAATCACCCGAAACAATAGATGTTATTAATCACGAAGAACTAATTATTAATTATTCAGAAATGAGACCAAGGTCCGATCTTCGATGTCGATTGGTGCCCACCACAACGAGTCCTGCAAGTGTTGTATACGACATCTCTCAGCACACGATCTCAAATCCAAATAAATAACAGTTATTAATTTAACTAGATCCAAATGTAAGAGACTATAGGTACATGCATTCTTATTAAGGTTTGGACCTAATTACCGAGGTAAGCAACCTAAGTCTAGGAGATCCATGCACATAAAAGAATGAAAAGAAAGGCAGAAAACTCAAAACATCGCGAAACAAAATAAAAGAGCGACAAAATGCGTCAAACTACAACGGACCCCCAGGTGAACATACACCCGGACACTGGACCTCATTGTGAAGAGTAGATCCAAGTCTTAATTATGTCAAATTACTAAGTGTCTCTCTCTCACCAATAAATAATAAATGAAGCTAAGCTAATTCACTGCTAAGCATACTCTCCTTGCTTCCTTGATAACCTCTTCAACTGGTAAAAGTTGAATATCATTCTCCACCAAACTTGGTTGTATCGACCTCTTAAAAAGCCATCCTCATGTGGCGGGCTCTCGCAACAAAGTCACAAAGAGATTCGTACTAGCATAGATAATCAAATAAAATCAAAAGAAGCTACATACAAAGAATAATTGAACGGATATGTGCAAAATAAATCAATTATTATTTACATCAATAAATCAAGGGATTTTTTACCCAGCATACCCTATAATCTTTGACAATTGCCTCCACGACCTTTGAAACAACATAATTCTCCCCTCGACCCCGTAAACTTGCCAACTCTTACCCTATGAACTTTGTGGTTACTCTGTTTGAAGCTCGCGAGGGTTCTTGGGGTAATTTATAGGGTCGATAGGGTAAGTATGTTATGCAAAAGGTCGTAGAGGTGACTGGCAAAGTTTATAGGGTCTGCTGGGTAAAAATCCCACAAATCAATGAATAAGCAATAATGACTATACAAGATAAATGACAAAATAGGCTATGCTCATTGCTCCCTGACAACGACGCCATTTGATGAAGAGAGATTAGATTGAACTCATGTCAATCACAAGGCGGACCGATAGCCGTCGAAGCGACCTCAAACGAAATCCCACTCAATCAACAATCAACCCACTATAAGAATCAAGTAGCGAATAGGACAGAATGTGAGTTAAATTTATTATTATCTACAACTAAATGTACAACAAGTATATAGAGATCGAACCACAAAGAGCAACATTGGTAGCCTATAGTTATTTTTAACCAAAGAGCATTATATACAGGCATGCCATTTATTATGTATATACACATTTTTATGGTTTTTTAATTTTATAAATTTTTAATATTTTTGTTTTTGTATTTTTTATTTTATTTTTAAATTTTATATTAATATTATATATATATATATTGGATTTTTATATTTTGTATTTTCTTTTTCTTTAGAATAAGTAATATATGTTATAATAGACTATATATATAATAATGGATGATATAAGTATAAATATAACTAAAAATATTCAAAAATTATAGAAATATATATTTTTTGAGTTTTTTACTATTTTTTGTGATTTTTTATGAATTTTTCTAATTTTGTATATTTTTAGAGTAGAAAATAGCTAACAAATGGGATAAAATAATAGGTTGAGTTTGAAATGGAAATTAAAAATAGAAAATTACATCCAAAATTTTCCAAAATTAATTTTAATATACAAATAATAATATAATGAAAATTATAACATGAAATAATATTTTTAGATTTTTTAGGAATTTTATTTTTTTAAAAGGTTTCTGGATTTTTTTCGATTTTTTAGAGTTTTATTTTTCTATTTTTAGTGATTTTTGGTCTAAAGGCTAAAAATACATAAATAAGCCAAATATAAATTTTTGGGATTTTTCAGAAATATTTTTATATTTTTTGGTATTTTGTATTGTAGATAGGGATAAAAACATGCTCATTTCGTTTTTTTAATAAATAGAAAAATGTCTAAATTGCAATTTAAAATCATGACGTGAAACTATAAGCAATCAGGAACCTACAACTATTTTTTCATGATTTTTGGAGCACCATAGGTATTTTAAATAAATCCAACAAGCATACATGTAAATAAAATAAACTCTTGGGGCCTCTGTGCAAATTAACCAAAAAATAAACAGCATAGTTGAAATTTTTTTGGACTAAAATGAAATACAAAAAGTCTAAGGGTTATACTTTCAAAATGGCCACCTCACAAGGGATGACACCTAAGGCGACCTGGCATGGACCGGAATGTAATATGACACAACCAAAAGGGTTTACATGTAATTTTACCTATTTTATTTACACCGAATATATTATTTACATGACTAATTAATAAATAAAAAAGGTGGGGTTAGATTTAGTAATTTACCCCTATAGGCATGACATCAGACGGTTGGATATCATCCACTTGACACGTGTCGCAATCTCCTGACCCGATGATGCTTCATTGCCCACAGTTGACATTAGATCCTGGCTCAGGATCGGTCAGTCAAGGCTCCACATGATCCGACGATGACTGCAGTCATTGATGAGCGGGGTTGATCCAACTATTATGAAGCACGGAGGAAGAACAACGGAGGAACAAGTCCTCGATGAACTTCGATTGACCGACTCTTCGAGTTCTTTCATCCCCATGAGCTCGGATCGTGGGCAAAATGCTCATGTGGGTCTTCTGTGTGGACCAGTGGCTTCAAAAATGGCCGGGGTCAGGTGAGAGCTCCAACGACAGAGCTCAACCTGGAGGTGCTTCCTACAACTTGACGAGGCTTAACGAGCCTCGTTCTTGTTCTTTTCTGCAGGGGTTGGTCATGAAAAGAAATGGCGAAGTTCTGACGAGCTTCAGGTGGTAGGATGAGCAAAAGGTGAGCGGGATGGCGGATCTTCGGTGACGTGGAGGAGTGGAGGTCTGGAAGACCAGATCATAGATTGATCTAGGAGAGCGAAGTGCGTGGGATGGTCAGAAGACATCGAGAAACGAAGGGGAGCGGCTGGTGAGTCAGTCAATGGGCAGAAGCACGGTGAAAAAGTTCACCGGAGCGGAGCTCCGGCAAACTATGAATCGAGATTATTAGGCCAAATCGCTAAGTTAATTACTAAACTAAATGCAGAATGAAAATGCATGAATTTAATGTTATCTAAAAAATAGGAACGACGCAGGTCATACCTGTCAATGAAGGCAGGGAGCAGAGGTGGTCGGACGACCGTCGTGGGTGCACCTCCGTCCTTCTGGAGCCGCTCCAAACCGCCAGGGAGCTCCTCATGTCACGAGGATGCTCTATAGACTAGGATGTGAGGCTCTAAGGCTCAGATTAGCGACCCAAGAGGAGGAGGAGGAAAGCAGAGGTCCATATTTATAAACAAATAATGTACCCTTATTGACGGCTTGTTTGGAAAGAATCTAGGTTATGCAGAAGAAATCTAGAGGCCCGGCGTGAATCCTGGTAGATCAATGATGAATTCCTTTGAAGGAATCAAGCGTGATGGATCGATGGATCGAGCGGGAAAAAGGGAGGAAAATCAGGGATTCGACAGTTCTGATGAGTCAGAGCACCTGGGGAGGGAGTTGACCAGGAGTCAACAAGCGATGCGATATGATTGGGTCACGTCGGCCACCACAGGACAAAATAATATTGTTTATCCAAATTTAATTACCTAATTACAGTAAACTAGTTTATTATTTTTGCTTATAAAATAGAAAATAATTTTTGATATATGTAGTATTTTAATATGATTTTTATTTTTTTATGTTATTTATTAGTAGTTAATTTTTAGGGGTATATTTATAGGTATATTCATATATATTTTGAACTATTTTATTTTTATTTTGTATATTGTATTTTATTATTTTATTATCTTATTTTATATATTTATAACTTATTTTTAGGTATGTGAATATATTTTTTAATATTTTTCTGATATACTATGTATACTTAAATAAATAGGCATGTTAAGTATATAGGTATAAGCATAGGTATTTCATCTATGTAGTATGTATACATATTTTATTTTAATGTTTTCTTTATGTTTTTATTCTAGTCTTAATATGTATATAGAATATAAATAATATTTACAAAATTATAAAAATATGAAATTATAAAAATAATAAGGAATAAATAAAATTAATCTTTTATTATGTTATATATAGTACAATAGGGGTCCAAAACCTAACTTGCACACCTTAACTCAAAAAAATATGAAGCCACCTTCATTAAATAGCTAATGAAAAGTAATGTACAATTATAGATTATTTTGATACATTTTGAGCTTTTATTGGAAGATATGGGTCTGGGAAGTTTGGATTTGGCTTTTTATTTTGTGTATAGAATAAACATTGTGTATTATTTTTGTATGAACTTAATTTTGTATTTTTCTATATTGTATTATCTACGGCTTGCATGTACAGAGTTTCTTTATTTGAGGTATAAATAGTATAATATAAAATAGGTCCTAAAAATAAATAAATAATATATGAATAAAAGGGATTTTTATTGTAGTGTTGGTCCTTATTTCCCCCTACTTTATTCCTTGTCGACGACCTAGCCATCCAGATGCCTAGGTCTCGGGGTTCAGGGTCATAAAATACTTTTGGCATTTTATTCTTTTTTCTTTTCTTATTCTATAATTTTGGCATTAAAAATAGTGTTTTAATACAGTATTTATACAACAAAGCACGAATGTTAATTTATGCAAATTAAGGATGTTTACATGCATTATCTAGGGTTTCTAAGGCCAAAATGGTAGAATAAAGGTGATGAAATAGAGATTCATCACCCATACATAAATATGTATGAGATCTTGAATACCTTGGCATCTTACACCATTCTCAAAGAAGGGTACATTAGATATTTTTCTTTGAATATACTATTCACAAGTATGTTAGATTTAAAATTTCAGACATTCTAAAGTTTCATCTCTTAGTATTCTATTGATCTCATCAATAGACATATGTCCAAGGCTTGATACCAGATCTTTGTCAAATGATCTTCATCCTCCTATTGATCTTATATGGTTGAATTTTCAGTATTTAGAAATGAAAATGAACCGTTTATTAATTCTAATTTGGTAGAGTCTATAGACGTTAGATTACTTTCTGAAATATATCGATCATAAATTTTTATGATAGATCTATTCCAGAATACTTGTTTATTTCCAACATTTATAAATAAATAATGGATTTGTTCTAATATCTAGGTCATAGTGACATTCTCTAAGACTAAGGGCTATCCCACTGAAATATATGAAGCATATCTATCCAATAGATATAGTTGCAATAATTGCATCAATATCCATGTGGATGACTATCAAGCCTTAAGATCAAATGTTCTAATCTTCTAAACCATATGCAATCAATTGCAAGTGTTATTAGAAGAATGAGATACAATTTTAGACTTTGATCTTATCCAGTAAGCAAGTCAATTTCAATGATTATGTGTAGATGTTAATATTCCATCCAGATCCTTCTCTGAGGGTCCTAGATAGTCTAGATAGGCATACTATCAGTACATCGGCTTATTACACTATTGGTATTCATCCAACTTTTTAGATGGTATATGTATGAAAACCATAGAAGTATAATCAACTCTTTGACTTTCCCTCTAACTTGGGTAAGACCCATGCTTCCACTATTCTTCCATTATATATAAACAAACATTGCTTAAGACAAAGGATCTCTTATGTTGAATTCAAAATATTTCAATCGAAGAATATTTCAACATTTATACATGCTTCATTCAATTCATACAATATGAATATTACGAAGCTTCATGAATGATTAGAGTATAGATAGTAGAATTATGACACTCATCGTATCTACATCCATCTTAACTCAAAACTTTGGTTCATGTAGAACTCAAACATTTTGAGTACACCATCTCTTATCAAGCCACCATCCTGCATAATGCAGTGAACCATGTTATTCATGATTAAATGTTGAGAGCACATATGTAAGCAAAACATCTTCTTAGATTTTATAAGGATTATTTTGACAATTACAATCATCATCAACATGGTGCTTCCAAAGCACACTCGATGAGAGATCAAGACTATAGAGACACACAAACCCTAGGTTGTTGTCTTATTGTCTATTTAATTGTCATTCCTCGTTATTATGAGGAAACTTGCACATTGCAACCACATACATTATGTGTCCAAATACAAGTACAATATCTTGATCATGAATCCAATCCATCTGTATTTACTGGTTATTATTGAGTATAGTATTGAGTGGGTTTAATGAGGATTATCTGAAATAAGATATTTGCATAAATACATATATTTACTTTTATTTAGGAATTTTTATATCAAAGTCGTCTTGCCTTGTTCACTCTGAAAGTTCTTTCCCTTATTTACTTTCAAAATAAGAGATATACTTACCATTATATCTCAAGTAAGATCTGAGATCTCCTTTCTTATCTTTGTTACATCCCAATAATATGACAAACTACAACTCAGATAAAAAGAAGCGGTAACTCATTCCGCCTTGCAAGTCCAACTTACATTTCCCAATTCGATCTTTAACACCCAGGCCCATCACCTCTAAGGCAATGTTGATCCATCGTTAATTGAAGCAACCGTCAACAGGAATAGAACTCGCTATGAGCCATCCAATATCACCCCAATAATATGAGGAACCGATATTGGGGTCACTATACATAAGGCCTTACTCTTTCGAGAAGCAAAGAGCCCAATCCAGATGCACTTGTATGCAGGAACTGCCACTTCGGACATGTGTCTCCCGCATACAATACCTGACGACGAAATCCTTCGCCTTGACGAGAGACCATAGATGTCACTTATGTGATCCTCCATATCATGTTCAAATTTTAATTAATTACTATGAATCATATTCACATAATTAATTCTTCCAAGGGAATTATAACTCTATTCATAATAGAGTGTATAATTAGATTTAATTCATTTAATAATATTGAATCAATTATTAATCCAATCAATTAACCTACAAACAATTTCGATTGTTACTTGAAGGATGGTATAATATCAAAATACATATTATTCATATTTTAATAATTGGAAAAGTACACCATGATATCTTCAAGTACTATCCTTACCTTAAATGCTATCATGTCCAGTACGCAAAGGATGTGGGATAGAGCGCTCATGGAGCAACCTGCTACCCCATCGATCCTCGACAAGACACCATATCCGCCTTAGGTCAAGATAATGTGATTTGATCATTTGTATTTGATATGATAATCGATCTTTCAATTAAAGTTATACCATATAATATTTATCAAAACTATTATGAATATAATTATAAGAATATTTGCTAAACGAATCTCCAATCATATTCAAGCATCAATGTTTGTTGGAAAGGTCATTGTAACTGATGCGATCAAGATCAATTATCTTATCTTGTTGGTTACGGTCATTCAAAATAATTATCTTTATTAAATATTTCACAAATATATAACAACTAATTATTTCAAGAGTTAAACCATTAATTTTCATGGATTAATTGAATGATGATCACAATACTCTTTGTCCAGTTTTGTTAAGTTTCCAGTAGTGACACATGTTTAGTAAAAGTAACAAATCTTGAGCAAATAAACTCCAAATTAAGCAAGCTAAATTTTCTTGGTTTGCTAATTGGATTTGCAACAGAATTCAAGTGATATATACATATTTTTAGGTATTTTAAAACCGTGGTTATCTCTTGATTACGTTCTAAAATACCATTCCTACAACAGTGGGTACACGTCCACTAAAACAATCATAACTTGAGAAAACAGATTCCAAATCACGTAAACTCAAGTCCTATTCTTTGCTAATTTAATGGAGAATATAATCCAAAGGATAATATCACGTTTAAGGTATTTAAACAGGGCAAAAAATTGCACAAAATAGGACTGTGTGAATAAAATACGATGAAAATCCACACAACCAAAAAATGACCATGTCATCTTAGATTTATGGATCACATCTAAAACATCTGACCTATGGCTCTGATACCACTTGAATAATATGGAAAGATCCTTAAGTGCTTCACGGGAGCATGGAGACCACATCATATAAGATCAGGAGCGACTAGTCGCATTAGTTGCTTTTGAAAACACAACAATAAATAATTTAATTAAATTAATTATATTGAATAATAATTAATATAATTTAATTTTCACTAAATTGAATTACCTTAGATAAGTAGGAAGGAGGCAAGCCTCCTTCCGTAAGGAGAATGGACGGCCACCAATTTCCATAAGGAATTGTGGTCGTCCACCCTCTCCATATGGAAGGGTGGATTCCTCTTTCCGTTTTCTTGGTATTTGAATCCCAATAATATCTTCAATTTTTATAACAATATTTATTGTAAATAATTCTACAAAATAATTCATAAATATTTTGTGATCATTGCAATCAAGCCATGAAAAAATTATGAATCAGATTCACAACCCAAAATAAAATGTAAATTACATTTTCAATTAATTGTCCGATGTGAACAATTCACATCAATATTTAAATTGTAAATGTTATATGCAAATAGCTCTCTCTTATATATTATAAATCACATCTATAATATATATGATAATATGGATAGTGTTATCCACATTATTCATATCCATGATAATTAAATCATATTTAATCATCTTGGATCTCTATTCACATGTGCCTAAATAATATGAATCACATTCACATTATTCACATCTTTGATATATAAATCACATTTAATTATCTTAGATAACTCTCCTTGTATGGCCAAATAATATGAATCGTATTCAAATTATTCATGATAATTATCAATTTCCCTAAATGCGTGGATGCATTATCAACAATGAAATTATACTTGAACGCTTTCAAATATAATGCACTTTCTCCGTGGATACTTGGAGATAAGGACAGGGTGATTCCATGTATAGTAAATTGGATGTTGATATCATATCTAAAATCCAGATATCGAGAACTCCCATAGATGTTTGATTAAATCAAAATCATGGATCTAATCTTCTCATTATATCTTAATCACATTCAGATCAATGCCAACATTTGGATTAAGATCAGATCACCTCTATGGGAGGAGTCACTAAAATCCTTACTCGTTTCATCACTCCCTCGGAATGGAAGCGTCGTGGTTATACAATCGTTTATAGATCACATCACCTTCATGTATTCCTAATACATGTATATCCTGCATATTGGAAGACCTAGAATAAAACCCAAAGCCTTTTGGATCTATTTAGACTATCTTCTTCAGGGTTTTATCATTATGTATCTAATTTGATCACTGGGAGTCGATTTCCATCATATACTTTCCAAAAGCATATATCATACCTAGGTATTGATCATATACTTTTCAAAAGTATATATCAAACCTACAAATTCTGTCATGCTTCCAAAGCGAGATGACCGTGTACGAAATTTGATCCCAATATCTCACGAGTGAGCGCATGTCTTCCAGTTCAGTAAATGAACTTGTATGATCCTTTTGAGAGATCGTATTACTCACACACCCTTGTATGCACAACATTGCGTCGGTCTATATACCTTGATTAGATCATTAACCTACCGGTCTGTCAAATGTACATACTCAAACATATAGTAACACATCTGTCTCCGATCAAAGCATACGTGCCTATATCGCGACAGCATACGACATAGGTCTTTGGTTATCTCGATCTCGTTAAGTCAACTCTTTTATTCATATGAAGGGGACCTGCATCAAGAGGTCGGTTAGATATCAGCCCATTAGAGAGAGGATTGCTATCTCCTACTCAGGCTGGAGATCATCTCTTAATAATCATTTAACGTCGCTTGATTTGTCCTCAATCTAACTCTTTATATATTCATCCAAGCACCAACCTCTATGATTCGACAATCGAATCAATAGTTGTATGATCATCGAGATGGCCACGGTACATAACCCTAATTGTATAAAGGGACCTATTATGTAAATTAATTATTCTTTTTTTCAAATCAAGGAATGATATTTGCAATAATAATTATTACATAATGGCTTGTCGTGGGTTTGCATGTCTAACACTTCGGCCCTACCTCCTCTGACCCCATACTCCTCCGCCCAGAGTTGTACAGTCCCCTACTTGGGTATGTTTGCTCTCACGAGAGGTGTTGGGTGTACGATGCTCAGTTGTAGTTGGGAGTGGAAGCTCGATTGAGGAGGATGGCATGGAGGAGATCAACCGCATGGCGTTCTCTGCCTTCAAGGTCTCTAAGACGAGGTGAAGGGGAAGGTTTTTTGCTCTCAAGGAGGTTGGGATTGTGAGGAGAACTCTACAGTAGTCCATGAGCTCTCTTGGTCTTACAGGTCCTCATGGGTTCTTCTCTGCTTGACTCATGTTTTGTAATTTATATTCTAAGCTTTTAAGTCATAAATGATTGTATATGCTTTGTTTTATAAAAATCCAAGTGATGATGGAAAGACTCTTATTTTGAAAAGATTTCCCGCTTTTGTTATATTTAGTATGTTATGTCTATGTTCCTTTTCTGCAAAGATGCAAATTTTAAGCATGTGCCTCTCCTCGATATAGTGACAGTGAATATTAAAGGAAAGATGTGAAAAAATAATGTTGTCCATTCACATGAACATGTTCTTGATGAGCTTCTTGCGCTCTTCCAGACTATGGATGACCTGATGGTTCATAAACTCCTTGGCTTCCTTGAGCAAGGTGACTTGTCTGCTTATGTGATATGCATCCATCGCAGTTTGAATCAAAGTAAAAAGCTCGTATGGGGTCATATACAGTTAATTGGAGATTCAGATGTTGGGAAGCCAAGAGGCAAACTATGGCAAAAGAGTGGGTATTTAGGAGACAACTTGAGTGCACATCCGTACTTCGCAACGTGAGTATTTTTTTACAGTTAAGCATGGAATTAAGATATTAGCATTTAAAGAAGTACTCAGAATACAATATGTGAAAATCAAATAAAGCATACTTATAAATAAAATTAAAGTACACAGTATTCTCTATTTTATATTTAGAACACAATAAATAGTAGCAATGGAATTAAAGCACGGTAAATAAAAATTTTAAGACTTTAGATACATAACAAAAGTACAAGGAAATGTACTTTCGAAAATAGTATATGATCTTATACTTATTTTTGGTTCCCCCATAGTTGGTGTTTAAATCCATGTTACCTTAAGGAATTTTTATTTAAAAAGACAAATCACTTCGGTAGCACGTAATTCAAAAACTTCAAATAGAAAATGGAATAAAAAATACTTCTAGAAAAGGAAATACTACGTTAAAAAAACAAATCACTTGGGTAGCATGTAATCTAAAAACTTCATATAAATGAAAAGAATGGAATTTATTTATATTTTTTTAGATAAAACCACTGTAATGCGATATTTTCTGAATTCAAATATGAGAATGTCATAAGACAAACAAATAAACATATATAGGAATGAATCTATAGTTAAAAAGTACAACATCAATGTACTTACATAACGATGAACCTCGGTTTCATCATGTTTATTTTCCCATATTAACCCCCTAGCTTAATTAGTGTCAATAAAAACCCGATTAATTATTGTATACATCTGAGTCTTTAAATAAATTTAAAATACAAAAAATAACAAAAGCAAAATCGTAGTATTTTTATACCTTTAAAAACACTCACAAAAATATTTCTCCCTTTGTTTGACCTCTTTTGCATTTTCGATCAACATGAAACTTGTAGGTCTCATTAAGATCTACAACTTTCATGTTTTGAAAATTTCCAAATTCGGTCTTTTTCTTCTTCTTTTTCAAGTTTTTTCTTCTGAATAAACTGATTGGGCCACGTAGCTCCTTCTGGTTGAGCCACGTGACCCGCTTCTCTGCGCGTCGCGTGCCCTCTCCCTTGTGCCGTTAGGTTTCCCACTAAGCGCCTTCATCACATTATTTCATTCGTGCTTCCATCTGCGCCCTTGATCGCGTCTCCAGTGATCATCTCATACGACCACTTCTGCCCGCTTCTCTGCTCACCACGTGTCGCCCTCCACTACCATCCGATCGCCTTAAGGCGCATCAATCCCCGTCGCTGGTTCATGCTTCACTCTCAGCCATCCGATGCTTCTTCAGATTGCATTTCCATCTCCCACTACCGCCCAATCCTTGGCCGTTGGATCACTAGATCCAACGGCTCAACGTGCCTTGCCATCAGCCCTTGGATGTGCTCTGATCATTCGATCAGAGCCACTCCTTCGTGCTCTCCTCCGGACCATTGTATCGCAGGATCCAACGGTCAATGCCTCGTCTCCCACCTCCGGATTCCCCTTCTCCTCCATGTTTGCCACCAAGCGCACGTCGCCCCCTTTCTATATTCCCTGCGTCGACTGTCATCTTCTCTACTCGCTGATCATGCTCAGCCCTATATCACTCATCCATGACCCTCTTGAGCTGCTTAGGTCTCCACGTCCCCCTCTCTCCCACTTCATAGAACAATCACAAGTCACATTTTCCACCACCCATGCCGCAACTTCTCCGCCTTCAAATACACCATCTCCGACCACCGTCATGCCCGTCCACCTTTACGCAGGGCTTGGCCCAGCATCTCTTTGCCTCCCCGTGACAGGGGGAGGCCAGATCGACGATGCCACGATGACCAAACCTTCGGTGTCGACCCCTGGCCATGGTAGGCCAGGCCTCTGGCCCTTCAATGCCGGCGAGCTACTTCGCGTGGCCGACAGAGTCCAGCGACGACCCGAGCTTCTCCAAGAAGCTCAAGCCCAGGCCGCAGCATCCGCCAAATCTCCAAGTAATCTCTCTTGATCATTCATGCTTTTTCTTTGAATTTCTTCCAACTAATTAAGATATCCTCATCGTTATCACCCACCATTGACCACCTAAGTAGCTTCACCTATCCACGCTCACCTTCGCGCACACCTCCGACCGTCGTTTTCCCTTCTCCAAGATCTATCCACCTCTGTTCCACCTTCTCTCCAGTTCATCAGAGAAGAAGCCCAGGTTCCCCCCATCCTCTGCTCAAAAGGAACCCCAGACTCATTTCATACCGCGCATGATGCTTCGGCTATGCCTACTAATAATTGCAGGCACCCTTCTTCATTGGCTGGAGCATCGTCGGAGGGGGTTTCTAAAGCCCCATCTCCGACGTAGGGACGTCAAGTTCCACCTCCAGAAAGTCCAGCACCGTCCTAGTGCTCCAAGCTTGATCGCATTGCTACCCAGATCCTCCATGGAGCTGCACCACGACCATAAGAGGGTGGCGAAGCTATAACAACGTCGCTAAAGCTCGAATCACACTGCCATCCCGTGGAGGAGGACGGAGACCCAGATCGTACAGATTCCGTTGGATGGCACCCACTCGGTGCTCATCCAACGGCCCCTATGACAATCTGAAATTTTACCCTTCTAATTATGAAGAATTAACAATTTTGTTGCAGTCCGATAAAATTGGATGCGTCAAAGACCGCTTGAATAATGTATCAATCAACACCAAGGAAGTGATTGGATTTATATTTTACTTGGACAAGCCCAAGGTCGAACTCAAGGACACGAGCCTCTTAAGTATTATTTAGACTCTTATTACCTAAATTAAGCGATTAATGGAAAATACGTAGGTCAATAATTGCAAACAAACATGCAGAGCAAACATATACAGACACATGAAATTGACATTATTATTGGATTTTTAATATGTGAGGAAATGCAAGGTTAGAATGATGCAAATATGCCTAAATCAGATATAATCAATGAGCAATAAATATGTAAGCAAGTTCAGAATCCATTTACGAAGCAATATAAAATAATGGCATGATGATCATTTAGCAAGTGACACTATTTCATTAGAATTAATTAATATAATCCAAAGTATCCAGAACAAACCAAAACCTATTCCATTAGAAAGACAATGAAATCAGCTTCTCAACGCAACTGAAATCATTTAAAAAGGAGCTCGGATGCTCAAGATACGTAAGAAAGAAACTAGGGGCATAAATGCAAGAAAAAACATGAATAAATAGGGAAAACATAGCAAACAGGTTCCTGTAAGGACTAAAATGCAAATAAACATAAGCGTGATGCCTTCCCCATAAATTTCCCACACGCGCGGGGGTATATTTGCAATTATTTAAACCCAGAGGGGATTAAGTGCAAATTACCCCAAGCGTGCGTGGGATGCACGTGATCTGAGGACCTGTATGCAATTTGAAGAAGTTTTGTAGGCCTCTATGTAAATTTCCCCCATATGTACGTGATCGGGCACGTGCAATGAGGCTTGGGCATTGGTTCAGCTTCGGCTTAGGCTCGGGAGAGGCTAGGCGTTGCTTCAGCTTCGGAGATGGATCGGGCGTGGCTCGGGATTTTCGAACCTAGAGGTGTGGTGCTACCTCCGGTTGCTGACGCGTGGCGGGATAATGATCGTTCGATCATCAACATCTGACGGTATCTTTATCAAATCTGGAAGAGGGCGTGGTTGAAGGAACGTCGTTGGATGAACATCGGGAGTGTCATCCAACGGCACCTAGACGTCCCGGACCTTCGGTCTCCGTTACAGGGAAGGTTGTGCTAATGATCCTCCGACGAGATGGCTGAAGCTCTGCCGCTCTCCTCTAGGTTCAGCGAAACTCGAGGCCGACTCCTGGAAGGTCTGCAACCTTCGTAGTAGCGCGGAGAGGAAGCGGGCCGGTCTGGAGAAGGGTGAAGATGTCTCCATGCTGGTGGTGACACTAGCGAAGGATGATCCGACCACAGCTCCGGCCATTGACACGAGCACCTGCAACGTTAGTCTACATATCTGAAGCAAATGCAGATTGCGTACTGGACGAGATGGGGAGCCTAGATAAACGAAGAATGTAGAGGCTCAGATGCTCCTCCACCGTCAAGATAGAGGTTATGGAGGATAGAGAGGGTGAACGGAGGACAAGGCAAAGATGGCCGTGGACGGGTGAAGCTCAGGAGATGATCAATGGAGGTGGATGCGATGTGTAGGTAGCTAATAAAATAGGAGAAATCAAAAGAAAATACAAAGGAGGTCGGATAAGCTTACATGGGTGATGCCGGAGTGAATGGCATGGGCTTGAGCTTCTTGGAGAAGCTCGAGGTCTTCGCACGTCGAGGTCGGCCAACCTCGGAGCTCGAGCGGGGCGGAGCCACCATGACGCAGCCGCAAAAGCTGCGGGTCTCACCAGGGGCAAAAGGTCATATTGGCTCCTGCAATCGAACCTCCCCTTGTTACAGGGAGGTGGAATGGGACTGGACCTCGCCCCTTGTAAAGGTGGACGGTTTGAAGTGGGGCAAAAGCGAAGTATTTGAAGGTGGAAGTGGTGGTTCCGATGATGGGAGAGCGTGATGTGTGGTGTTTATTCAGAGTGAAGTAGAGAGTGTCGTGGGGTGATTGGGTCTACACGAGGAAGGTGGATGAACGGTCTATGACATGGGGCTGTTTGTGAGTGGAGAAGGTGGACGCTGAGGTTAGGAAAAAGATAAGGGGAGGTTGTCGCGCGAGGTGGAGAATGTGGGTGAGAAGGGCCAAACGGAGGAGGAAGAAGGGTCCTCGATCGTTGGATCTTACGATCCAACAGCTGAGAAGAGGGCGCTCAAGAGCTGTTGGGATTAGAGCGGGGAGGCAAAATCGAGCGATGGTGGCGCTAGCTACGTGGCGAGCGGGTGAGCGGGCAGTAACAGACAAATGAGATGTAACCTGAAGGGAAATCGAAGGGTGGAGAGCTCAACTCAGATGTGCGGTGAAGATGAAGCAGATTTGGAGACGATCAGGCGGTGCAGAAGGCGACACGTGGCGAGCTGGGAGGGAGGTGCTAGCAGACAGAGGAGAATGGGAGGTTTGAAGCGAAAAGGAGCGACCGTGAGCTGAATGTGAATTGGGAGGTCTAAGATGGGAAGTGGAGGCGCATGGTGCGTGGTGAACGGGCCACGTGGCGCAACCAGAAGGTGTCACGTGGCCCAATCAGGTTATTCCAACAAAGAAAGAGAATTATGAAGGAGAAGGAGGCCAAATTTAGAAAAACTCAAAACATGAAAGTTGTAGATCTCGATGAGATCTACAAGTTTCATGTTGACCAAAAATAGAGACGATGTCAAACAAAGTGATAAATATTTTTGTGAGCATTTTGAAGGTATAAGAACACTACGATTTTAGTTTTGTTGTTTTTTTGTATTTTTAATTTATTCTATGACTCGGATATGTACAAGGATTTATCTGGATTTTACTGACACTTAGTCTAAGCTAGGGGTTAATAACCGTAAATTATGACAATAAAACTGGATTTCATCAACCCCTTATACTCAAACTATGCTCGTCCTCGAGCATCTCAAAAATGAATGAGCTAGATTAACCCCTTGTGCATGTGCGTATAGGATCTGATCCGTTCAAGACCTCCCAATTTTAGAGATCCAAAATCTTAGAATTCAACCCAGCTTTAATCAAGAGGTGTCTAATTTCTCTAGTTCTCCATACTCTCTCTTTGATACATATAAACTAAGGATATGAATTATAGTGTTGACTACAATCACGAGAGTATAGTCACAACATCACCCCAGGTCCCGGTCCAAGAAATTCTCCTAAGGACCCAATCCTCAACTCTAGGGAATAAATCAAATATTGCATCCAATCCACCGTCTCTTTAATTGTCAGATGTAAAAGTGTAGGTGGCAGGACAGTTGATGGATGGTTTTAGATTGTGTCATTTCTTCTCTCCCTCTCATTGGAGTAAGGATCCGCTCAAGTGCCTTATTACTCAACACATATTTTTGGTGTTGATCAGTGCGTCCGTCAAGAGAAGTTGGAGTCGTTTGCACTTGTTTTCTTGGGAATACATCGAGGTGTGCATTTTTTTGAGTACCTATCGTACCTTCTACATCCAGACTTGTAGCATTTAAGATGCAGAGCCCTTTTTTGGGTGCAAGCCTGACTCCTGGCCCTAATACGGTGGTCCAAGTGGACACTTTGAAATAGTTGGGAGCGCTCGCCTTTGATGGAAGCTCTTTGATGATAATTGACTTTGTGGAATGAGAGCTTTTATTCAATATTGAAATTTCTTTTCTTTATTTTTGGCTAGCTCCATTGCTTTTACCAAGAGTTGGCGCACACTGGTCAACATTTTTATTTTATTCACACCCTGGCACTTAGGTCAATATCAAGAGATTTGCATAAGAACCAAGCTCTCATACTGGCTAAAAATGCTGACACTCAAGGTTTCATGAAGCCTTCAATGATCTTATCCCATCCTCGAGCATCGTTAGATCAAATCCAGACTTGAATCCCTAATCCCAGTTTCTCAAGTGAAAGTTCAAATCATCTCATCGAGACCACAGTCGTCCATGTGAAGTGCTAATCCTCTTCTTACGGTTAGAGACTAAGCATGCAATATAGCACGCAAATCTACCAAACTAGAGAGATGTGGATAATTAAGTCTGAACCCTGATGGTCAAGGCTGGTTAACCTAAAATCTCAAGACCTCATAAATCAGATGTTCTTGAACATCACTGACCTTATGTGGAAGTGAAAATGTAGGGATTTAATCCAACTCTTTTATCCATTTTTTGATTTGATTTTTTTTTAATTTTTATGAAGACTTTAAAAGACATAATGACTACCTAAACTCAAATGAGTAGATGCATCTGCATTCAGCTAGTATAGGTGTAAATACATGTCAGAACCCATTGCTCGAGGACGGAGCCTTACACGATGTCCTCTAAACCACCTACTCTGCTAAGGGAAACCCTCATTGAACGCAGCTACTTATTTGGGTTTAGTAGTCAATTTTGACTTATAAAGGATTCTGGTTTTTCCATTTTATGGATTTTTTAGTAGAGTTAGAGCACGAGTTAGACTTACTTTCCTTTAATGAAATCAAGAAAATATTTTACAATCCATGTCACATATATATAGATTTTTTCAAACATATTTCAAACAATTTTTCAAAATAAGTGAAAACCTATTTTTTTAAATCATTTTCAAAAATATCTTTCTTGAAAATAGTGTAACATAGAATAGAAAAACTTTGAAAACATTTTGTCCACTTAGTTCAAAAGATTGTACTTTAGCCCAAAAAATTTAAATTTTTCAAAATTTTCAAAATAGAGCTAAAGTATAAACACTGTATATATGGTATACAGCTCTATACTTAAACTTTGCTATGTCCTCATTGAACTAGATGATACAAAGCCAAAGCTCCGTTTAAGTATAGAAAAATATATGAACTGAGGCAGACACCCCCATACTTAGGTTGGAAATAACCTAAGTATTAAGGCAAGGAAAGATGAGTAAGAAAAATCACGGGGACTCAGGTCCCCTTTATACTTAGACTGAGAGTAGCCTAAGTACAGAGATGGATAATTGATGCTGGGGAGACCCGAGGAGAACGAAAAAGTTAGGATGGATATACACATGAGCAGATGAATCTTCGGATATGACTGGAGTATCTAAGGTCTAGGGGAGGATGTCGGAGCAATCAAGGCTCAAACAAGCATACAGTACCCTTTGAATTCACCAATGCACACATGAAACCAACAGGTGTTGGTTAATTATCTTGTCATTTTTATTGGTGATTAAAACATTCTAGTTGACGTTAGGATCGAGAATCAATTTAAAGAAAGCCATCCTACGTAACAAGGGTGTTGCTCTCCCAAAACAATATTTTACTCCATTTCAAGTCAACTTTCATTTAACAGTCTCAAATATTTGCTTAAGGTTATCACTGATTAAATGTGGACATAAATCAAGCAATCATCATCTACCGTTCATTCTCATTTATCCATTAACCTAGGTGATCAAGCCATGAAGGGGTTTGACAAAATCCATGCAGTCGATAATTTCATGACCTATGCTAAGAGAGAAGACATGCACTGTCTTGAGAAAAATTCGTGAAAACTCAGACTGAATTAAAAATCAAAATCAAATGTATGCAAGTCGATGAAAAACTGCACCTAACATGCTTCTATCAGTGGGGAAGAATATCTTTTAATTTGGTTAAGTGAAGCGATGTTTACGTGCGTCTTGATTTAATGTGCATCCTACCTACGATCAAACACATAAGAAAGAGAATGTAAAAGAAGCTCCGAGAGCCGCGTGCCTGATCCTAGGTCGACAATCAAGTGGGGTAATCCCCGCACAACCACGGAGAACTTCGTTCATTTACACACATGAGTCTTCAAACGAAGACCGATGTAAAGATGATTATTACATGAAATGGAATAAAATGCAAGAAACGCATTTTTTCTTCTTCGATTTATATCCAAAGTTTGCTTTTGCAGCTCCTCGCAGCGGGGAACATCTGTTCCTCGCCTCCTTGAACACCAAGAGCCCTGCCACAAAAGCAAGAGTTAGATATCCATCAAAGAAATTATCAAATATAATGCATGACAAACACATGACCAACAAGTTAAAAATTAACACTTAATTAAATATTAAAATCTAAATACGAAAGATGATGCGTCTCCCTGACAGCAGCGTCATTTGACGATCCGAAATTTTACCCTTCTAGTTATGAAGAATTAACAGTTTCGTTGCAGTCGGATAAAATGGGATGCGTCAAAGACCGCTTGAATAACGTATCAATCAACACCAAGGAAGTGGTCGGATTTATATTTTACTTGGGCAAACCCAAGATCGAAGTCAGGGACACAAGCCTCTTAAATATTATTTAGACTCTTATTACCTAAATTAAGCGATTAATGGAAAATCCGTAGGTCAATAATTGCAAATAAACATGTAGAGAAAACATATACATACACATGAAACTGATATTTTTATTGGCTTTTTAATATGCGAGGAAATGCAAGGTTAGAATGATGCAAATATGCCCAAATCATATATAATCAATGATCAATAAATATGTAAGCAAGTTCAGAATCCATTTAAGAAGCAATACGCGATAATGGCATGACGATCATTTAGCAAGTGATACTATTTCATTAGAATTAATCAACACAGTCCAAAGCACCCCAACAAACCAAAAGCTATGCTATTAGAAAGACAATGAAATTAGCTTCTGAACGCAACTGAAATCGTTTAAAAAGGAGCTCGGATACTCAAGATATGCAAGAAAGAAACCAGAGGCATAAATGAAAGAAAAACATGAGTAAATAGGGAGAACATAACAAACAGGTCCCTGGAAGGACTAAAATACAAATAAGTATATTTGCAATTATTTAAACCTGAAGGGGATCAGGTGCAAATTACCCCAGGCGCACGTGGGATGCACATGATCTGAGGACATGTATGCAATTTGAAGAAGTTTCGCGGGTCTCCATGTAAGTTTCTCCCATCTTCACGTGATCGGGCACGTGCAGCGAGGCTTGGGCGCAGGTTCAGCTTCGGCTTAGGCTCGGGAGAGGCTAGGCATTGCTTCGGCTTCAGAGATGGCTCGAGTGTGGCTCGGGATTTCCGAACCTGGAGGTGTGGTGCCGCCTCTGATTGCTGACGTGTGGCAGGATAATGACCGTTCGATCGTTAACATCTGACAGTATCTGTATCAAATCTAGAAGAGGACGTGGCTGAAGGATTGTCGTTGGGTAAACACCGGGAGTGTCATCCAACGGCATCTGGACGTCCCAGACCTTTGGTCTCTGCCATGGGGAGGTGGCGCTAATGATCCTCCAACAAGATGGTAAAGCTCTGCCGCTCTCCTCTAGGTTCAGTGAAGCTCGAGGCCAACTCCTGGAAGGTCTGTAACCTTCGTAGTAGCGTGGAGAGGAAGCGAGATAGTCTGGAGGAGGGTGAAGATGTCTGTACGTCGGTGTTGACACCCGCGAAGGATGCTCCGACCACAGCCCCGACCATTCACACGAGTACCTGAAACGTTAGTATACATAGCCGAAGCAAATGCAAATTGTGTAGTGGATGAGATGGGGAGCCTGGATGAACGAAGAATGTGGAGGCTCAGGTTCTCCTCCGCCATCAAGGCGAAGGAGATGGGTCAGTTTGGCCGAAGGTTATGGAGGACATAGAGGGTGAACAGAGGACAAGGTGAAGATAGCCGTGGATGGGTAAAGCTCAAGAGATGATAAATGGAGGTGGATGTGATGTGTAGGTAGCTAATAAAATAGGAGAAATCGAAAGAAAATACAAAGGGAGGTCGGATAAGCTTACCTGGGCGATGGCGGAGTGAATGGCCTGGGCTTGAACTTCTTGGAGAAGCTTGGGTCTTCGCACGTCGAGGTCGGCTGGCCTCGGAGCTCGAGTGGGGCAGAGCCACCGCGACGCAGCCGCAAAAGCTGCGGGTATCACCGGGGGCAAAAGGTCATCTTGGCTCATGCAATCGAAAATCCCCCTGTCACAGGGAGGTGGAATGGGCGGGGCCTCACCCCTCGTAAAGGTGGACGGGTTTGAAGTGGGGAGAAAGTGAAGTATTTGAAGGTGGAAGTGGTGAATCTGATGAAGGGAGTGCGTGATTTGCAGGGGCTAATCGGAGCGAAGTAGAGAGTGTCGTGGGGCGATTGGGTCTGCACGAGGAAGGTGGCTGAACGGTCTACGACATGGGGTTGTTGGTGGGTGGAGAAGGTGGAAGATGAGGTCAGGAAAAAGAAAAGGGGGAGGTTGTCATGCGAGGTGGAGAACATGGGTGAGAAGGGCTGAACGGAGGAGGAAGAAGGGTCATCGGCCGTTGGATCTTATGATCCAACGACTAAGAAGAGGGCGCTCAAGAGCAGCTGGGATTAGAGCGGGGAGGCGAAATCGAGCAGTGGTGGGGCTAGCTACATGGCGAGCGGGCGAGCGGGCGGTAACAGACGGATGAGATGTAACCAGAAAGGAAATCGAAGGGTGGAGAGCTCGACTCAGATGTGCGGTGAAGATGGAGTAGATCTGGAGACAATCAGACAGTGCAGAAGGCGACACGTGGCGAGCTGGGAGGGAGACGCTAGCGGACGAAGGAGATGTGATCAAGGGGTTCATCGAAGGGTTAAGGTTTGAAGCGGGAAGGAGCGGATGTCATCTGAAGATGAATTGGGCGATCTAACTGTGAGAAGTGGAGGCGTGTGGCGGGTGGTGAACGGGCCATGTGGCGCAACCAGAAAGTGCCACGTGGCCCAATCAGGTTATTCTGACAAAGAAAGTGAATTATGAAGGAGAAGGAGGCTGAATTTGGAAAAACTCAAAGCATGAAAGTTGTAGATCTCGATGATATCTACAAGTTTTATGTTGACCAAACATGGAGATGAGGTCAAACGAAGGGAGAAATATTTTTGTGAGCGTTTTTTAAGGATATAAAAACATTACGATTTTAGTTTTGTTATTTTTTTGTATTTTTAATTTATTCTATGACTCGAATATGTACAAGTATTTATCTAGTTTTTATTGACACTTAGTCTAAGCTAGGAGGTTAATAACCACAAATTATGACAATGAAACTGGGTTTCATCACCCTATTAAGCTGCGTCGCCTCCCCCTGCACGTACAGCCATCGTCCGTTCTCAATGATCGGATGGTCTATAGAGTGACATGTGTATTCACCGAGCCTCCTTCCCGAGCTTCCAGGCTTGGAGCACCCGAGCCAAGCCAGAACTTCACCAGATGACGCTTGGCCTGAGCCACCTCCAAGCCTCTATCCGAGCCTCCGTTGACCGCCGAACCAAGCCTCACGTGCCTGGTCACGTGAGCGCTGGGATATTTATAAGTAGGCCCCACTAGCCTCTTCAAATTACAAACATGTCCTCAGATCACGTGTATGACACACACGCTTGGGGTTAATTGCAACCGACCCCTTCGGGTTCCAATAATTGCAATTTAGTCCCCGTACGTGTGGGAAAATTACAGGGATGATCTCTCTACTTATTTTAATGGCATTTTAGTCCTCTTAGGGATCTATTTGCAAAGTTTTCTCTATTTATTTTGAAGTTTTTCTTATGTTTATGCCCCTAGACTCTTTTGTTAATATCTTGAGCATCCGAGCTCCATTTGAGTTGATTTCCGTTGTGTTGCAGAGCTTATTTCATTATCTCTCTGTTGGCATTACTTAATTTCTGATTTGACACTTTGAATATTAATGATTAATTCTAATTACACAGTGTCACCTGCTTAATGTTTTTATGCCATTAATTAGCTTGTCGATGAAGATTGATTTGTAAACCGTTTCTGAAATTGATCACTTTTTTTTATAAAAGCCTGATTTTTACGACTCGGGAAGTCGTTTATTTAAGAGAAAAGGAATTACAAGAGGTGCCCTTCAAGGGGAGAACAGCGAATCCGAGCATCTATCAAAAAAGGAAAACAACAGATCCGAGGAGAGACAAACAGTTCAGACAGTAATGTGTTCAGAAACACACTAAAGCCCTCCCTGAGCTTCTCTCCTAAGGAAAACAATTAAGGACCACTGCACACATACTTGTACAGTGTCCCTCCAGTTTACAGACCGTACAAAACATGAAGTCTTCGAAAATGATCTCTTGATGAAAGGTTTCATTTCCCGTTTGTATCTCTAACCAGTTGATCCTTGTATCCCAGGTGTTGATCTCCACTAAGCAGCGAGGTACTCGCGGGTCATCAAGTTGAGATGTGCTTGCAACCATCCAAAGAAAATTCCCAATTTTGTTGCAAATGCGTGATAAAGCTGTATTATTCTGCAAGTAAATGGGAAGTCCTGGAAGAATAACCCAAACCTTCTTTTTTCGCAGTTGTAGCAGCTCTTGGATACTCCATTTTGCAATTGTAAACCTTCTTGAGATTGTAAGAAGGCTATCGGACTGTAAAAATGTCTCCAGGTCACGTAGTGCTTCAAACCTAATCATCGCTGCAAGTGCAGAGAGAGGATGAATCATGAAGGCTTGTGGTTTGGGGCAAATGTTCCTCGTCGCTTCCTCCAGATCTTGAAAATCTTGCGCATAAGTGCAAGTCCTTGCAATTGCTGAGAGTTGGAAAGGGAGGGAGAAGCAGTAGATATCTTCTTCCATAAAAACAAGGGACGCCATTGAAATGGTATCCCAGTCTTCGTTATTAACCCTATAAATAGGCAAATAAGAGGTTACTCCAACGGTCATCTTTAACGGCTAGATTTAATTTTTTGAAGACATTTATGGATAATTGAATTCCAAGTGGGGACTTATCTTTTGTGCGTGCACCAAGTGTGCACGCACCTCCACAAAAGCTTCGACGAGGCATATGCCAAGCAATTTACAAAGGAGAACAAGCATTTGCACCACGATTCTATCATATTCATACCATTGCCTCCCAACAGATTGGCAGTCAGCACACAAAAAGAGAAGATGTAACCATAAGACCGGCGCACCCATCATGCCCAAAAAGAGACAAAATGAAGAGGGTCTCAGTTCAAGACAGAGCGAAGAAGCGACGACCCATTACAGGACAGTCCTTAATAGTGTGTCCAGTTGCATTACAGGCTGAACAGTAGTCTGGCAGGTTTTCGAAGATAATATCTTGCTTAATGAGCTTGTCATCGATGCTCAGATAGAAGAACCCCACCCTGGCGTCTGGGACATTCACCATTATCTCCATCCTTGCCACCTTCGTGTCTATTTTCAGCTTGGTGGCCTCATCCATGCGCACAAATTCCCCAAATAGATGGGCAATTTTTGTTAAAGCCTTTTCATTGAACAGGAAGTAAGGAAGGCCTGGAAATAAAACCCATACATTTGCAAAGATTCCACGTTAGAAGCACTTCTCCCTGCTCCAAGGATGGAATGTAACAGATTCCCTTTGGAATCTAAATCGGCCCACAAAATTGAGGGCCTTCTGAAGATCAGCCTGCGTCTGGAACCTGAACATGAGCATGTCCTCCCAGAGTGTTTTAATAGAAAAAGGGTGCTGCGGCTCCAGTTTTCTCATCGTCAGATCATGGAGTCTCTTGAAGTCTGTAACAGCATTTTGAAAATAGACAATTGCCACAAATTTGAAATCCTCCGAAAACTCCTCCAACTCTTCGTCAGTAAAACTCACACACGCCATTATGGGATGAAGATCGAAGATAGGAGTCCATCTCCTTATATAAACCATGAGGAGTAAAGAAGCCGTCAGATCAGGAGTTATCCTTCCTTTCATCATTATTGCTGGGTTTCCCCTCAGAGCCGCCTTTCCATCTTTTCCTCGCATCCCCTCGAACAGACATGCCATTTGTCTTCCATGCGTATTCCAATAGTTTCCCCAAATTAAATAAAGGGGGTTGGTAGACCTTCCATTCGAACAGTAGAAGCCATTAACTATAAAAACACTAAAGTGGAAAGGCAATCGAGAATAATGTGCCAAAGACTTATCTGATGTGCGTACATCCTTAGATGTACGCACTTCCAAAATCGCATGCCAAGGCTTTTGCCAGACTTTATTTGGGGAAAAAATGTAATAATTCTTTCCAGAGTTCATAATAATTCTTGATACGTTATGCTTTAAGAAAGTGTAATCTCTTCTGTGAGGAATTTTTGTTATGCCCCAGCTGTTCCATCTGATAAGGATGAAAATAAGTAAAGAGTAACAGGCTCTAGCAAATAAAATTATTAAGATCTTGGTACTTATCTGCTGTGCGTACATCCATAGATGTACGCACTTCCATATCTGAACGCCAAGGCATCTGCCAGACATATACATTATTTGCATCTTAAATAGGGTAAATGTGTTTTGTCGAGCATAATCGCTCCTTTGGCTTTTCTGGGAAGCTCTTCAATAAGAGAATAGAATTTATAAGACTTTTCTTTAACTCCTGCATTTGCCAGGATGTCAGCGCAAGTATTTCCTTCTCTATAGATATGCGACACTTCCCTAACTATATGTTTGAAGTTGGTGAGTTCGAGCCAAAGATGCGAGAGATGTGCATTGGGACAACAATTATCCTTCCACCAATTTACTAGAGTAGTCGAATCACTCTCCAGCCATAGATTGGTGAAATTATTTTTTAAGCAAAGCCTTAGACCAGAGATCATTGCTCTCAACTCCGCTTCCATATTCGTGGAAACACCATAGAAATCATGATAGGCAAAAATGAAATTTCCTTCATGATCTCTGAGAACGCCTCCTCCACCTGATAGCCCCGGATTTCCTTTTGATGCCCCATCTGTGTTCAATTTCAAGCAGTTAAACTCCGGCTTATCCCAGTGGAAAATTTTCACCGGCTTCTCAACTATTGTTGTACTCAGCCCCAGAGTCCGTAAGAGACGGATATCTTTTTCCCAAGAAACTGCTTCAGGTTTCTGTAATGTCAGTAAAAAATTTATATGGGAGAGAGCATTTCTTGTCAGGAACCAAGGATTTCTAGATTCATTGGCGAATTTCCTTCTATTTCTCTCTAACCAGATTTCCCAAATTATCACAGCAGCTGCGATGATGCGGAATCTCTTCGTAGAATTGTTTTTCTCATGTTTCCTGAAGATAGTATACATCCATTCCCAGAAAGTCCAAGAAGTTCTTGGTGGAAATTTGAAAATATCAGTAACTAAGTTCCACATACAAGTTGCAATTTCACTTCTGAAGAACAAGTGGTCTGCCGTCTCAGAGTCAGAAGTCTCCTTACAACAAAGACACTTTGACGGGCCATGAATCTTCATTTTTAGGAGATTGTCATCTGTTGCAATTCTTTTGTAAAATAGCCTCCATAAGAAGATAGATATCTTTGGTGGAATTCCCGGATCCCAAACAACTTTTGCCCATTCAACTTTTATTTTTGACTTTCGTATCGTTCTCCAGGCTGTCTTGACTGAAATCTGGGTTGTGCTTGTGAATTTCCACTTTCTGATCGGATCTTCACTTTTTATTTTGACCTCTTTTGCCAGGACAATCTTTTCCAAGTCAGCAGGTAATTTAAGCTCTCTTATTGCTTCAATATTCCAGCCATCCTTGTTAGCCAGGTCTGTTATAGTGAGCCTTGGGTTTTCAATTTGAACACCCTCCCATTTTTCTAAAGGACCTGTAGCTAACCAAGAGTCAGACCAAAAATTGATGGAGCCATTCCCAATAGACCAGTAGCAGTGTTTTTCAACTTCTTTCCAGGCTAGTTGAATATTCTTCCATCTTGCAGGTGCGTATTTACCAGGTTTATCCAAGTGGCCGAATCTTTTATCCATGAACTTACACCATAAAGAGGTCCCATTAACATAATTCCAGGCCATTTTCATTCTTAGAACACGCAAGACTTCATGAATGGACCGGACACCTAGTCCTCCTTCATCTAAAGGTTTGCAGATGGCTTCCCAAGAAATCCAGTGCCTAGCTTTCGAGCTTTGAACTCCTCCCCAGAAAAAATTTGAGAAGATTCTTTCAATATTATTGACAACTGTGACGGGAACATCATGAACCGACAGCATGTGGATGGGAATACTAGAGAGAACATGTCTAATCAGGGTAATCTTCCCAGCTTGAGTTAGGCACCTTCCTTTCCAACCTGCCAATTTGTCTTGGATATCCGCTACCAAATTTTCAAAGTATCTAACCTTTGTTCTTCCCTTAAAAATCGGGCAGCCTAGATAAGTAAAAGGAAAGCAACCTTCTTTGATAGTAGAGATGTCTATGATTATTTGTCTAATCCTTTCTGGACAATCCTTATCTGTATAGAATAAACTTTTTGTATCATTCATCTTTTGTCCTGAAGCTTTCTCATAATTCCTAATAAAGGTGAATAGAGCTGTCAAGGAATCGGTGTCCGCATTTGCAAAGAGGATCGTGTCATCAGCAAATAACAGATGGCTGATTGTTGGAGCGTTCTTCCTCGTGAAGAAGGGTTTGATAGTACCCTTTACAATTAAGTTAACCAAGCCTCTGCTCAGCACCTCTTCTGCTAGAATAAACAGAAAGGGAGAAAGAGGGTCGCCTTGTCTAAGCCCCCTAGAGCCTCTGAACCAATCTGTAGAAGTCCCATCAATAAGCAAAGAGTAAGGTACAGAGGTGATGCAACTTCTTAAAAGTCTGATAACTTCCTCATTGAAGCCATAGCAGGACAATGTTTTGAATAAGAAGTTCCATTCCAATCTGTCATAAGCTTTTTCCATGTCAATTTTAAAGATGACATTATTGCCTTCTCTGTTTTCACCAATATGTTGAGCCATCTCCTGAGTAAGAGCAATATTATCAGATATGCTTCGCCCAGTTATAAAACCTCCTTGATTTTCCGAAAATAATTTCGCTGATAAGGCAGATAACCTGTTTTGTAGGATTTTTGTGATAATTTTATACAGAACATTGCACAGGCTGATAGGTCTGACATCTTGAAAAACCTTCGGACTAACTTTTTTTGGGATCAAGGATAAGAAGGTTGACTTCACTGCATCGGGCATCCAAAAGGTAACAAAGAAATGCTGTATGGAGGACAATAAGTCATCCTTGATAACTGACCAATTGGATTTGTAGAATTCAGCTGTAAACCCATCCGGCCCTGGAGACTTATTAGAAGGGAAATTCTCTATGATTTGCCTAATCTCTTTTTCATCAGGAATTTCAAGGATTCTCTTGTTATCTTCTTCCGAAATAACATGAGGGATTACGTCAAACAAATCATCATCCCAAAATGTTTCTCTACTGGTATAAAGATCGGAGTAGTAATGGATTCCTGCTGCTGCTATGTCTTCCCAGGAATTCCCCAGAAGCCCCTCCGACCTCAGAGATTGAAAGACGCTTTGTTTGCGTGAGACTCTTAACGAATTGTGAAAGAATTTTGTATTTGCATCCCCTTCTTTATACCAATGTATTTTTGCTTTCTGTCTTAAGAAACAATCATATTGTAGAGAGATTTGGTGGAACTTATTCCTGCTCTCATTTAATTCCGCCCATATGGTCGGATTCCAATCTTCCTGTAGCAATTTCTCCAGATCTTGGACTTTATTCAGCATCTTGAGATGTTGTTCATCAATGTTGCCAAAAGAATTCTTATTCCAATTTTTCAGGTTAACCTTCAAGTTCTTCAGATGCTTAGCAAAGGATAGTAATCCGTTGAAAGGCTCATGAACCTCCCAGCATTTTAACAAGGTCTCCTTAAAACCTTCATGTAGCATCCACATATTCTGGAATTTAAAAGGAACAGGTCTCCTCTCCTTCGCCGCAATATTTGATAGAAGCATAGGAGCATGATCAGAATTGACTCTGTCAAGATATTGTATTTTCAAAATTTTATTCAAATTTGCTGAGAATAAGACTCTATCCAATCTTCTATAAATTCTGTCTCTTCCAACATGGTTATTACACCAAGAGAATATATCCCCCTCATGGGGTGGAATAATAAGTCCTGCCGAATGAATTGTACTACAGAATTCTGTAGAAGCAAGAGAATCAAAGATTCCACCTTTAGTCTCGTCCCTCGACATAATTGAGTTAAAGTCACCCCCAAGAATCCATTGTTTATCTTCTAAAATTTCTGCTATGTCAATTATATGTCTCCAAAGCGACCTCCTCAATACATAATCACAGGAAGCGTAGATGAAGGATATAAAAACCTCTACTTCCAATAAGCCACGGACTTTGCAAGTAATCATTTGATCATGCTCTTGAAAAACTTCAACCGTTAGACTAGGGTGGCTCAAAATCCATATTTTGTTGGGTGCAAGTGAGTTAGCAATGCCATTTTGGAAGTGCAGTCTCAAGCAGACCATTTTAATCTTTTCCGTAGACACCATTGGTTCAGCTAGACCAATAAGCATTAGCTTGTGTTTTCTGATGAGTTTGTTTAAGTGAGCCAAGGTACTATCATTCAAAACTCCTTGGCAATTCCAGAATAGTGCTGTCATTAATTTGTTATAAACGATTTGGAGGCTTTGGATAGCCTTGCTGAGGATCTTCGTCCGGGATTTGCCCGCTCGGATCTTGAAACGTCTGGAGCACTTTTCCCATTACTATTGTGAAGAGGGGGAATAAAGTCTGACGAGTTGTTCTATATGTTTCTGCTTTCTTCCGACTCGCTAAGAGCTCCTTCCTCTCGTTCATCCTGTATATCTTCATTGTTTTCCTGATGAACATTTTCACCTTCATTTAGAAGGACTTCAAAGCTATTTGAAGTTGAAAAGGCTTTCTGTGAATTTAGAAAGCAGAAAGCATTCGTGTTTGCAATAAAATTCCCAGAGTTGCAATTTTCCGTATTGAGGGTTTCAGAAACTATATTTTCAATATCTAGATCTTTATCCTGGCCGACATTTTCGTCAGAATTCTTTTCTGCAATTTCTTCTTCCTCCTGATCTCCTTCTTTGTTTTCAAGTTCGGAAGGGATCGTTTCACCTCCTTTATCTTCTCTTGTTTTTTCCTTCTCAGGTTCAGTGTTAGGCTCTTTTTCATTTTCTGAGGGCTCCTTGTTATGAGTTTCCGACTTTGCTTTTGCTTTATCGGTATTAATTTTCCTCTGGTAGACTCTTTGTATTCTGACAAATTTCCTGCGCTCATTTCTCTTTGCATTTCTTTTGAATTTTTGGTAATCCTTTCCTGAATGTTGTCCTATGAATAATTGTTTCTTCTTGTTCACTTCGTGCTCGACCTTTTTATCTTTATCATGATTGTCAGGTTGCTCAGAGTTCAGAATATTTTTTGATTTTTCTTCTTTGTTTTGCTGATAACATCTGGCTTTAGTGTGTCCAATCAAGCAACAGTGGTCACAGAAGGGAGGTAGGTTTTCATAGATAATCTGCTGTTTAAATTTGAGCGAATCTACATGAATAAAAATATGGTCAACCGGTGGTTTTGCCAGATCAACCTCAACACAGACTCTAGCATATCCTGGTCTAGATAATCTCTTTATGTCTTTATCTAAAGAGATGAGTTTCCCAATAGGTTGCACTATAGATTTGAGGGCTCCTTCATTAAAAAGATGGATATTCAGCAGGGGAAGACCAATGAAAACCGGTGCAACCGAAGTGGTATTTCCGGGCCTGAAGTGCGGAGTCCAACGCATAAAGCTCACTCTATAATTTTTGAAAACCCAGCTGTTTACAGAATACACAGATACCAAATCAGCCTTTGATTCGAAGCGGATAAGAGCATGAAGGGCATCAATAGCCCCGATTTGGAATTTCCCTTCAAATTGGAAAGCCTTCTTGAAATCCGCATCAATTTCCGGAAGAGGTGGCCTTCGTTTTGAAAATTTTCCAATTAAGCATAATTCAAAAGGCCTGCTTAGCAAGGCCGTTTCCTCTTTTGAAAAAGGAACGACCGGAACTCCATCGACGATCTCCGCAGCATGAATAGGAATGGGAGCTCCAAAATCAACATCGGGCATATGCCCACGCATGGCTGCAGCATATGATTTTGGTCTGGGGTCTCCGATGATCTCCCCATTTTGCCGGAATTTGGGAGGGGATGGCATCCCCCCTCCATGAGTTTCCATTGGAAATCACAATCCAATGAAATCCATAAAACACCGGCAGGAAAAACTCGAAAATCTCGTAGTAAAGCAAGATTCTAGGATAATAAGAACATAAGAAAGAGGTTCACACATCAAGAATTTGCCCGAAGAAGGAAGAATAAAAGCCTCCAGAAAAATCTCCAGAAATCGCCAATCGCCAGAGCTTCTCTCTCCTCCGGGGTGGGGTTTTCTGGTTTAGGGTTTGATCACTTATTAATTGCTCATTGATTCTATTTGATTAGGGCATATTTACATAATTTTAGACTCGCATCTCACTGCATTAAAATCAGATAAAAATATCTGCATGTGTCTACCTCGTCTACTGTATGTTTCTTTGCATGGTGACCTACAAGTTCTTAATTCGACACTTAATCTGAATATTAGGAGTTTAATATTGTATTTAAGAGGCTTGTGTCCCTGAGTTCGACCTTGGACTTACCCAAGTAAAATAAAATCGACCGCTTGCATTTTATTGATAAATCAATTCGAGTGGTTTTTGATGGATCAAATTTGGCCTGATTGCAATGACATTCGAAGTGTTAATTCCATGTTATTAAAAGGTTGAATTCGCAATACGTCACATACACAAAACATAAATTTTTCACATACACAAAACATAAATTTTTTACATATCAAATTCGTTTTGCAAATCAAACAAAACACAACATAAAATAAATGTATTCAATAAAAATTTTAAATTTCCTTTTTTGTTCACATGAACCAATTGAATGAAATAAAAAATATGTTGCCACGTTTAATAATAATAAATCCATTGTAATCGAATGGACACTTAGATCACATTTATTTAAAGATATCAATTCATAAAGCATTTCATAAATAATCTAAATTCTCATAAAATAAAAAACCAAATTGATAAATACATTTTCTATGCATACCACGATTACAATGATAACAAAACAATAGCTAGATTGTTGTAAACAATAAATTCTGTATCAACAAAAAAATAATCAAATTATTAAAATTAAAATACCCGATTGTTAAATCCCTAAGCCAACATGAAATTTACGGCAGTAAATGACTTGGAAAAAGGGAAGAATCATTACAATCTTGAGAACTTTTAATTGATAGCTTTATTATTTTGAACTCGAAAAGTTGTGGAATACATTGCTTTACTTAAACAGATACAATATAAATATGTAGTTTATCAACATTGATTCTAGGAGTAATAATAATTGTCGAATTCCAATATCATAGGGAAATCCAAAAAGACAACAACAATGGCAACAACGAATATTATTAAATCAACAAATAATAAGATGGCTACCAATACAAAATGACAATAATAACTACAACAAAAATATGAAATTAGATAAAGAGTTTCGAATGAAACTCACAACAGTTAAAATGGAAACAATAACATGAAAAAACTTATGAAGAAACAATCTTATCTATATCAATTTTAGGAAATTAAGGAATCTCAATTTGGTCATAACACTAAGTGCACATCGAGAAACGACTAATTTATCGTTAGTGCATGAAATTTACCGCACCATTATGGTCTTTAGTATACCATCGATTTGTGGTTTCAAATGATATTCTCATATTTAAATTTAAAAAGTACTGGAGTGTGTTATTTTATTTAAAAAAACACCAGATGATTACGTAGTTTACCAACATCTGGTCAAGGAGAAACATCGGATTCAGAATTCCAATGTCACAAGAAAATCCATACAGAGAACAACAACGAAAACAACGAATAGTATCAGATCAACAAAGAATGACACAACCGCCTTTACATTTGAGCAAGATATACATTTTTATGTATCTTATTCTTTTATGATTTTTGTCTTGTATGTTTATTTGAGTTTTTATATAATTTAAAATATAGTAAAATCTATCTATTATATTTTTTGTATTTTGTTGAATTTAATTGAATTTATGTTGATTTTTAAAGTTGAAAACTGATTTTGTTTTGTTTTTTATTTATAACAATAGAAAATGTATATTTTTTTAACATATTTAATACTATATATAATATATTATTTATGATTTTTTGAATTTTTTAATTTATTTGAATTTTTTGTCGATTTTTGAAGTTGAAATTAATTTTATTGTGATTTTTTATTTACTAAAAATATTTTTATTTTTTTAAAAATGATTTAATACTGTATATAGTATACTGGTATGTATTTTATAAGATTTTCGTTTTATTTTTTAGATGTATTTTATTTAATTCAAACTCATTGAGGGGTATTGTTTAATATTGTGTATATAGGTATGGACGTATTACTAGAAACTGAAAGAAATGCATGTGAAATAACGGATGCATGTATATGTGCGTAAAATGATCAACAACCACGTGGTGCTTCATATGCACTCAAATTGTCCTACACTAGTTAGTAATAACAGAATGTTCAATGGACCTGTATGAAAAGCACCGTGGTAAAATTCACAAAAGTTCTAATTCACACGTGATGGACATGTATTTTTGCCATTAAGGACATGTTCTCCAATTATCGGATTTGGCAAGATTTCTGCAGTATTCCTGGTTTCACGTGCAAAGCATGTGCCCGTGCTTAAGTGGTGACAAGCTATGATTGAGCTGTCAGTTTTGATCTGATGCTCCTAGTAGTGGTACGTGGCATGGTTTGGTATGCGTAGATCTTCGATCAGATCAACAACAAGAGCAACTCTCGATTGGAGTGCGCGGATCGACTTTCATCTGATAATTTTACGATAGATGCAGATTTTGGAGGATTTCGTCCTATTCTTCCCCAACCTTCCAAGCAACGATGCTAGATCTAAAATGATGCTTGATCTCGGTCATACTTTCTGACCTCTAGTATTATTGTGTTTGATCGCGATCCTCGCAGTGGTTGTATCATCTACCAGCAAAACTTGGATCTCTCGTGATGGAGCTTCTCGATTTGGTATGGTTTTAGATCTTTGATGAAGCTTCAGACGTCCCGGTATAAGCGAACCGGATAGAAAAAAATCAAAGTGATGAAAATTGACCGACTCCTCTAGCCTTCCGGGGGCTCGCATCCAAAACTCACGATCTTTCTTTTAGCTTATATATATATATATATATATATATAGTTTTTCGGTATTTTCTGAAACCTATGGTCAAAGAGATCTAGCTACTACCATACCGCCTTACTCGCCTTGGCTTTTCCCTTGGAAATCTTGTTGTTGACTTGCCTGAGACCGTCTGACTATGCTCCTTCCCCAGCTCGTCGAATTCTTGCCACTGCCCTCGGAGAAGCCCAGGTATCGCAGGTCAATGCCTTGCTTCTCGCTTCCAGAGCTTGTTAAAAGGAAAAGGGCCTCATGCGGCGGCAAGAACTGAGAAAAAAGCTTCGAACTCTTGTCTTCCCGATACTATCTTTTTCTAACATTATAGATTAGGGGTCTAGTCTAGTGCACTAAGATTTTATATAGCTGAAGTCAGCATCTAGCTCCCGCTCTAGCCAACCTCGCTCACCTGGAACTCTCACTGAAACTGCGCGTGTAGACCATCTGATCCTAGCCCTAGGACTGTCGGGAAAGGTTGAAGGTAAGAGGCCAATTCGACAGGCTAAGAGATGTCGAACTCTAGACCTCTTATGCATCGGAAGGCCTCATTCTCTTCTTACCCTACTTTGAGGGCTTTTGGCTTAGGGGCATTGCCGCGGTAGGTCGAGGGCTAAGAATGATTACCGGCGGCTATATATAAGTAATCTAAATTATTATTCCAATAATACAAAGGTTTTAGATCTTTGATGAAGCTTCAGACGTCCCGGTTTATACCAACAACCCTTCGCTTCATTTGCTCATTGAAGGTGAGCATAACCGCTCGTGGCAGTTATTGATTGGAGAGAAGAAAGTCCCACATTATTGACGGTAATCCTATGTCTGGGATCAACTGAAACAGAGGAGGGAGGATGAAGTGAGATGTGCACGACATCAGTGATGGATGAAAGGGCTACCTAGAAAGCCATCGAACAGTTTGTAGGATTATCTAAGGGTAAAATTATCACCGACAAACTTCACCAACAATCAACCCACTCCAATCTGATCAAACTTTATGGGGTCGTCTCTTCAATCCAACCAAACTTCACCAGTAATCTTAAGGTCAAAAATATCTCCAGCAAAACACTTGCACACCCCATGGATCTTCCCATTCCCTCCCCATTCCCAACCTATACACGAACGTGATATATATCGCTGGAGGAAGGCCAACAATAAAGAGAGAGAGAATATCCATCAATCAACCCATCTATTTAGTTGCTTAACATGGAGGGTCGAGGTCAGTTGGCGAAGTCCAGAGTGGTAAGGGTGAACTCGCAGGAGTCCTGGGACATGTATAGTGCAGAGGCCAACAATCAAGGATGTCATGCAAGCCTAATGCTCATACACGGTGTGCTCATGTTGTTGTGTAGGTGTTTGTCCACTTCACTGCCTCATGGTGTGCACCGTCGATTGCCATGAACCCATTCTTCATGAACTTGCTCACAGCTTCATCGATGTCTTATTCATCTTGGTGGACGTTGACGGATCCAAGGTGAGTTTTAGTCGGTCTCTCTTTTTTTCTTATTAGGATGTCACCAAGGGATGGAGGTGAAGGCAATGCCAGCATTTGTGATAATGATGAAGGGGAAGGTGGAGGCAAAATTAGTGGAGGCCAAGAGCATGTAGTAGGATAAGAAAAGGGAATACATGAAGGGTTGGCGTATGGTGATAATTACATACAAGTGCGGTGCCAGACAAAGCAGATACCACACCAAGAAGAAAAATTTAGCTTTTCAGCTATTGTTTAGGTGACGAATCCATGATTCATCGACTTTATATGGTGATTTTAGCAGAACCCCCTTAATAATTCAATAATTAAATCTCCTAAATTCAATTTATCAACATTCATTACCTATATTAAATCAAGATAAAAATATGCAATTAAATAACCTCATTTTTAATCTGAATTGAGCCTATTATTTTATGTACAAAAATAAAGTATTTTGACCTATTTTCTTATATTATATTCTTTAATCAATTATAACTTGGCACCAAGAATTAAAACCCATAAAAATCAAAAAATCAAGAGAAAATATAAATCCGACATTGTATTTTTTGTGCATGTTTTAACTCTATCTTCTTAATTTTACAAAATTATAACATATAAAAAATACATAAAAATTAGATTGATTGTGTATATATTGTTTATAAATTATTTCACTAATTAAAATTCAATTAAAATACAAAAAAATCACAAAATAAAAAATGTGGTATTTTATAATCTATAGATTACCTCCAACAATATATCTTGTACAGATGACCTCTTCTGATTTTGGGTCCTTCACAAAAGTTGTAGCTCTCGGCGAGACGAGAAACTTTTATGAAGACCACTTTTCATGTGGCTTCATTTACTATTTCCTTTTTGTTTTTCTTCTTGTTTTTTATATTTTATTTTATATCTTTAATTCTATTTATTATTACTATTTTATTTAATCTATTATTTTACTTTTATTTTATTTACTTTTATATTTATTTTTATTTATTTATCCTCTCTCTTCTCTCTCATAGGCATGTGCTCTATACGTGCCTTCCCCTCCCTCTCTCTGCACGTGCACTGCACGCGACCCCCTCACCCCTCTCCTTTCATGCACCGGTCGTTACCACCATCGCAACGCCCGCTGCCTCGCTCCCTTCCTCCGGCCATTATAAAGCCTCTCCCTCACCTCGCATAACTGCCACCTCTGCCATTATAAAGACACCGAGCCACTTTCGTCCATCATATCCGCCCTTCGTCCCTGCATGTGCATGTGATAGTGGCCCAACCTTTCCCGGTGTGATCCAAAGGCCATCCTCCATTGATGCCCTTCTTCTAGTGCAGCCGAGCCTCGAGGCCCTCCGTTGGACCTCTGACGGCAAGAACCAGAGTCAAGCTCCGCTCCTCCACGCACCAGGCTAACCTTCTTTTCTCCCTCTCTTTGTTTTTCTTCTTTCTGATCTCATCCATCACCTATGCTTCCAGGCATGCCTCAATCAGCTCATCCGCACCACCTCAACACTATGACACCTCTTACCCACTCGCACGACCTTCACCTTCCTCGCTGATAGCCCTCACCATCGCCTTCTCCGCTCGACTCCGCTCGGCCACGTTGTTGCACAATCAAGCATCTCCCTTCACCGAGCGCCTACGCCTTCCTCCAGTCATCCTTGCTATCGTCTCAAATCCTCCCCACTACCTCTACAAGGAGTCATTGGATCGAGGGATCCAACGTTCTCGTGTCATCACATCATCCCCTTTGAGCATCGGCCCACGCCTTGAGGCTCGAGCCCTCCTAAACACCATCATACTCAGACTGTCTCCCTTTATACTTTGGGCAAGATATCCCTAAGTACAAACAAGAAGGGGAGACAGTGGATGGGATCAGAGAATGAATCAATTCGAGGTGTACACCCCCTACATAGGACAAAGCACATCCTAAGTATAGAAGATTGTCAAAAAAGGGAGACATCTTTTCATAAGGAAAAAGAAAACGAAAAGAAGAAAAGATAGATGAAGATAGAACAAAAGGAGAAAATAGTGAAGAGAATATACGCATCACTCCCCCTATACTTGGGGTTAAAGAGTCCTAAGTATAGACAACAACAAGAGTTACTAAACGAAATGAAGAGAACACTTAACTCGTCCACCCTCTATACTTAGGACAAAGTACATCCTAAGAAAGGTAACGCACAGAAATGGGGTGGATGAATGAAATAGTGGATGGAAGAAAGAAGACAAAAGTGGATGCACAAAGAGATGGATATACAAGGGATCAAGAAGGTAGAAAGAGAACCTTCTTGCGAGACCGTTGAGGAATGGATCTAGCAAGGTGCAGGTCAACATCGAGGTCCTCAGTAGACACAACCCGATCATGATCGACCTGGTGAAGATCCTCAACGATATCAAAGCAGAAAGGCACAAACTGGTCAGTGGAAGAAGTGTGGTCAGGTACAGCCTGGGAAGTCTCCATTAGGTCATCATCAAAATGAAATGGGATGAACTCATCTACGGAAGTAGTCTGGCCAGGCCTGTTATGTAAAGTCTCGTAGATATCAAAGTTAAAAGACTCGAACTCATTAATGGAAGTAGTCAAGTCAAGTCCAGCCTGGCAAGTCTCAACTGGATCCATCATCCTCATCAAAAGGCATGAATTCATTTATAAAAGTAATCAGATCAAATTTGGACTCCTTAATCTCTACCAAGTCAGCCTCATGTCAAAGGTATCAATCGTGTAAATCTTGCGGATGTCATCAGCTCAACACCAATCACAGGAAGAGGAAACTCCCAGGTCTATGCTTTCCGAGTCTTCTTCCATATGGAGTAATTCTCAGGTCTCATCATCGGTCATAAAACAAACCTCTCTGATATCATCAGATAGGTCATAGGCCTCGGGGTCAGTTAAAACATGTGTAGTCACATCAAGTGCAGGTCTCTAGTCGGCAATAGATGCAGTGATGACCACAATGCTCCCGTCATCAGGACGGAAGCAAATATCTCCTGATCCATAATTAATAATGACTCTCGCAGAGGAGAGAAAGGGTCGTCCCAGGATGATTGGAGAGTGCTCCTCAGTGGTGGAGTATCCACGGGCAATACGACAAAATCAACATTGTAGCTCATTCCCTAAATCCAAATAACAACATTCTCTAGAGTATCTTTCGGCCTCTTTATTGATCCATCAGCAAATTGAACGATCATCCTAGTTTTCTTAAGAGGCCCTAAGTGAAGAGATTGTACCAATGAGAAGGATATTATGCAAATTAAAGCACAACCATCAGGGAGAGTGTGATCACATGAATGGTCATAGATGGCGCATCCAATGAATGGTGTAGTAGTGTTCCCTTTCCTAGAAGAAGGACGGTGGGTGATGGCATGGGCAGTGGCCATGGTCAAAATATGACGCTAAGATCTGCTCCTATGCTTTCTCTTTGTCACGACCCCGATTCTCCGGTTGTCGAATCCTCCCATATATGGATATGGTTACTCAACAATAATTTATTCAACAATCACAACTAACATTTAGAAATGGAGTGCAATTAAAAATACTCAGAAGGAAGTATTTCAACATTTTTCCATTCACAAAATAAAGTTCACATGATACATTATCCTACTATAATCATTTACATGTACAATATCTGGAAGGAAATACGCAAAATATTACTAACTACCTTACAGAATAAAGATATTGTGGTTGGCCGTATGATTATATTAGTTGGCTGGATTATTAATGTCCTTGCGATGGCTCACTGACACATGTGGGATCTTCCAAAAATCATAGGATAACAATTAACATATGCTAAGTGACGAAGAAGAGAAAAAGCAAACAAATTGTGTAATTTTTCAAAACTTGTTATGACAAAAAGTTTCATTCATTCTCATTAATTTAAGTCATTCCTTTTTATTCCACGTCAGGGATTAGTCCAGGGAATTCCCTCACCACTATATGGACTCCGAAGCTGTGGACACTTCAAGATTGGAGATTACATTGATATGGTAAGCTCATGTCGTCGCGCGTCGCTTCAACCAATCCTCCAATACTACCTTGACAATTTCCTTTTCTTTTATTATCCAGGATCTCAAGCCCTCAGCCTGGAAAACAAGGAGCACACCGTCCTAGAGGACTCGGTTGCTTAAACCTCAGGCTAACATTTAATCATATAACCTAGCTGCTTTAAATACATGTTATCGTGACTCAGCCGCTATCAAACCACCTGTGCCTCCACATGGCACGACTACATCTTCCGTCGTTCAACTCGAAGATATTGGCACCCGGTACTACGCGTTGCAAAATTATTTCGTTTGCACTTATCATAACAGGGCAACTGTGTACCACCTAAGTAGGGCCATGCCAATACGGGTTCCTTCTGACAAACCTACATGTTGCATATCCGACCTGTAGTTCTACTCCCAGTCATCCTTAACGTGACACGCGATCCTTTTCAGGATCCAACTCAAAACACATCAATTCCCATGATGTAATTCTTCCGTTAAGCTTTAGATTAGAATAACTATAATTACTGAATATAAACTTACATATATATTAATTCATATATTTATATACTCATATTTATGTTCTTTTTAACTTCCAAACCCTAACTTTCCAAACCACTGCATCTATTCGATGCTTAGACCTTATTTTAGCTGAAATCACAAAGCAACTTTTCACACTTTCTCAAAAATAGCCAAATTAGGGTACTTCATAGTAAGGAGCATAAATACAAAAATCTCAATGATCTTATATGAAAACCCAATCACAAAAAGGAATGATTCATTACGTAATCGAGCTCTTTTTCACGTATGCATTGCTTTATCATGATTCTTCTTCAACATGATGATTTATAGCTCCTGAAACAATCGAATTTCATTTTCGTATCAAAAACGCTAAGAACGTGCCAAGAATGTGAAGAACGAATGAAGAACACAAACAACGCGAAGAACACACGAAGAACACAAAGAACTTACATGAATAACATATTTTCTCTTGAAATTTCAGCTGAGCTTCCCCTTATACAGGGTGATATTTCTAGGAAAATTTCGGTAAAGTTTCCCCTTATACGGGGTGATATTTCTTATAAATTTTCGGTAGAGTTTCCCCATATACTGGGATATATTTATAAAAAAACAAAAAGAGTTTCCTCTATAAAATCACTGAAAGGAAACAATAAGGAAACTGAACATGAATCGAAAACCTAGCTCACGAAGCAACTAAAAGAGGATCGTACCTTCCTCCTCCCCGTTCTCCCGACAACACTTCGCTAGCGCTCCTTCCTCGCCTCCCACTCCTCCTCCCGACCTCTCAACCCTAGCCCTTGGAGTGATGGTGGTAGTGGAAATCGTAGAGAATGAATGGGTAGGGTGGGCTATTTATAGGCTCCAGAAAACTGCTAACCATAGTTAGAAAACCATGGTTTAGACCATAACCGCAGTTAGCGACCCATGGTTTTGGAAATAATTTATGCGAAACTTAGGGCTTAAGTAAGAACATTCCAAAGGATTCTAGATTCGCTAATGTGCTTAGTTAACACTAATCGTGATTAACTTTCACTAATCACGATTTAACTTTTACGGCTTAGGCTTATCTTTTGCTAACTATTGATTAGTGTTCACTAATGGTCATTAGTGGTTTTCAATCCATCATTAGTTTCTTAATCATTCTTAATTAGTCTTAATGACAGTCATTATGGGTTAATGATATTTTAAACCTCCTTACTTCTCTTTCTACTGAAAATCATAACAAATTGAAACGAAGTTTGATTCACACGAAACAAATTCCATTGGTTTCCTCTTGACGAGCCGGATCTTATTATATAGGATCCGAGAGATGCCAATTTCAAGGCTTTACACTCTTCTTGGGCTAAGGAGTAGATAAATGGGTCACGACCTGATGAAGTGGGGCTTTAATGATCTCATGAATAATGGCCACCACTGCATGTTCAGTCAATATTTTTTGAATTTTTAGATCTCCTCCATATAAGGGTGGAGATCAGAGACATCATATACACAAGGAGGACTAAGAGCAGTTTGTACGGTGTCATCCTTGGGGTCAAAGGCGAGATATGGGGTGAGTGAATGTGTGGTCAAAGAATCCGATAGATCTGCCCTCTTCTCATTGTCTGAATCAGCAACGTATCTCCCGAGATCTTTTTGGATTTTTAATTTTTTATTATTTTTTGTATTTTGGGTGATTGTAAGCTCTCATGAGTATCCTCAAATGAATCTATAAATCCAGAGTGTGAATCATCAATGTGGATCTTATTTAGGCTAGTGAGCTCATCAATCATCGAATTCATATTATCCATGATCTGGGTCGAGGACTCAAGTGTGGACAACATAAGAGGTGACTCCAATAGATCGGTCTCGAGTGGGTGAGGTGAAGGAAAATGTGAGGGTAGAGGTGGTGGGTAAAAGTCCGAGGCCTGAAACTGTGGCTGAGGCGGATATGTACAAACACAAAAATCAGGAGCAAAGTCCTCATGATAAATTGGATGTGGACCGATTGGAGGGTATGTGACATCCACAAAGTTCGGATAAAAATAACTCCAGTCAGCCATCTCCGAAACAAAAGGAAAATGATTGAGAGAACACGGAGTCAAATCAAGAGATGTGAGAAAAAGGTGCAAAAGTGTAATGAAGATCGAGTATACGCACAAGCAATCATAAAGAAATATACACAAAATAAGACCCATCAATTCACCTACTCAACATCGTGAAGACCGTAAAAGTTCAGTCTTTTTACCTTATCTGTTTTAGAGTTAGGTGAGAAGACAAAAATTGTACAAATCATGATGGCACTAACCTTAATGTGTACGTGAGCAAATTAAAATGAATACAATGAGGGGATACCATAACATATGTACAATAAGAACTAGAATTCTTATCGATACTGGAACTTATAGGGAAGAAAATGGATTTATGAATGGAATCAAATATGCAGTATTTACAGAAAAAAGTATTCGGTTATTGGGGAACAATCAATATACTTCTAATGTCGAATCAGGATCAACTAGGACATAAATAAAGCATTGGGTCGAACTCTTCTTTGGTGTCAAGGTAATAGCTATGAATAGTCATCAACTCTCCGGAAAGGGTAGAAGAATGGGACCTATTATGGGACATACAATGCATTCCAATTATGAAATTTTAAACCTTTTTTTGTACTAACATAGTGGTAGAAAGAGTACCCCGTTATGCCTGGACTTCAAACGGTTTAGTTTTAACCATGTTCATGGTCCCAAATTATTGGTTGATAGAGAATCAAAGTGAATTTACCAATAAATCGCGAAATGCTATGGTTCTTACATATGATTTATTAATTTATTCATAAGTAATTCATCGGGATCCGCATCTTTATTTGTTATTTATATATACTACGTCTTCCCAGACCCATATCCCCTAAATAAAAACTCAAAATGTATCAAAATCATCTTTAATTGTATATAACTTCTAATAAGATATTTTAATGAAGGTGGTTTCATATTTTTTGGAGTTAAGGTGTATATGTTAGGTTTTGGACCCCTATTGCACAATATACTCGAATAAAATATTCATTTTATTTATTATTTATTATTTTTATAATCTTATATTTTTGTAATTTTGTAAATATTGTTTATAATATATGTACATATTTTGAGTATATTAAAACCATAAATAAAATTAAAAAAATAAATCAATATACAAAATACATAGTTGAAATACCTATACATATACCTATATAGTATATATACCTATTCATTTAAGTGTATACAATACATTATAGAAATACAAAAAAAATATTTGTGTACCTAAAAATAAGTAATAATTTTATAAAACAAGAAAATAAAATAATAAAATCAAAAATACAAAAACTAATACTTAAACTTGGATGAATATACATATAAATATACACTCAAAAAATAACTCGTAATTAATTAACACCAAAAAATAAATATCATGATAAAATACTTTAGAAAATAATAAACATTTTTTTATTTTATAACTTAATATTAATGAAATCATTTATTATTTATTTTCAAAATTACAAATACTTATGGATCCGGTTTTTTCTGGCTGGTCTACGTGGACCAACCAGGGTTCACCACCAGTTGACCTCGGTCAACTCTCTGATCGAGGTCCTAGGTCTATCAGACCTAGGTTTCAACCCGTCTTCTCGATTTTTTCCCAAAGGATCAATGCATCCTTTTGGTTGGATTTCTTCTATGACTTTCGTCCTCGATCCTTACTCAACCAAGCGAGGGGGATTTTTCGATCATAGAACCTTTTATTTGAGCATGCTCCCTCGATCTTCCTCCCGCTTCCACCACCTGTACAAAACCCCCTCCTTGAACTTCTTCCATTTTTTAATCTCCTTTTGGCCATTTTCTCCCCTCCAATTGTAGCTCTCGGGCTTGAAGAGGGTGACAACCTCTTTGTCCAGCTCTTAGACACATCGAGGAGCGGCTCTGAGGGATGTTCCACCCATCTCCGACGTGCACCGCCGCCGTGAGGTCATATCAAGCCCCCGGGACACTTGAGGTATCTTTCCTATCAACTATAGGTAGATCTTAGTGTTAGGTTTTATTTCTTGCAGTTATTTTAGCATTTCATCGCTCCTTTTAGTGTAGAATCACCCACTCATAGTCCGTCATAGCTAAGCTCCAGCAAACCCCTCCGCTTGTCTCCGACCATGCTTCGACCCGTAAACCACCTCATCTTCTTTCCCCTTCATTTATGGTCATCCCACGCACCTCCAGCTCCCCTAATTCTCATGGAATTAGGACTACAATGCTCCACCACTTCCACATCGCCAGAGCTGCCCCCGCTTCGATCCATTACGCCTCCATTCCATCACCTGAAGGGTCGAGGCAATTTGCCCTTGACCTTATAACAATTTCGTGCAGGTACTTGGAGCATAAAGCCATCTGGAGGCTATTTTGTCCCTCGCCAGAGATATATGGAGCAACACTGCTTCTCCGACCTCATGGGCGAGCTCTAGTGATCATTGGTTTCCTTTTGAGCGTCCAACAGATAGAGGAAAACACCAGTACCCTTTTGGGCCATTTTGGAGCAGCAGATCACATCAGAGGAGGGAGATCTCTCCAGAAGAAGCTTGCCTCAGCGGAGCTTCTTCCTAGTTCATCCACCAACCTCCTCCGTCGTTGTATTGGCCCATGTTCTTCGCGAACTCCAATAGCCATAGGATCGCCCGTGCCTCCAGCCATCAGATCAGACTTGGGATTTAATCCCAAGCATCCATCGGTGAAACGACATCTTGCGACATGATGGTGCCACATACATAAGTGATAGCATCTGCATCATCCGTTAATGCCTTTGACTATGTATTTTGCATTCTACACCTAGCGTATATATATATTATGTATATATATTATAAAATACATAATATATATATATAAGATAGTTATATAAATAGATAGTATTATCAGACAAAAAGTATTTATATCTTATGAAAATTAATTACATTATCTATAAAATTAAGTATAGATAATGAATAGAAAGAACGATCCGCCAATACATGTCTTTCACATACAACAATAAAAATTAGTAATTTCGCTTTTGAATGGCAGTTCCAAAAAAACCTACTTCTATATCAAAAAAATGTATTCGTAAAAATATTTGGAAGAAAAAGGATATTTGGCTGCAGTTAAAGCTTTTTCTTTAGCTAAATCTGTTTCGACAGGAAATTCAACAAGTTTTTTTGTACGACAGATGTATTTGGTGAATCAAATACATGGTCTTTCTTATTAATTTAATTGGTTTATAATATTAGTTTAGTAGAACTTTTTTTGAAAGATTCTTTTTTTTTCAATGATTTCATTCATGCCTATTCCATGTCGAGTAGACCTTATCATCGTGAGAATTCTTAATTCATGAGTTGTAGGGAGGGACTTATGTCACCACAAACAGAGACTAAAGCATGTGTTGGATTCAAAGCTGGTGTTAAATATTACAAATTGACTTATTATACTCCTCAATATGAAACCAAAGATATCGTTGGTTGGGATCGAAATATCCACAAGATCGGGATCACAATTTGTATCGATTAAATATCCGCAAGATCGGGATCACAATTTGTATCGATTAAACAAATCGTCAGAATCCCCAAAATAATACATTCATTATTTTTGTAAAATTTGCAAAAAAACCCTCAAAGTTTTTATATTTGCATTTTTGTTCGTGCTAGTTCACCTCACATGTAGTCCTACATGAGGTAGGCATTTTGCACTAATATCTGACAGGCAAAACAACTTGGTTATCACCCTGATCGGCCATGCCGTCGTACAACCAAGCATATCCCTTCACCGAGCGCCTTCGCCTTCCTCTAGTAACCCATGCCGCCATCTCAGATCCTCCCCCATTGCCTCTCCTAGCAGTCGTTGGATCAGGAGATCCAACAGTCCTCGTGTCATCACATCACCCCCTTTGAGCATCGACTCATACCTCGAGGCTCGAGCACTCCGAAGCACCATCACCCTCCAGGTGTTGCCTCGGACACCAAACCTCATAAGCGTACCAGAGGCTCCATCCGAGCCTCTACCACGCTGCCACCTAGAGGCTCGGTTCTCGAGCAAGAGCATTTACGCACGGTGGGGAAATTATAGAGGGCCCTCTGCTTCCTCCAAATTTGTAAGAAAGTACCTGCCCAGCAGAGTCGCATGCCCCGCGTATGCGCCCATAAACAAATTGCATCTAAACCCTCCCAGATTTTATTTATTACAGATAAGACCCTTCAGGGACTTATTTAAGATAAAAGCTATTATTTTCATTGTATTTTAGTCCCTAATATATCATTTCATCATATCTTTCTCATTTGAACTCTGATTTCTGCGTACAATATGCCATTTTGAAGCTATTTCTTTGCTCTTTCATTTTATATCTTATGTACAAATCAGAAGCTATTTAATGATGAATATTATTTGAGGATCTATTTTGATCAATGTAGGCTATTTTTTGATAGATTTGTGATATTTTATTGAGAAAATTATTTATTTAATTTGTAGAGACTCATTTGAGGATATTTAATTTGATTAATCCTCTTGTGATCATTATCGATTATTCTTTGAGGAATTATTGTGATTATTGATAATTAATAATTAAGATTTAATCTCTATAGGGGCTTAATCAAGAGGAAGGAAATTTTTTAGTTCCCTGTTATTTTATGTAATTAAAGTTTATTATATTTAAGGAGTAAATTAAAGGAAATTTAGAGGTCAAATCTTCTTAGATAAAACCATCAAGTGATCTCTTTATTCGTAAGATTATTCATTGGTTATTCTTTTAGATTGTAGCCTAAAATTAAGTTGATAAATATTTCTTGACATTAAGATAATTAGCCTCTTTTGATCTATGATGAGGATTGATTTATTAATTTAAATAAGAATTGAAGGAAAGAAAAATCAAAGATCATGAGCTTCACTATTCCCTCTGTTAATTTTACTTCGTTTGCATGCATTTTCATCATTGCATTTCCATTATTTTATTTTTATTTTCTGACACAGAGATTAACATATTAATTAATTATTTAAATTAATTTAGAATCAAATAATTAGAGATAGTTTGTTCCTTGTGTTCGACCATGGTATACTTACCGAGTAAAAATTGTTCCACAATATTCAAAATTTGCAGTTTTTGATGAATTGTTTTTCACCTCATGTACTACAAACATCAGCTATTAAAGAGGTGGATTCCTATGCAAACAACATGTCCCTGAAGACTTGAATATAATAAGAAATTCATCATTAGATGTTGAACACTTTTGATAATTTGGGGTGGGGGTACAAGACAATGAGAATAATTTAGCATAACACATAGGAGGGGAAGAGGGGCATCTTAAGGACGTATGCGAGAGTAGTAGGATCAATGTATGGTCTGACGACATTGACATGAGGAGGGGGCCTGCAATTGGTGAAGGATGGGACAAAGGATGAGCGGGCAACATAGGAGTTGTGGGAAGGATTAGGTCAGGGGTTATGGGTCCTATGACAGAGGTGAGGGTTTCCAATTATGCCCCTCTTACATATACCTCATTTTAAATAAACCATGATTTAGTTCAACTCATTGGCAGCAAAACTAACGGAAGGGCATAAGCGATAACATAGCAAGAAGTCAACATGATAAATGATATTGCAAAAAGAGAAGGGTATAACTTAAATTGTAGAAGTTAAGAGGCACAAATATGAAAACCATGTTTTAAAAAGCACAAATATGCATTTTAATTTTTTTCCTATAAATATGGAATGAACTCTTATTTTAAAAACTGCATATCTAAAGAACATATTAACATTATTTATTTTTAAACTAAATATTCGAAATATTGACAATATCTTGTATGTATGGTACAAACATATGTAAAATATGTATATGTGTAATATATATTGGTTATGGTTGTGCTTATACATGTACATAATGTTCTATGTGTGAAATTTTGTCTGGTCCTAATGATAAACCGTAATCCACATCTTTTAATAATGTCAAATTGTAGAATATGAGGTGGACAATAATTAAGCAAAAACCACAAATTTTGAATATCATGGAATAATTTTTACTTGGTAAGTCTACCAAGGTCGAACACAGGGAACGATGATTTTTAGTTGCATGTTTTAAATTAGTTTAAATAATAATTAATTGCAATGTTAATATATGTGTTAGAAAATGAAATGAAAATGAAATGCAATGAAAGAGATGCAATGCGAATAACATAAATAGAGAGGATAAATAAGCACGGGATTTGTAGATTTATTTAATTTTAATCCTAATAAAAATGATCAATATCCTCAAAAATTGATCACATGTCAAAAGAAATAAGTATTCAATTCGAATCCAAGTTGCAAGAAAGAATGTTAATAGATCTATAAATAATCATGAAACATATTAATAAGATCTCATAATGATTTTATCAAAGAATAATTGATATTGAAATTCTTGTAAATATATCAGACTTTAATCTCATAAATTTTAGGGAAATAAATTAATTCCTTCCTAATTATACCTCTGTAAAGATTAATTTCTCGAAGAAAATAATCAATTGTCAAAAGAGAATTAATCAAATTGAATTTCTTCTCAATGGACTCCACTGCGAAGATTAAATCCTCAAATAATGATCCACAATAATCATAAGAGGATTAATCAAATTAAAATTCTTAATTGAATCTATGCAAAATAGATCATTAATTTCTCAATAAAATATTGCATAAGTCAGAATGCAGCCTACATTGATCAGATTAAACTTCAAATAATCATCACCAATAAATATCCTCTAACCAGACCAGAAAGTATATAAAGTGATGGATCATTCAACAAGCTTCAAAGTGATATATTGTGCGTAGAAATCGAGGTTCAAATAAGCAAGATATGCTAAATTGAAGATTCAGGAACTAAAATGCCATAAAAAGATATATTTTTATCTCAAAGAGGTCCCTAGAGGGACTTATCTACAATCAGGAAAAAACTATCTGGGCATTTATGTAATTGCCCAGGAAGGCACGTGCTCCTCACATGCGGTGGGCGATGGGGACCTGGACGTAATTATATGAAATGGCAGGGTTGTGGGTGCAATTTCCCCCTACGCACACAGGGGGGCACATGCGCTTGGAGACTCAGTAGAGGGGCTAGAGGTTTGGAGTCCCGAGGCTCCATGTGACGACATTTGGAGGCTCAGGTAGAACCTCAGGTCTGTGGCTGAGGTGCGATACTCGAGGCACCACGTGGCAGGAGGTCATGCTTCGGAGGGCTCGAGCCTCGAGGCATGGGCTGAGACTCGGGGGGTGGGGGATGACATGGCTGACACAAGGCTGTTGGATCAAGGGCTATACGCCCAATCCAACGATGGATGGTCCTCCAGGCGAGCGGGGCTATGGTCGAACGTGGAGAGGGCGGATGTGGCTGAGCATGGCAGAGGCGAGCAGCTGAGGCAGTGGATGGAACAACAGTGTGTCGACGAGGCGAGAGCCCGATCGACACGCGATCGATGAGGGCGGAGGAGCAGAGGACCCAAGCCGGCGATGCTCGGTTGTGAAAGATTGCGGTCGAACCTGGAGGGGAGGAGTTGCGTCCGAGTCGATGGATGATGATGAAGATAAAATAGGGTGAAGCTTGATCGAAGAAAAGAGGAATAACGAAGGAGAAGAAAGCAAGAAAAAGAATAGATGAATGAAGGGGGTCGTCGGAAGGGGGATGAGCTAAGCTTGGTTCCGGTAATCACTCAAGCCACACAACGATGTGGTGAGCTTCGTTGCTCGATGAGGCACGACAGGGGTAGAGAAGCCCCCCTGGATCACGCCTTGAATGTGGTCGTTGCTGGAGAGAATGTGACCCCTGTCACAGGTCTCTTCTCCATCTCTCCCTCTCTCTCACTCGTTGGAGTCGAAGACAACAGATGAAGAAGAGAGGAGAGGGGGGCTAGCATGTAAGAGGAGGTGGTGGCGTAACGATGGGGATGGGGTTCACAACGGTCAATTGGGAGGTGAAAAGGCCGCGGCGCGTACGGGTGGCGGAATAGGAGGTAACAGTCGTGGGGAGTAAAGGGAGGGGGCGGGCTCGACAGGGGAGCAGGCACGGGGCACGTGTCGCGCAAGTGCACGTGAAGGGAGATGGCAGCATGTGTGTGGCACACATATACAAAAATGGGGAGGGTCGGGTCACGTGCTATGCACATGACCAAAGAGAGAAGGGAAGAGAGAGAGAGATAGAACAGAGGGAAAAAGATGAGAGAAATAAAGGAATAAAATAAAATACAATAAAATAATTGAAATAAATAAAAATTAAAATAATGTTACAATAAAAAGTAAAATAAAATTAACGACTAAATAAAAGTAAACTAAAATATAAATAAATAAATAAAACCAAAGAAAAATCATAAAAAACCAGTAAATGAAGTCAAATAAAAAAGTGGCCAACGCAAAAATTGCTCTCTGGACGAGATCCACAACTTTCATGAAGGACCTAAAATCAAAAGAGGACAACTGTACAAAACATACTTTTTGGAGGTACTCCAAAGATAATAAAATTTGCATTTTTGTATTTTGTGATTTTTTATATTTTAAATTTGATTTTAATTAGTGGATTAATTTATACACTATATACATAATTAGTCTAATTTTTATGGATTTTTATAAATTAGAAAAATATAAAATAAAAATAACATAGATAAAATATGCACATAATATAAAAAGTCATATTTTTATTTTTCTCTTAATTTTCCAATTTGTATGGATTTTAATTCTTTATGCCAAGTTAGTTAATTAATTAATGAATAATTTAGAGAAAGATTTAGATTAAAATTCTTTATTGTTGTACATAAAATAACAGGCCAATTCATGTATAAAATAAAGGATATTTAATTCCAGATTTTAACCCTAAGTTTAGTACAAATAATGAATGTTAATTAATTGAATTTAAGGAGTTTGATTAGGGAATTATTAAATGGATTTCACTAAAACAACCATATAGAATAGATGAATCATGGATTCACCACCTAACTATCATTTCATCCATCTTATGCTTAGTAGCCTACACAAAGCTCGTCAGTCATCATCAGTCGGCAACCTTCTCCCACACTCTTCCATCTGATTGTACACTCTCATCTACTAAAAAGCTAGAAACAAGAAGACAATCATAGAGATTGGTGGGACTTCACCATGTTATATAATGATGGTGCTTGTACTCAAGAAACTAATCTCTAATGCATTACGTATTGCCTAGAATTTTGCATTTCACAATCTCACTTCTCAAGATTTAGGGAATTGGAGTATCATGTGGAGGGAAAAGTAGAAAAGCTCGGTCGCTTTTGTTATTTGAGATCATTCCACTTATCTAGTTTTCATATAGTGTTGGAGTATATGTGTCACTTGTGTAGATGGGTAAATGGACCCCTCTAGGGTTCAGTTACCACATCCAATTATTTAGCTCCATATCTACCAGTAGTGGTAGTGATGAAAACGGTCGGATACAGATACGAATATATGTATAGTCATACCCTTATCCATTTTAAAATATGAATACAAATGTGGATACAAATGTTGATGATATGAAAAATGTGTTACTATATCCTTAAAAATGAATACAAATCAGATATGAATAATAACATAAATATTTAATAGATTGACTAAAATATACATGTTTGAGATAGTTTACACATAAACTAGATATATCAGATATAATAATTTTATAACAATTATATCAACAATGATGAATACAATCATAAAATGTTGTTACACACAATTATAAACAAATATATTAATATACTTATGTACGAAAATGAAAATACAAATACAGATGCGAATATTAGCAAATGTCAAAGTGATATCCATATTCGCATCCATTTTAAAGTAAATACGATAGTGAATCAGATACAGATATATTCATAGTCATTTTCATCCTTAAGTAGTGGGACTTGGAGGGTCGGTGGAGGCTATATAGAAGCCCCGAACCCATTGTTTCAGACGAGAGAAAGTACAATGAGAACATCAACCCTTTGAGGTGTTCTCTCGTGACTTCATCCCGCTCCTTAGGAGTAGAGTTCCGCGTAAAATTCCAATGTGCTTTAAAGCTTATTCTATATTTGATATTATGCTTCCACATTCTTCATTTTCTAGCATGTTATCATACCGGGTTCGATTCTCATGAATTTATTCTCGAAGATTTATATTCGTGGTTGTTTGAGATTCATTATAAGAGCATATGCATTGTTTGATTAATTGTTTCCGAAGATTTAGTGTTGGCAATCATGTTCATCGTACTAGGGGTTCCAATGAAACCCTAATTTAACATACCGCCAATAGACAACAGTTCCATAATTTCTAGGGTTTTTGTAACCTAGAAATGTGCCAACTTCATCATATTCGGAGTTCTGGAAATTCATGGTTTTCAAAACCCTAATTTAGTTGGCATCTGGAATCCTTTCAATGATTTTCCTACATCCAAGTCGAATCTCTAGAAGGTAGCAACAAGCTTTCACAATTGGTTCAGCCCAAGCGGCGATGGCATTCTTATGTTCTCCAGCAAGATTCTAAGGTAGAGGCGACGCAAGAAAGCTATCCATGCAGCAACACTACTCCTCCATCGCGTATTATGTGATGCTCCATGCCAAACTATTCTCCTCCATTGCGTGCTAGGCGATGCAATAACAAGACTACCTCCTTCAGGTGACCTCCTGGAGGCACATCTAGTGGCAACATCCGGTCGCATATAGTGAGCAACACCCATGCGACAACTCTCCTAGCATTGGCGATGTCGAATGGCGACAAAACACATTCTCTCCTCCGAGAGATGCACTCCTTTGAGGCAGAGTCAAAGGGTTCTCCCAATAGGGAACCCTAAGTCTCGATACAGGAAGAAGCCCCCTATTTGGACTTTAATAGCCATATGGATGCTACTATTATGGGCCAAGTTGAGTTGTGTGTATAAAAAAAGGAGGCAGAGAGAGTTAGCCCAATTGATTGAGTTGTATTTGGGCTCATTGTCTTGGCCAAGAAGATCGTGTATTTGGTTGTTGCAATGTAAAAAAAAGGGAGCACGTACAAATAAAGGAGAAAGCTAGTACGCTTAAAAAATGAGACATCTATTAAAAAGGGAATAGCCAAGAAAAAAAGGATCGTACAAAAGAATCCGTATGAAAAAAATGATTAATAATAAGAAGAAGAGAATACCAAGAAAAAATGTGATCGACTTATGATGTTTTGTTTCTCACTATATTTCTTATCTTCTCCCAACCTTGTCGGTGTCATTGTGTTCCAACAAGTATGGGAGAAAGGGAGAGTATAGTATAGAGTTCTACGAGTCTGGTGATTCCAGTTCAAATTCAGATTCTCCAGTCCAGATGCCAAGCCATATTTCATACTCTACAAATTTTCAGTTTCAAATTCGAAGTTCAGATTGGTTCCGAGTCTGTAGTTTGATGCGCATATGTTTGCCCTCATTTGTGTGGTCCCCATCTTGTTTTTGGTCTCAGAATTTTCATGTGATCCATAGGGACTCCACAACAGAGCTCCCATTCTTTATTCTATGTGGGCTAGAGTTTTCATGTTGTTTCATAGAGACTCCATAGTGGAGATGCCATTCTCTGAGCCACTATGGGAAAGACCCAATTTTCCGACGAGATGACTTTCAGACTCCATTTTCCAGCGACCGTAGACTTCGACGAGGATGCTTTCCACAACTTTTTCCAGTTCAACCATTCAGAGATGGATTAGTTGTCCACACGCTGCACATGTAGCAGGCCAGAGACTATGAAGAGGAGACTCATTTAGTTTATGTGACTCTAACATGTGCAGTATAAAGCACACATTCTCTAACAAGGAGACAAAATACGACTTATACTTCAGCCCGTTTGTTCATCCTCACTTGCATGGCATGAGAAGCAACGTTCTCGACAACAACCGACAGTTGTGTTTGCGCCGAGTTGATATTGTCCGCAGTGTCTTATATTGTGAGTTTGACATTTATTTTGATTTGTCCAAGCTGAGCATTGCATGCTCTAGCTTGAGGGGGAGAGTTGGAGTTTATGCATCACTTGTGTAGATGGGTAATTGTATCCCTTCAGGGTCCAATAACTACATCCAATGGTTTAGTCCCACATCTACAAGTTGTGGATCATGAAGGCTCAGTGGGGGATATATAAGAATCCCCAAATCCATTGTATCAGACGTTAGAAAGTGCAATGAACACATCATCCCTTTGAGGCGTTCTTCCATGCTTTCATCACGCTCCTTCGGGAGTAGGATTCTACGTAAAATCCCAGTGTTCTTCAATGTTTATTCTGTGTCTCTGATGTTACGCTTTCACATTCTTTATTTTCTAACATATAGAAAGAGATTTTTGTAAAAAGAACAAATATGGAGAGTTTATGAGTGTGGTCATTTGTTGTAAATCCATGATTGTAGTGTTGTGAATTCAGATGCCTCTCGTAAGTAGGTGTCAAAGATGATAAGATTGTGACAATGGGGATAATAATCGATCTTTCGTTATTCACATTTTTGTTCGCGATAAGCATTTCTGTGTTCTTGTAGTTTAGGGTGACAATCATGTTCAACCATTTTTTCTTGATAGGATTACCTGTGGAGCTGGTGGCACCGACAAGTGCCTTTTTTCTAATTAGGCGTTCTAAGTCATGCTTCCTTCAACCACAACGGTTTATGCTAGTTGGATATCCTAATATACTCTTGATAAAACCATAATTTATAATGTTATTTTGATTAAATTAAACTATGTCCATGGTCTTTCTATGAATTTTACCTTGTGCACAAATTACAACACTTGAGTCTCATTTGCATTGCACACAGATTTTTCTTAAAGTTCAAAACAACTTTCTAACATTTATTTCCTTCTAGCTAATCAAAACTTTCCGCTCTTTTAAATCTCACATTAGTAAGTAAATATCTCCCCTGATTACAGTTTTTTGTGCATAAACAAAAGACGTGAAGCATTTGTTTCATTTTGGCGCAGTAGGATCAACAATTTACGCAGTAGGAACTAATGATTTCAGGTCCAATTAATCTTTTTGACTGTTTGTTTTTACTTAGATGATAAGTAGAAAGATAGTAGGATCTAGAATAAAGAGTGCAATAACAATTATTGTGAGAATATTTACTTCCATAATTTCGTTGTTTTCTTTTTGCTTCACAATAACTCAAGATCTAAGGCATTATCTTGCAAATTTCATATGGAAACTTTGGTTCTGCTTTTGTATATTCTAGGAGTTGCATGCCTTGAATTTTGTATGTTTAAGATTGGTTATTTTTATCGACTATTCTTTTTTATTTTGATTTTCTTATTATATTTTTATTTAGAAACTTTATCACGTATGATGTAAAATATATCTTGACCTTTAAGATTTATAGAATTGGAGGATACATGCATTAAATTCGGTAACATATCATAAAAGTATGGAATAAAAATGCTTGATAATAAAATATGTAATTTATGGAAAATATGGATAGTGACACATCTGAATGCATTTCTCATAATTTTTTCGATAAAAGAATTTTTTTGTCGATAAAATAAAATAAATCATGACTTCATGATGCAAATAAGTACTCTTATGGCACTTCCCATTTGAAGTTACAAGGGAAGGACATTTACCAAAAGAGGGATGTGGGATAAAAATACTCAGAAGAGGTACGACTCGAAAATATTTCCTACAGTGGGAATATATCGTCAAACCATTTGACGTGGTGTGGCAGATGGTTTGCCGTGCCAGATGGACGGATAGGCGGGGGACGAGAACTCATATTTTCATCACGTGTGCCTGTTTTTGCTCTCCATATTGCACGGTAAACCACTTACTGCTTGTGACACACCAACCGATAAACGAATTATCGATTTATTCACATTCTAAAAAATAGTTTGAAGTTGTACCCGTTTGTTGGGTTATTTGCAGTTCCAGCCCCAACTTGGGCTCCTTTGGAGCTGCTGTCTTTTGCCCTTTTTTAGGGGCATCTTGGATATTTGTCCAGCAAGTAGGGAGCCCCCTTCGGTTTCCTCTTTCCCATTCCAAGGGTATGAAAAGCCCCATCCGATTCCCATTCCAACCATTTTTTCATATCAGAACACAGTAAGGGTTTTGAACCCTTGTTTTGTTCCAACCGCGAGAGAGAGGCTGAGAGAAAGAGGGAGGGAAGCTGGGCTCCTCCTCCCTTCTCCGTCAATTGAGGTGCCGCAGGCTGAGGTACAACGGGCTGAGAATGTACAGGTCGAGCTCGAGAGGAGCAGCAACAAAGAGGTAGTTGGGAACGACCTCAAGGAAGCCAAGAATCACGTTTTGGGTCTCCATCCGGGAGCCCACATGGAAGCCACTTCACCTTCTTGGTTTTGAGCACATTTGGTACTGTTATATACCTAGGGATAGTTACCTACTTGTAGAAGAACTATCATTATGCGTGTGGATTCGTTGCCGATCTTACCCCATGGCTTTTCCCTTGCTCACGTCGATTAAGGGTTTTCATGCAAAAATCTTGTTTTTGTGTGGTTACTTGTGTGATTGCTTGTCATTGTTGCCATTTAGTTCCCGAGTGGGGAACCCATATTTGTTGTGTGCCATCTTTGCTGCAGGAAAGGGATTTAGGGACACACCTATTATCCCCAACAAGTGGTATCAGAGCTCAGATTGAGCAAAATGGGCAAAGATGATGAGGGAACAATGATTAAGCTCACAAGCAGTAATTGACATATTTGGAAGTCCAAGATGGAAGACATTCTATATTGCAGGGACCTCCACGATCTGGTGGAGGGAGAGAGTGACAAGCCGGAAAATATGTCCGCAAGAACAAAGTTGAATCGAAATACCACTGGGACCATTCGGAAGTGGCTTGACATGTCCATATTATATCATGATGCTGAAGAGACGAATGCGAAGGAGTTGTGGGATAGGTTGTCCGAACTCTATGACCAGAAGACTGCAACCGAAAAGGCTTTCTTGATTAAAAAGCTCGTGAATTTGAAATACAAGGACGGGACCAAAGTGGTAGAGCATTTGAATGATTTCCAAAGCATAATCAACCATTTGACTTCCATGGGATCGGTACTTGATGATGAGTAGCAGGCACTTCTCCTATTGGGCTCATTACCAGACAGCTGGGAGACACTAGTTGTCATAGTGAGCAACTCTATGGAGGACAACAAGTTGATCAAGGCCACGGTCAGGGGTAGTCTCATGAATGAGGAGATCGGGCGTCGCTCTTTGGGAGAGATATCCTCCTCTTCACATGTGTATGCGGTTGAGAGGAGAGGAAGATCCAGTAGCAGAGGAAAGTTACAGGAGAGGCAACAATCCATGGACAAGTCCAAGGGTAGAGGAAAGTGTCACCATTGCCAGAAGCCCGGTCATTGGAAGAGAGATTGCAGGATTTGGAAGAGAGAAGAAGCTGAAGCCAAGGAGATTAGAAAAATGAAGATGGGAACATAGCTTCAGTTGTGGCTGATGACAATGCATAAGAGATGATTCTCACCATTCAAGACCAGTGCTTGCACGCAAGGAGTGATTTAGAGTGGGTCATTGACATGACCGCTTCCTATCACGTAACTCCACACATGGAGTTCTTCACCACCTACACTAGGGGTAATTACGAACGAGTCTTGATGGGTAACAAAAGTTACTCCAAGATCGTGGGCATGGGCACCATCTCAATTCAGACTGATGTTGGGTGCTCGATGACTTTGCAGAGTGTGAGGCATGTTCCTGATGTGCGGCTTAGCCTTATATCTGGTTCACGACTAGATAGTGAAGGCTACCATATGAAATTCGACGACAACAAGAACAAGATAAGCAATGGTTCTCTCATCTTGCTATAAGCAATTTGTTTCACACACTCTACATGACTAGAGTGAAGGTCATGGATGGCAGTTTGCATGCTAGCGAAGCAGACACTTCAGATTTGTGGCACCGTCGGCTTGGCCACATGAGCAGAAGGTCTTGTAGATTTTGAACAAGAGAGAGTTGATCCCCTACCACATTGACATCACTTTGTCTCCTTGTGATGCGTGTGAGGTTGGGAAGAGTAGGAGTGCACCATACAGAGTCAGATCCAAGGTGAAGAGAGGTCTTTTACAGTTGGTTCACTCGGATGTTTGTGGTCCTATGGACACAACCTCTTTGGGAGGCAACATGTATTTTGTCACTTTCATTGATGATGCAACTAGGAAGGTGTGGGTGTATGTGTTGAGGATGAAAGATCAAGTTTTTGATTGTTTCAAGAAGTTTCATACCATGGTTGAGCGCGAGACAGGGAAATTGTTGAAGTGTTTACGTACGGACAATGGGGGAGAGTACACCTCCCTTAGCTTTTAGGGCTAGTGTGCAAATCATGGCATTAGGCATGAGAGGATAGAGCTAGGCACATCCCAGCACAGTGTTCCTGCTAAGCGAATGAACATGACTATTGTTGAGAGAGTTTGATGTATGCTGAAGACATCGAAGTTACCCAAGTACTTTTGGGCCAAGGTGGTTCACACCGCATGTTACTTGATCAATCGATCTCCATCAGTTCCTTTAGGCTTCCAGATTCTAGAGCGTGTTTGGGAAGGACCTCTCATGTGCTCATTTGAGGGTGTTTGGATGCAAAGCCTGTGCGTTGGTACCCAAGGAGCAGAGGAAGAAGTTGGATGACAAGGCATTGCCTTGTATCTTTCTTGGATATGGAGATCTGGAGTTTGGATACCGTCTTTGGGATCCAAGAAAGAAGACTGTCACCAGGCACAAGGATGCGATTTTTTATGAGAAAAGGACATTAATAGATGACAACACTAAGAGTGGTGATGGGGATGAGATCTCCATGGATGATGACAGCGATGAGGACACAGATCCATCTCCAGTGCAGGGAACATGTGGAGAGGATGTGCAGCTAGAGTAGCACGAGCCAGATGCAGACCCCATTAATGCAGGTCTAGGGGACCTAGGGCAGGGGAAGCAACCTCATCCACATGCAGATGTAGCAAAACCTCAGGTCAGGAGATCTGAGAGGGCACGCCAGGCGTCATCCTGTTACCCCACTTCCAGGTATGTGATGCTTTACATATGCAGGTGAGTCGTACACCTTTGAGGGGGTACATGAGCAAAAGGATAAGGGTCATTGGCGCAATGAATGAATGAAGAGATGCTATCTCTTATAAAAAAATCATACTCATGATCTTGTTGAGCTTCCCAAAGGCAAGAGAGACTTGAAGAACTAATGGGTTTACAAGCTAAAGTCTGATGATAGTGGCAATAAGGTGAAGCACAAGGCCAGATTAGTGGTTAAAGGGTCCATCCAGAAAGAAGGAGTGGACTATGATGAGATCTCCTCCCCCGTGGTGAAGATGAATTCAATGAGAGTGGTGCTAGGAATTGCTGCTAGCATGAACCTTGAGCTGGAGCAGAGGGATGTGAAGACGATGTTTCTTCACAGTGATTTAAAGGAAGAAAACTACATGGAGCAACCACAATGATTTCAAGAGAAAGAGAAAGAGCACATGGTTTGCAGGTTGAGGAAGAGTCTTTATGGCTTGAAACAAGCCCTGAGATAGTGGTACTTGAAGTTTGATGCTTTCATGGCAAAACAAGGTTTCAGGAGGACTTCAACCGATCCATGTGTATACGTTCGTCGTCTTCCCAATGATAGGTTCATCATTCTTTTGATCTATGTGGATGATATGTTGATTGTAGGTCATGATTCCAACCTCATTGCAAAGCTCGAGAGAGAACTATCCTAGGAGTTTGAGATGAAAGATTAGGTCAAGGCAAGTCACATCCTTGGGATGTAGATTACAAGGTATAGGAAGAATCGCATGTTGTGGTTGTCACAATAAAACTATGTTGAACGCGTGTTGAAGCGGTTCGACATGAAGAACGCAAAGCCCGTCAACATGCCCTTAGCCTCTCATTTCAAGCTAACTAAAGATTCATGTCCATCTACTTATGAGGAGAAAGTAAAGATGACCAAGATCCCATGCCAATCCACAGTTGGGAGCCTCATGTATGCATTGGTTTGCACTAGACCCTACATAGCCCATGCAGTGGCCATGGTGAGCAGATTCATGTCCAATATGGGGAAGGACCATTGGGATGCCGTGAAATGGATCTTGAGATATTTGAGTGGTACCTCAAGTATGTGTCTTGTGTCTGGGAAGTCAGATCCCAAACTATGTGGCTACACAGATGCAGATATGGCGGGTGACATGGACCAGAGAAAGCCTACCTCAGGGTACATTTCTACATTTGTAGGGGGAGCCATATCATGGCAATCCAAGCTACAGAAATGTATTGCTCTCTCGACTACCGATGTAGAATACATTGCATCAGTATTAACTGGGAAAGAAGTGTTGTAGTTACAACGCTTTCTTGGTGAGTTTGGATTGGGTGACAGTGAGACAATTGTGTTTTGTGATAGCCAGAGCGCTATAGACCTGAGCAAGAGTACCATGCACCATGCTTGCACAAAACACATTGATGTGAGATACCATTGGCTGAGGGATGCAATTGAACAGAAGCAACTCACGTTGAAGAAGATTTACACTGATGAGAACCCCTCAGACATGTTGACCAAGGTAGTTACCCGTGACAAGCTCCAGCTCTGTAGAGAGCTGAGGGCGTTACTTCTTCTTGATCTCCATCATTGGACAACACCTCGCCGTTGGGGCTGGAGGGGGAAGTTGTTGGGTTATTTTCAGTTCCAGCCCAACTTGGGTTCCTTTGGAGCTGCTGCCTTTTGCCCTTTTTAAGGGGCATCCTAGATATTTGTCCAGCAAGTAGGGAGCTCCCTTCGGCTGCCTCATTCCCATTCCAGGGGGCATGACAGAAGCCCCATCTGATTCCATTCCATCCGTTTTTTCAGAAGCAGAACAGAGCAAGGGTTTTGAACCCTCGTTTTGTTCCAGCCACGAGAGAGAGGTCTAGAGAAAGAGGGAGGGCAACTGGGCTCCTCCTCCTTTCTCCGTCGACTGAGGTGCTGCGGGTTGAGGTACAACGGGCTGAGAAGGTGCAGTTCGAGCTCGAGAGGAGCATCGACAAGGAGGTCGTTGGGAACGACATCAAGGAAGCCAATCATCGCGTTTTGGGCTCCATCCGGCTTGTCGTTGTTGTCATTTGATTCCCGAGCGGGGAATCCATATTTGTTGTGTGCCATATTTGCTGCAGGAAAGGGATTTAAGGACACACCTATTATCCCCAATACCATTTTGGATAATATTTTGCAAAGATATTATATATTGAAATCCCCTTGCAATTATGCAAAGGTACTCATGGGATAATTCCTTTGCAAAATACTACCCTATGAGTACCTTTGCAAAATTCAATATATTCAGAAACAAACAAACAAAAGAATGCCTCATCGTATCCATCCACATCATCATCCCAAATGACTTCACATTTTCACCACCACACTCACTTTATGCCCTCCCCTACAAAAGTCAAAAGGAAAAGAAACAAAAAAGGATGCCACATTTGGAAACCGGGGATCGCATCCATATCCAAAATCACCTTTTAATTTCTTTCCCTAATCCCTATTCCACCCGCAAATCCACGCCCGTTCTTCACCCTCCCATTTCCCTATATATAGCCCTCGCCCCACCCCCCATTCCCCTTGTCTCCGTCTTCTCAGAAACAGATCGGAAGAGAAAGAGAGAGAACCCATCCTTCGATTTCAAAACCGTTAGCCCTTTCTCTCTCCCCTCATTTTTCTAGGCTTTCGGTTCCGGCTCGTAGAGCAGAGATGGGCTCCGACGCGGCGATCTCCAACGTCTCCCCCGTCCCCAGGGATCTGGGGAGGAAGAAAAAGGTGTGGCTTCTTTTTTGGATTTTCCTCGGTTTTTTTGGCTATCTTGCGCGTGTTTTTGAGATTTGATAGCAATTCTGATGGGTCTTCGTGTGGGATTCAGACGAACAGATCGGCGAGGTTGAAGCAGTGCAAGTTGGACGCCAGGCGTGAGCAGTGGCTCTCTCAAGGTATGAATATGGTTGTATTTGCAGAAAAGTTTGGATCTTTACGTGATTCGCTTCGGCGGTTTGTGGATCAAGGCCTTGGATATCCCCAAGATGCCTTCTGAGTTGATCCTATACCGATAGTTTGAATCTTTGAGGTCCCCCTTTTTTGTTTTGGTTTTGATCAGCCTGTCTTTTTTGCAGGGAAGAACAAGGGGTCTAAGGCGACGGAGGATGATCTGTCTCAATCTCCACCATGCCCTTCTCAGCGATCCCTGATCGGTAACCAGATGGATTTGGAGAATCTCGGAAAAAATGGATCCAGGGTTGAGGGAAACGACAGATCAAGGGCCACCAATTTAAGAGACCAAAGGCTTTCGATTGATATCCCATCAATTCTAACGTGGGAGAATTCATTAAGAGCGGATTGCACAAATAATAGTCTTGGGAGCCTTAGCAGCAGCACCGGGTCGTATTCCAGAAGCGTTAGCGATGCCGATGATTACGACGAGGACGAAGGGCACAGCAGGGGAGGGGAGGAAGGGGGACTTGATGACTGGGAAGCGGTTGCAGATGCGCTGACATCCAATGAAAGTTCACAGAGTCACCCGAAAAAGGATGTCAATGTTGCTTCTGCTGGTTCAACAGCGGCCATTGAAATGCCATCTGATCCTAGCCGTGGCATTTTGAGGAATCCCCCAGAACAAAAGTTGGTTGCAAGAGCTTGGAAGCCTGATGATGCATTTAGGCCAAGGAGTCTTCCGAACCTCCCAAAGCAGCGCATTTTTTCCAAGAATTTGGGTCAGAGTTGCGGTGGCGGAAATGCAGGGTGGCTATGTAGGAATTTTGATTCCCAGCCATTACCCTGCCCCATCTGCTATGAGGACCTCGATCTCACAGACTCTAGCTTCCTTCCATGTTCATGCGGTTTTCGTCTTTGCCTTTTCTGCCACAAGAGAATTATAGAGGCTGATAGTCGTTGCCCTGGGTGCAGGAAGCAATACAGTGACATAACTAGCAGTGAGATGCTCATGACAGGAGTAGCGCCTATCATGCACACCCGCCCGTCTCACTCTCGCAGAACTAGTGCGAGACCCTAATAGCCATTTTGTTTTTTTGGAGGGAATTTCTTCTTGTTTTCTCCATGCCTTGTCTCATTATGTGAACTTAGCAGCCTGTGTGCGAATATTGGTTTATAACAGGTGCCAATTACTACATGGTTTGGCTCATCATAGGCCAGTTATCAGTTTGATTATATTGTATCGAGCGCATGTGTTGCTGTGGAGTGAATGTGAATATATAGTCATGTTACCGTTATACATATTGCAACTTGAGTACTTTTTTCTCGTAATCTCCTGCATTTGCTTTGGAGACTTATCATTTGATACCAAGTTAGATTATAGCATAGTGCACCTTACTTATGAATTGGTTATGATGCAGTCGTGCTGCCTTTCTTTCATTTTCCACGTTTCTACTTTTTTCATTGGTAATTGCACACAGTTGAAATAAATGAACAAGGACAATGCTCTTCTGATTAACATCTTCCACTTCAGCAAATGTTGATCAAGCTTTTACATTGTCATTGTTATTTATGTACAGTGATTGCATGATAACATTTAGTTGAGACACATTCTTTAATCATCTATTTCTGATATTGCAGCTTTTATTATCTTCCTGGGACGTATTTTAGCTGGCTCGTAAAACATCACATCACCGTTCTGGTATGTCTGTCTGTATTTTCAGTCAATGGCTTTAATCACTGCCTCATAAAATTTTTTTCTCAATCAGCTCACTACCTCATGTTAAGTAATAACCTGTTGAAAGTTTGTTCATCTTAGCCTCTCGCCTCTTACACTGACATCTAGGAAGCAGATTATTTGTCCTTAAGTTGAAAAACTGTTTTTCCCTTTAATTTAACATCCCAATCCAATTTATCTCTTCTTTCTGTAATCAAGATTGATCCTTTTTCTTTTGTGCTTTGATGTCTTTAATGCGAAGTAGATATGTAAAATGTGCATGTTGCCTTTTCTTTTCTTGGTTTCTTTATGTATTCTTTGTTGTCTTGTGGAACCATTAATGTCATAATTGATTGATTGCATTTCCTATTTCGTTACTTTGATCGACTTTCAGAAATCAACAAGCTATTTGAATGCTTTACCTTCACTGTACTATCTTGTACAATTTATGATTAGTTAATACGATGCATATCATCATTTACTTGTTCTAAACATGATGTTCTCATTATGCACTGGGGCTTTGTGAGTGATACTTGTTGACGAGGATTTGCCTGACATTGGGGTGTTGAGGGAGGTATGATGGATCCGGTTGGGAGTAGACATCCTACATATGTGATGGCTTCGAACTCCATTATTTGCAAAGGAGATGATAACTCGTCCTTTCTTAAACATTGGCATTTCTATGGTTCCTCTCAAACCACATCTTGATTGGAAGGCTCGTCAATGTGTATCAATGGATGGGTTATGTTGAGTTGGTACATGGTAGGAAGAGGAGCTAGTTTAATGGAGAAATTTGTGAGGATAAAGGGGCACAATCTATGGAGGGTGAGGGTTGGCATGTTATGAGCCAAGTGAGGGGGAAAAGAGGTGATGCATGAATGGGGATACTTGTTCCCAGAACGAAGGTCCCAGCATGGAATGTACAAGATCTATTTATTCACAGAATAGATTGGTTGTGGATGGTTATTTATCTAAATGGGTTCTAGATTGAGATATCTTGAAAGATATAAGAACAAGGTCTGGTGCAACTTTGAGGTCTTATAATGTGGTGGACCGTGGACATTGTTGAAGTTACGATAGTTGGGAGGCTTGAAGGGATCTTGTTGGATTGAAATAGAGATAAATCTTTAAAGGAGGCATCTTTGACGAGTTCTAGGATGGTGACAATGTGTTGGGTTACTAATTTTGGTTGATGGTGTTGGTGTATAGACCTTTGGAGTGAGATTTGTTGTGGCTGGATATGGAGGCAATGGTGCATTTCCTACATTGTTCTTGTTTGGTAGTAGACGATTTTAGTTGTGCCTTGTAGTGGATCGTTCTTCTGATATTGTGGGTAGTTTGGTTTTTTGATTGGTGAACTGTGGATTAAGATTCTTGATGGTGATACTTATACGTTTACATAGTGAAGTTTATCTTTGAGACATAGACTTAGTTTTTTTAATGCAATTATTTTGGTTTTCTAGTTGAGGGCATGCCTCGAATCAGATCAGATCACATGGGACTTGGACTAATCATTGTGTTCATCTTCGTTGTTTAGCTGAACCTGGACGAGCTTTGGATTACTCTGAAAGGGATATGCTCTACTACTCAGCAACTAGCATCCAAGCGTTGGCATCTTCATGGAGACTTGAGGGCTTTTCGGGCAACTTATGTGTCAACTACCTGAGCAACGAGGTACAAGAGGAGACTTATTGAATTGACTCGGTAAAGGACTCTCGGCCCCAGTATTGAGATGATATTGAGTTCAAGCATAAGCATCATTTTTATCGATTTGAAATCGTAAAACATTAGATCCTTGCTGTTGTTTCCTTCGACTGATCTTCCTGGATTTAGCATCCATGAATGCTATGTCACCGTCGCAAGTGGTGAGCCGCACTAAACACGTGGTTGCTCATCGAATAAGCAACAACGACACAAATCCCTGGGTTATTCGTCATCGTGGGAACTTGGAACCACAATTTGAAATAGGAGTCTCAATTCTCCCCTCCCCTCCATGCTATATTGCAACAAAATCATCCAATCAAGGGTCATCTTGAAGAATTTTGTATAAGAATATACGTACTCGACCCCCATCTTGAAGTGCATACTAGATGCATCCTTATGCATTCTGAGCACTTAATCGGATCATATACACAACATATGCAACCGCTTATGTGGTCTTGACTTGGTCACTCATCACGCTTTTATGTCTACCACTTAATTGGATCTGTTCAGGGATCCCATTAGCGACTAAAAAGGGTGAGTGACTGCATCACTCTCATCCTCCCTATTGTCTGCTCGCACGAAGAATCCCTACTTTGATGATCGAGCTCTCCTTACGCGTTGCTTTCCTCCTTCAGTCCTCATGTTGCTTCATTATGCCATCTCTCCACCTCCTCGTGTTGCATCACTGTGCCAATTCCCCTCCTTCCCGTGTCTTCTACTCACGTCAACTCCCCTCCTCTATTTGCATCACCCTCTCATCAACTCAGTGCTCTCCCTCCTTTTAGTCATCTACGGACTGTCATAGCATTACATCAGCTCCGACTTGTATATGTCGCTCCTTTCTAATCTTCGATTATATAATCTATACCTTAGAGTAGTAGTCTAGTAGATATATTTTGTTTTTAAGCTAGCTAGTTGTATATTTATTTTTTGTTTTAAAATATGATTACCTATTATTGTTCTAAGTTTCTCGATAAGATTGTTAAAGATTTTTCATAGAATTTCTATTTTACAAATGCTACTATTCTAATATTTTAATATTTTCATTTTGGATTCAATTATCAGTGTTACCAAGAGTTTGGAACATCAACGACAAACTTATGGTTTTTATCCATCACATGCTAAGGGTTTGGGTTTTTATTCATCGTGTTAGGAGTTTGGAACTTAGGGTTTTTATTCATCGTAAGCTAAGATTTTTTGATTACATGTTATAGCTAGGTTTTTGCGAATTGGACTAAATTCCACATTTTCTCTTTAGATTGATGTGTCCATTGTTCTGTTGTGTGTTGGGTTGTTTGTTATGGCTACCCCACCCATGCTAAATGCGAAAGCCACATTCAATGTTCCACTAGATTCTTCTGATCGGGGTTGGAAATACGTGTACCTCATTGAGAGGGCGGATGCAAACACAAGTGCATGTCGCTTGTGCAAGAGGAAAGTCACGAGATGAGGCATCGATAAGATGACGCATCATCAGTAAAAATACAAAAGCATATCTAAGAATGGACAAGAATAAAGTGAGAACTTTGGGAGATCTGGCCAGCAGTGAAGGTACTTGAATCGTGCAATCTATAGATAGATACAAAGAAAGGAAGTAGATGACACTGTTATGAAACTTGGGAAAGGTATATGACTTAATGACATCCCTATAAAAGTATAGAGAGTTCTAGGTGAACGTGGTTTGACTTGGCTCACAAGTTTATTCAATGTTATTTGGCGAAGTAAGAAAATGCTTGAAGAGTGGAGAAGTATCGCGGTGTCTCTTTATAAGAATAAAGGAGATATTTAAATTTTTCCGAGTTAGAGGTATTAAACTGATGAGTCACACTATAAAAATTTGAGAACGTCAAACGTGTGATCGAACGATGGTTGAGGAAAGCTTCCAAAGTAATAGAAAATAAATTCGGATTCATGTCGAGTTACTTTGATTATTGAAGCTATCCACTTGTTGTGGAGAACAATGGAATTTTATAACGCTAAAAGGAAGAACCTCCATATGATTTTTTATTGATTTGGAGAAGGCTTATGATCCAGTCCAATCGAACATTTTCTGGTGAGTTTTGGAGAAGAGACTAGTACCTATCCAATACATTAATCTTATAAAGGATATTTAGGACGTGGCTATATCTTGTGTAAGGATCTAGTCTGGGAAGGCTATTTATTTTGACATCGGCAATGGTCTGCACCAAGGTGGTTCAACTTTGAGTCCATTCCCTTCTACTTTGATTATGGACGAGTTGACCAATCACTCATTTTGAGGCGTCTTGGTGTTTGTTGTTCGTCGGTGATATTTTGTTGACTGATGAGACCAAAGATGGAGAAAGTATGAAGCTTGATGTTTGGAGGCATGCCTTGGAGAAAAGAATTTTGTATATGCAGGGCCCTCCAGTTTTATGTAATAAGAAAATTCCTTTGAAATTCAAAGGAAAATATTACAAAGCAACTGTGAGACCTACTATGCTATGTAGATATGAATGTTGGCATGTGAACCATAGACATGTGAAGAGAATGATAGTAGCAGAAATGAAAGTGCTAAGATAGATGTGTGGTCATGCACGAAAAGATCAGATTTAGAATGATGAGATTAGAAAGAAAGTTGGTGTTGCTCCAACGGAGGATATGAGAGAAAAGAAGGTTGGTGTTGCTCCAACAGGGGATAAGATGAGAGAAAATTACTTAAGATGGTTTGGCTCTTTGCAAAGGAATTCGACCGACGTGTTAGTTAGACAATGTGAGATTTGGGATGTTGAGTCGGCTAAGAGAGGCAAGGAAGGCCTACTGCGTTGGAATGAGACTATATTTGGATCTAAGCTCGGGAGTGGCCCGAGATAGATCTAAATGGAGGTAAAGAATCCAGGTAGTTGACTCTACTTAATGTGGGAAAAAGGCTTTGTTGTTGTATGTCAAAGGAACCAAGGGTCAACGAAAATATATATAAGGAAATTAAATATTATGTCGAAGATATCATGAAGAAGAATGATAGAGTTTTTAGCATGAGGGAACAATGAGAGGAAGTGACACTAAAGTATGTCTGTTGTATCTTCTACTATTGTATATCTAGGAAGTGATGCAAAAAGGCATCGAGTTTCCAAAGACGGTGATGTTTCTTTGGGCACAACAACGCATTAGATTGTAGTTAAAGATGCATTGGCTAAAATGGAGTGTGCACATGTCAACAAACATGTCGTGGAATTCTTTTATGTTTATGCCATTCCATTCAATGTTTTGATTCACTAAAAATTTGATTCAGATTGGTTTCAAAAATAAGTGAATCAAATATGAACACAATATTAGGCTCGGTTAAATAACGAACCGAACCTAAAAATTGTAGATTCGCTCATGTTCGATTCATTAAGAGTTCGATATACTTATTTACAAATCCTTATCGGGATAAACGACCCTTATTTTAGGATATGTGGGTTTTGTCTTGGGATAAGTTGGCTTTGTCTAGAGATAAGTGAATATTTACGGGATTAGTAGACTTTATCTCGGTATAAACTATCCCAAGATAAATGGTCACATCATGGTTACACCATCTATTTTCTGTATGTTCAATACTTTTCCCTTCCTTATTCTTGAAATCAATAGAACAAGTATAAACCTTATATATTTTATCCCCACCTTATCCTTATCCTTTATATGAATGAATATAAAATATACTACAATTATATTTTTTTTAAAGAGATGAATCCTTAATTGATGTATTTTTCAAAAGACGAAGAAGAGTTAGTTAAAGGGAAAAATGAATGAATAGCTCTTCTTATTATATATATTTCCATTTCATTTCATTTCTTTTCACTCCATCATATTAGATTATTCTCAAGTTCAATATTCGCTTAGATTCGATTAAGTTAAATCAAGGTTCGAGTCATGTTTGGTTTGAAAATAACCGAACTAAACCTAAGCACAAACTTAGGTTCGATTAAATAAACGACATAAATCTAAAAATTGTAGCTTCACTCAGGTTTGCTTCGTTTACACCCCTACTCAAATGGTGAGATTGTTAGATCAAGGCAAGCAAGATTTTACCACTTTCCTTTCACTGCAAAGCATGGTGGATGCAAGAAAGAGAAGTTGCGATATCTCTTTTGATGAGTGAAGGCAATGCAAGCAGTTTAAGACCAAAAAAGCTAATGTGGTTGCATCAAATTGTCCTTAGTGCAACATTTTGGAACTAGGATTCATTGACCTTGAAGGTCTTCTCTGTACTCGTCTACCTCCGATGTGTTGTTAATTGGGATCAGAGGTTGTTAACAAGCTTCGTGTATGGAGGATCAGGGGATACAAAAAACAGATAAAATGTGTTTTCAAAGATGTAAAACATACATACAAGCCCTTTATAGATGTCATTATCTTGAAGTCGAAAGGAAGATTTGGATAGCTCTCTACATCTTATAGCTTTCTATCTCGACCCTTATTATTGATATTATAGGTATAAGTTATAACCGTGCAATTTCTTGGGATAACTTTCTGATAGATGGATTTTTTGCATGCTTGATGATTTTCTACTCTGATATGGAGATTGAAGATGCCATCATGAAAAAAGAAACAATGATTTACTAGGAGAAGGAGCATTGAGAAAGCAATTAGTTATCACTTATCAAACAAAGATCCATTAATGACGATGATTTCAATCGTGCTAATGCATTTCAATGTTATTTAAGTTAGCCATACTATTGTATTAGAATGCATTTCAATGTTATTTAAGTTAGCCATACTATTGTATAAGAAATTGACTGCTTAATTTCTCTTATAGCTAATTGATGGTTGCTATATAGTTCTGTGATGCCATATTTGAAAGCAATGTCATTGAAAATTCTGAAGTTATCATCCTCTTTTTTCTAGACCTGCAGGGAATTGGAGATTGGAGTTTAGGAGAAGAAGAAAACTGGAGAGGACCATTTGCTATATAGGATAGGATACATGTAATGGATTGGATTGATCCTAGTGAGAAGAAGTCTTATAAGGATCAAGATTCACGTGGAACGTGGTGGCTGAAGAAATGGAAGAATTTGTGGAACATAGGAGGGGTGGAATGAATATTGAAGCTTTGCCAGCTTTGGATGAAGAAGAAGAGTTAAGTTGTGCTTCAGATAACGATGAGGATAGTAGAGCTGTGAAGTTTTAAGATGACCTAGATTAGAAGTTGGATTACTCGCTTTTGACTGATTTGCCAAATGAAAACCTCATATTGCATTTTTGAACCTTACGTAGAACACCATGGTATGTTCCCATTGTCGATCCAAGCATACGATGTCATCCTTAGAGAGGAGGGTGACCTCCTCGTTGTCGATGACCGTAGGTCGAATAAACACCATTTAACGGGAGACCAAGACTGAATGAGACTAGAGGAGTACTTGCCGAATGTTGAATGGAGATAGAGGTCTAGAGTTAGGTTAGGTTAAGCAGGGTGATGCTAATACAACCCTCTTTAGTTCTATGACTAGTAGGTGAGTATTAAAAAAGACTAGTGAGAGAGAGGCATCTTCTCATTATGGAGACACACATCGATGGATCCTTTGTTTAAGGTGATGACAAGGTGGGGAGCATGATGGCTGACTATTTTAGGGGGCTTGTAGGTGGCTGTTAGACCTTGGTTGGAGGTGGTCATGCAGAGGCCAGAGGGACTAATGCAATCAGTGAAGATCAAACATAGGGTTTTACAAGTGCGTTCTTGGATTAGAGGTATGCAAGGTTATAATTGACTTAAGTGAGATTGTTTCTTTTGTTTTAGATGGGTTTTCGAGTTTTCTACAAGGAGTTTTGGGAGGTGTTGCAATATGACATTTTGAAGGTGGTGGATAAGTTTTAAATTTTGAATTCAAGCTTTGAGAGGCTCAACATGTCTCTTGCTTTTATTTTCCTGAAAAAGAATGTGTCTTTTAGCATTCAAGATTAGTGGACCATTGTATTAATGATGGCAAAGCCTTTTGCCAATTAGCTTAAGAGGTATTGGGTCTTGTTAGAGTATGCATCCGTATATGAATAATTGGGTCCTTATAAGTTCCAATTATATCACATCCACATGTTTAGTCCCAAATCGTCTATGAGTGTGATAGGGTCAAAATGTTGGGACTATATAAGAAGCCCCATACCACATGTAACCTTTAAGAGAAAGCTATAACAAATTATATGTCCCTTGAGAGGCCTTCTCTCATGGTTTCATTCCCCTACTTATGAAGTAGGGTTTCATGTAAAATCCTGGTGTTCTTTCAAGTTCTTTATCATTTTCTTCGACTATTACACTTCTGCATTATTGTTCAGTTCACCACATGGTATCAGAGTGGGCTTGGTTCTTACTGGAAGATTTTATTTATGTTCATGTTTAAAGTTTGTTCAAGTTCGGAAGATTGCCATCAAGTAAAAGAACTTATGGTTTCTCATGAAACCCTAATTCTGCGCATGCGATCCAAATTCAATGCCTTCGATCTTTGAATCGATCTCCTCGTACGAGCCATCTTCTCCAGGCCGTACATCGCACATCCAACCATCTCGGAACCCTACTCCATACGAGTTCCTTAGATGAAGTCTTCATTCTTTGTTCATGGATCTTGATATAGATGGCATTGAAAACCCTTGCTACAATGCGAAGTAGAAGCCACCACCAAATAGCTTGTATCTAGATAGCATACATATTCATTGACTTTGTACCACGGACCAACTGTCTCCCATCCATCATCTTATAGGGATGATACAAGAGAAGATAGCCCACATGCTATCTACACGCAATGCGCGTAATGTTCTAGCCCAATCGCAGCAGCATCGAAAATTATGTGTGAAGAAAGAGGAGATGAGCAATCCCTTTAGAATCAGCCCTTGCACGATCCCTTCAAAATCAACCCTTGTGCGATCATCTCCTTGATATTTCCATCCGCAGGTAGCTCTACCCTTCGCGTAAGGGCTCGAATGCCAATATCATCTCTAGGTGTAGGCGGCTTTGCCCCGTAAATCCCCCATGCAGGCCCTCGACTCCGGGTGACTACTCGTGTGTGTGATGACGAACTCACCCTCACCAAACCTCAAGCGACGTGGCGTGGCTCCTCTAAGAGATTCCAGGCGGCAACAAAGATATCAGGCAGTGCCTTCATCCTCCTTCAAGGCCACCATCCTTTTGGGGAAGAAGAAGCTCCAACCATCAGGGGTGGTGTCGTTTGAGAGACGTGTTCCCAAGGGAGGGAGCCCTGAACAGAATCCAACCCCAATTTTCCTATTGAAAATTTTGAAATGGGCTTGGTTTTCTCAACTGCATAAAAAAGGGTAAATGGGCCATGTTTTGGAAGTACTAAAAAAGAGGATTATATCTAGGCCCAATTTGGGCCCTAGTGATTTTAAAAAATAGCTTTTTTTGAGAAAAGGGCTATCATACAAAAAAAACCATACGAAAAATGGAGAGTAAAACAAAAAAAGAGAATGGCTTATTAAAAATTGAATTTTTATCAATGTTGTCCTTAACTTTTACAATATTAGTTATGCTCCTCCCTTTTTTGGAATATCAATTCTACCTCGAACTTCTTGCTTTGTAATCACATGTTCCATTATTTCAGATTGGTTGTCAGAGAGTTGAACTAAGCTATGATTTATTCAAACCATGTTGGGTTTAAGAGGGGCATGATGGTCATAACAAAGCCCACTCCCTCCTCTGCCCCAACCCCTCAAACCCAACCTCCTCTGCCTGGCACCTTGAGCACATCAACCTCGAGCATCAAAGCCGTTGCCTCTTGGAGATCAACGTGCACAACCGAAGCTTGTGCTCCGACAGTTCTTTTACAACTTGTTATGGTATCGAAGAGGACATGCTGCATCCCTTACGAGTAGGGTTGTAGCTCAAGAAGGTTGTGTGTTATTTTGATGATTGGGTTGATGATGATGAACACTGTTTTTTTTGTGCGTGGTTGTAGTTGGGTCTTTGGGGTGGTTGACGGCTGTGCTTGCGTGTGAAGCTCCAGGTTGCTGCTTGGAGGATCGCTGAAGATGATCCTTCAGATCGAGTTGTGGGCATGTGAGGGTGTTGCGAATGATGACTCATCAGAGGTTGTGTTCTTGAGCAGCATCAGACTTGATTTAGACCTTCCTTCTTGCTACGCACTGAGATTAGGATGCTGATGTTGTACCTCGGAGACGTGTAACGATTGTTCTCGTTCTTGATGGTGATTCCGTGCACTGCTCCTGTACTTCAAATAGAGCTTGCATAAATCGGCCCTTGTCACTGGCACCTCCCCTTGCTTCGCCCAGTCCACGACCTTCTTCACGCACCACATGAACCACTCCTCTCTCAGCTCAGTGCATGCACCACTGCCTCTATCACGGGTTTCCTAAGCATTGCATGGCTCCCAAATCACATGTACACCACCGATCCATTCGGGCACGCGTCCAAGAAAACCCATAGTGACTCTCGGCTCCACAGAGCTTGGGCCGCCTCAGTCCACCGCCTTCGCACTCTTTTGCACAAAGGTCTCACAATCCACACCATTCCATGGTCGAGATCTCGACACAAATGATTGAGGTAAGCCTCGACATAGATGGCATCGAAAGAGTTGGCCATCGTTCCCTAACTGGATATGTTTGCGAGGTACCCATCTCATATGGACTCGGAAACCAGATCCTCGGAGAAGCTGGTTGAGAAGTTGTCGACCCTCTTGGGCATCCTCCTCCATAGAGAGTTGTTGATGGCGAGAGTGATGGCAGCTTACGGTGTGAACCTGCCAATTGGCCTTGAGGGGGAGGGGCAGAGGAGGTGGGAGGCAGTGGATGTGAGGGGCAATAAAGGATGTGGATGAAGTGGGAGGGGGTCAGATGAAGCGAGGGCTAGAGGGCTTTGGTGGAGGAGGGGAATGGAGCTGGTGATCGGTTTAGAGAGATGGAGGAAGATGATGAATATAAATGAGACACACACATCAACCTTAACTATTCATTGTAATTACTATTATGTCCAAAAGTTAACTTTGAATGGGATGCTGATGGATGGCAATTAACTTGAGGGGCACAAGTGATAGAACTTCAAGAAGTCAGGGACAGAATTGATAGTCCAAAAAAGGAAAAGACAATGGATATTGTAGAAGATAAGAATGACACAAGTGAAGATAAAACTGTTGAAAAAATGATGATGACGAGATTGATTTTGTTTCCCACATCTTTGGTTCTTCCCCCAACTCGATCAAGCATCATATTTTTTGAAGCACACATTAACGAGGAGACTTATTCTGGTTCATGTAACTCTGCACAACACAAAGCGCACATTCTTCGATGAGGAGATTTATAATGATTCAGGTAGTTGCGTGCACAAAAAAAAGGTAGTTGCGTGCACACGTTCTCCATCTCCAACGAGGAGACTCAGTTCAGTAATCACTCTGACAGATGCAATAGAGTGCATGCATTCTTCGATGAGGAGACTCATTCCTATTCAAGTGACTGCATAGTACGGAGCACACTTTCTCCGACGAGGAAACTCATTCATGTTCAGGTGACAATGCACAATATAAAGCCCAAAATCTCCGATGAGGGGATTCATTCCGGTTTAGGTGACTCTCCACAGTACACACAGCATACATTCTCTGACGAGGAGACATTTCAGTTTTGCTGACATACACAATACATAGCACGCGTTCTTGCGAGGAGACATTTCAGTTTTGCTGACATACACAATACATAGAACTCGTTCTCGGATGCGGAGATTCATTCCACTTTAGCCCCTTCAGTTCTTCCTCACCATAATGACATGAGAAGCAATGCCCTCAGCAGGCAACGAGCAGAGTTTGCGTTGAGTTGATATTATCCATAGTGTCTTGTATTCTGTGAGTGGACATTTTTTTTCTATTTGTCCAAGCTTAGCATTGCATGCTCCAGCTTGTGGGAGATTGTTAGAGTATGCGTCTCCTCATGTGTAGTCCCACATCGTCTATTAGTGGGACTTGGTCATATTGGTGGGGTTATATAAGAAGTCTCAAACTTCTTGCTACCTTTGAGAGAAAGCAATAACGGATATCCATCCTTTGAGAGGCCTTCTCCAGTGGTTTCATTCTGCTTCTTATGAAGTAGGATTCCACATAAAATCTGAGGTTCTTTCAAGTTCTTTATCATTATGTGATTATTACGTTTTTTATTGTTGTTTCTACAATTTCAAAGTGAGTTTGTTGTAGACCGTGTTTATTTTTGAGAGGTTGATGCCATTTACTTTGATTATAGCCTTAAATAATGTTTCAGTTGGGAAGTTTAATAATGTTTCTATAGCAATTGTGGAAGGTGGACTCTTTGGAGATTTATGATTGTATGGTCGAGTGATTTTGTGGAGCTCGCTGCATAAAGTGGACCTTCGTGATTTCTGGAAATTGTGGATGAAGCAATGTGTCATTATGTATCCATTACATCACACCCAGATTTAATCAATGGCCAATCAATTGGTGGTCACTTCTAGCAGCAATGAACTGTCAGGTGGGAATGTTCTTTTGCTCCCTTTTTGTTTGTTACTGTGTTTGATGCGCTTACGATTACAACTCTATCAGCGATTCAGGAGGATTGCTTTAGGAACTAGACAAACCTTGGATTTCTGTTTTGGCGTTGCAATGTGATGATGAGGCTGAATCGTGCGTGATGCAACTTAATAAGTTGTCGGTTGTGAGGTTCGTAGGATTGCAACTAAATAATTCGAAGTCCTCTTTCTCCTTTTTGGTTTTAAGGAGGTTGAGGCTTAATCGTGCGTGAGGATGCTGATATGCCTGTGTTTTTTACTTGTATCCTATATTGGCTAACCCGAGAGTCCGTGATTGTGGGGAATCTGCGAGGCAATGACTGGCTACACTTGCTGGAAATGATCAAAAGTAAGTCAGTATTTTCTGCAATTGTGGTTTTCTACCTGAGATACACAAGCATGTCTAATAATATTCACTTGCATGTGGAGGATATGATGCAGAGCTTCTTTCGGGCCACTTTTGGGCAGAAGAATAGGGGTTGGCTTTGGTTTCCTGAGATGTGGTTTCTAGGCCTTCGAAGGAGGTTGTCCAGACTCCAGGGACATATTCTTTAATGAGAAGGATTACTTGCTCATTAGAAATGTATGTTGTATTTACATGGTTGCAAAGATTTTGATAAGCTGTGGATGGTGGTATCACCATCAAGTTTCTCGAAGGTCATTTGTGCGGTGATGCTGAAGATGGCTTCATATTTACATTTGATGGTGGGTGATGGTGAGTTTTTCTATTTTGACTTGATGATTGGACTGAGTTAGAGAAGCCCTTTGTCAGGTATCTTGGATTATTCGCTTTGGCTTTGATTATTGACTAGAGAGGCATTGATGGAATACTATTTGTCCAATTTGTGGACTAGCGATGATTTGTGGTTGCCCATTTTCTCGATGGGTCTCTTGAACCTGATATCTAGATATGGTGCATAGAAGGCGCTTACTGCTGTGAACTCACATGGAAATCTAGAAATTCTAGAAGGTTGTAGGATGATTTGGAGGGCATGTGCACCCATGAAAGTTAAGATTTTTCTTTGATTATATAAGAAGAAGAAGAAGCTAAGGATGACAAACCTCAGAACAATACTGTGTTATACACTGTGGAGGATGACGAAGACATTTATTGTCTATCATTTCAGTGTAATGTTTGGAGGAAGGCAAGGGTAGATTGGCTTGACATTTCAGTTTAGAGCATTTATGAAGAGCTTTGAGCATTCGGCATTTCCGGTTTATTAATGTAACCGCTTGCTAGAACCCACAATCAACTTTTTGTCAAAGATATCCCCACATATGCCCATATGTTTCTTCTTAGCAGTTGTTGGAGCTAAAGTTATTCACTAATATATCTCGAATATATAAACAATTGTCATGACAACCTTTTATACAAGCTTGCAAAAATCGGCCGACTAGGCTGACTAGTCGGTCCGACTAGTCGAGTCGGGGGGGGGGTAGCCGACTCGACTAGGCCTAGTCGGCCCTTAGTCGGTCCACCCGACTAATCGGCCGACTTTTACAACAACCTTTTATTTTTTTTTGTTTTTCACTTTTTTTTAAAGCAGACATATTCTAATATACTCAATGTTATATTTAAAGTCAATTACTTCTTTTGTTTCATCATGATGTCATATAAAATGTACAAATATATGTATATACATACGAATATATGTATAAAAAACTTATTTATATATTTAAAATAATTAAAAATTCAAAATCGACTAATGACCGACTAATTCTGACTAGTCGTCCGACTGCCGACTAATCCTTAGTAGGTGACCCCGCCGACCGAGTACCGACTACCGCTTCTGCAACCTTGCTTTTATGCATGATAATAGTATGGAATTTGACCATTACTCTTCCTTATAATCTTCATAAATTCTCTCTACCTTGGACTTTATAAATTCTCTCTGACTTGAAAAACTAGTCTTCAAACGGGTTGGTCTTCATGCATTTGGTTCTATTTATCGAATAAGATTTGTTGCAAATATCATGGGCTCGTTGTTGAACTTGCATCTTACTGTTTTGAAATATTTGTGATTATGAGCTCTTCTCTGTAAGTTCTATCATTTTGGAGCTTTTCTTCAAGGATATATTAATATGGAATTCATTGCATATTTTTCATTTTATTTGGATGTCGATATGTGCCAAGGTATTCTTTTTTGTGGGAGGGGAGAGTTGTGGGGACTTTATTGATGGTTTACGATCGAGAGATGCAATATTGACATCAAGGTCGTAAAACATTGCAGTTTTTGAACTGCATGTGGTGGAGACGTGAAGTCCTTAAGGGAGCCGATAACGGTGCTTGTTGAGATGCCAAGTGTTTTTTTGGAAGAAAAAGAGGGTGCGATTTCGACATGGGACCCACCATGGGTCTATCAATATCTATGAATCAGTGTAAAGAGAACCAAACGCGATGCATAACCTTGCTATGTTTAAATACATACTAATTGCGAAAGATAAGTTTGTTTCGAGCACCACAATGTCCAAAGATGCGCAGATGGTACCATACTGTCCTCTTGTGAGTTGTCATAGTAAGTCGTGATAGAGCTCCACAATGCAACACCGTCTTTCGTTCTGTGCCATTGGATTCCAACTCGCTCTAAAAAATCATTAAATGGACATGATCGAAGAAGAGATGACCTGCGCCTTCAATTCCATTTTTGCACCTTGGACAAGCCAATTCCTTGTTCTGAAGAATCATGTTGCCATGCCCTTCGTGATTAGACGACCATGTCTAACCAACCAAAAAAACACAGTGATTCATAGCGGAATGATGTCTTCTAAAGCAATATAATGTCTTGCCGTAGATCATGCGCCAATTCCTGCGACATCGAGAAATTCCTATATGCCCTCTTGATAGTTAGGGACCATTTATCCATACTTAATAGTCCCTTCAACCACAAGGCTCTCATCCACTAGCTTGCTAGACATTTACATGAAATTCCTTAAATATATGCTCTGAAAAATGTTTGTTGCAATATTCGGTTGAATATTCTTATTCGAGGGGTGGTTGAATAGAATATTGATATTCGATCAATTTTTCAGTTTGTTGGCTTGTGAACCATAGTCATGTGCAGAGAATGACAATAGCAGAAATGAAAATGTTAAGGTGGATGTGTGTGTCATATACATAAAGATTGCATTTGGAATGATGCACTCCTTATTCGGTCTTTGACACTCGTGCTCACCACCCCTAAAGTAATGTTAACATCTTGCCAACTGAACCAACCATTAACAGAAATAGAAATCGTTATGCGCAATTCAATATTGTCTCAATTATATGAGGAATAACAGTGGGGTTACTATACGTATGATTTATCTCTTTCGAGAAGTAGAGAGACTGATCCATGTGCACTTGCACATTGGATCTATGACTTTGCATGTGTGTACACAGTACAATCCATGGCGGCGATATCCTCTGCTTTGAAGGGAGACCATGAATGCTATCTCGTTAAATTTTTTCTTGATCGTTTCAAATCATATTTTCATGATTAATCCTTCCAAGAGAAATCATGTCTTCTTTTACTTATCATCGAACCAAAAGCGGAACAATCGCCACTACCACATGCCTCAACAAGCTTACCATCTATGGAAGAAAGATAGAGATTCCCTGCCAAAGAGAAGAAGGTAAAAGGACTACGGGGATTTTTAAGGTAGCACCAAAACCATATATACTATGCATCACACAATACACTAAGTCTCCCTCTTTACCCCAAAGTTTGACAATCCATTTTGACAAAAAAACACCTTATTTATGTGTTCTGTCCTATGGGCACCAAGCCCCCTTCTTTTTTCAGACTAGTCATCATACCTTAATCATGGAGATGAATACCATTTTTGTCTTGCCTAGCAAGGCTAGCATCCGTTAAATAAACATCTCACTGATCCTCAATCCTTGTACCCACTTCAATAGGAAACCTTCTGGTACAACAATAGAAGATAGGAATAGTCGAGAGGATGTACTCAAGTAAGTCCAACTTCCGCCTTTGGAAAGAACCTCGACCGTCCAACATGCCAACTTTTTCTCAAGCCTATCCAACAAGGGGTGCCAATAAGAGGAATGAAGTTTGCCATCAACCAAAAGGATGCCCAAATAAGTAATCCTGAGCGACGAACTTGGACCACGAAGAGCAGATTGTGACTCTAAGCAGGCTTCTCCCTACTAATCCAAAGACCATAAATATCTCCAATAATGTCCACTATACGTGACGTGTCCCTCACCTGCTCCACCTTTTCGTTAATGACTAGTATCGCACCAATTGTATGCTTGAGGATGTGAATTGAAATATCACTGCAACTATAACTGGATCAGAAGCCACCACTGTATGCCAGTCTCGTCATATCTCTAGATCATTAACAACCACTACAAAAATCAGGGGTGCCAAGTGACATCCTCCTTTTCGACTGAAAAAACACCTTTCTAGGAGTCCATTCACTAGAACTGCATATGATGCTGTTGTGCACACCTTTTCATCCACATTATCCAGGTATCTGAAAACCTCTTCATCGTAAAGATGTCTTGTTAGAAAATCGGAAGCGGAAGCGTAAACATGGATAAAATAAATAAGAATAAGAAGAACGCGGGATTTTTTTACGTGGAACCCTACTCCGTGAGGAGCGGGATGAAACCACGGGAGAAGCCCTCAACGGGGCGTGTTTGTCTATTGACTTTCTCATCTGTTACAGGAGGCCTGGGGCTCCTTATATAGCTTGCACAGGGCCTCCAAGTCCCACCATTAGGCGGTATGTGACTAAACTTAGTGGTGGGGTAAATGGATCTTGGAGGGATCCATTTACCCACCTATTACATAAGTGACGCATGCTCCAAATACTCTAACACTCCCCCTCAAGCTGGAGCATGCAATGCTCAGCTTGGACAAACAGGAAGAAACTCAACTCACAATACATGACACTACAGACAATATCAACCCAACGCGCACAGCTGCTACAGTCGAGGACGTTGCTTCTCATGGCGTGCATGTGAGGAGGACGAACGGGCTGGAGTGTGAAACTGGATCTATTTGGCTCAGAGAATGGTACTCTTCTTCTGGAGTCCCTATGATACCACATGAAAACCCTTGCCCTTAATGGCATAGGGAATAGTCCTCTGCTCTGGAGTCCCTATGGCTCACATGAAAGCTCTGGCCGACCAACAAGAAAATAATTGGCATGCGTCATCATCGAGTCTAAAATTTGTAGAGTCTGAACATCTGACCGGTCTGCTGATATCTGAATCTTAGAACAAGACCTGTGACTCTACATATACTCCCCCTTTCTCCCATACTGGTCGGAATGACGTTGTTGACCACGTTGGGAGAAGATAAGATAATACATAATTATGGGGAAAACAAACCATGAACTTTGCGGCTTTTTATCATCATTTTTTTAAGCCGCCAATATATTTTTTTTTGTAACATTTTTTTTCTTATAAAGCCATTTCAACTTCTTTTTTTTGTTGCATTTTTTTACATGCGTACGACTTTTCTTTGTACGCGCCTCTTTCATTTTTTTATGCGTACGGCTTTTTTTTTCTTTGTACGCGCCTATTTAAATCCTTCTTTTTTTTAAAGAAAACATACGGCCAAAGGGCCCCTCCTTCTCTCTCTCTCCTCTTTTTTTTTCAACACACGGCTTAACAGGCCTAAAAAAAACAGAGATGCATTTTTTTTTAAATGGGCTCAAAGAGCCACTCATTTTTTTTAATACGCCGCCTTCCCCGTTAGGGTTCCCACGATGGGAACCCATCAAATAGGACCGCCGCCCCTGGAGGCGCGCTGGAGAGGGAGGCACTGCAGGAGGGCTCTCCGCCTGCGATCTGGGGTTGCGACATGGGGTGCGCCTGGGGTTTCCGCATGGAGTGCAACCCCCTGGGCTGCGCGAGAAGAAGAGGGCTCGCCGGCCCCTTTCTGGCAGGAGATGCGAGGAGCGCGCCATATGGAGGCGCTCGCGAGTTGCTGGGGCTCGTTCCGCCACTGCCCTGGAGGGTGCGCCGCAAGGGGATGCAGCAGGAGATGTCGCTGCACATGCTCGGGATGGGAGGAGCTCCGCCAGAACATCGCGGAGGCTTAGGGCTGGAGATCGCGGCGGGAAGGAAGAACTGATTGCCGCTTGTGCGCGAGAAGGCGAGGGAGGTTCGCGCAGCGGAAGAGTGCGCAGAGGCGGGCGCCACCTTGGAGTATCGGGGCCATCGCCTTGCGTGCCTGTGCCATAGCGTGCAGGGCTGTTACCGCCCGCGTGATCTGGAATCTGCTAGGGCTCGCCGTGGTGGATCAGATCAGGGGTTTTGGAACCCTGGATGCTTCATGCGCCTTGGAGTCGTGCGCTGCCACGTGACTTGCTGGAGAGTGCACGCATTGAGGAAGAGGGTGTTCAGGGAGGTGCGCGCCTCTCGGGTTCCCAGTTGGGGACTTCTTCTTCGAATATAGATGGAACTTCGTGAGGAACTTCGTGAGATGCTGGGACTCCAGAGGCTGGAGAATGGAACTGCAATGCCGCCTGGAGCGCCGTCGGGAAACAGACATCAGGAACCCTAGGGCTAGGTCTGATCTCGAACAGACTAGAATCAATCTAACAAATCTTCAAGATCGCAAAATCAAAACTTGAATCTCGAACAGAATATATATCATGAAAACCTCAAGAACCGAACCCGCTCTGATACCATGTTAGAAAATCGGAAGCGGAAGCGTAAACATGGATAAAATAAATAAGAACAAGAAAAACACGGGATTTTTTTACGTGGAACCCTACTCCGTGAGGAGCGGGATGAAACCACGGGAGAAGCCCTCAACGGGGCGTGTTTGTCTATTAACTTTCTCATCTGTTACAGGAGGCCTGGGGCTCCTTATATAGCTTGCACAGGGCCTCCAAGTCCCACCATTAGGCGGTATGGGACTAAACTTAGTGGTGGGGTAAATGGATCTTGGAGGGATCCATTTACCCACCTATTACATAAGTGACGCATGCTCCAAATACTCTAACATGTCTTATTAAGCGTTAATCCATGTCATCATACACCTTTAAAAAGTGTACCTTCCATGCCCCATTTATGTATATTTATCAATCCATAACCATCTCTAACGCAAGGACAAGCCCATCCCTCATTTGCTAGCTTGAAACGAACGTTGTTTGCTTTGGAGAAATAATTGTGGCCAACACATCGAGATCTCTATTAGACAAAACCTTTGCAATGTATATTATGTAAACCACATTGTACGTCGCAATCGTTTTAAAGTCCTCAGCGTGTGCAGTCACCTTACACTTGGGCAATAAGAGGATATCCTTGCTAAGGCGTTCATAGCCAAAATTGTTAGACCTAACTTCCTTGATCCTTATCACTTCAAAATGATCATTTTTCACGACCTCTGAAAATGTATTCGTGCCCCCTCTTTTTGAGCCAGAACTGTCATGATTTTCACCTCCATACTACCTCCACTTTCCCATCCTCTGAGTGAATGATTTGGAGCTGATTAATCCTTTCCACCGTTTCTTCTGCTGGCAACTCTCTGGCATCTTGTTGGCTCAGAGAGTGCGCTATGAGTCCCCGCTTTGGGCCGTATCCGAGAGGTTTTGCCATTGTTGATGCTCAGACTCGGACCGAAGCAGGGAGATGGTCACCTTTTTAGATTCTGGCGCGATGACTGGACTGGGGAGGGCACGTTGGAAGGTAGATATGCGTGTCTTTACCCTTTGGCAAACTTGAAGGAGGCCACTCTCTCACAGATTGCGGATGCGAGAACATGGTCGCCACAGTTTATGGCGGATCTCTTTGACCAATGATCGGAGGAATACCTTAGCATGCAGGCGGAGCTCCCTCCACCTAGAGACTTCTCGCAAGCCAGAGATCACTTTCAGTGGATGGGTAACAAATTCTCTGTGAAGAAAGTTTATGGAGAGATGAGGACGAGGGCTGAGGAACAAGATGTGGAGCTGTGTCAGGGCATGAACATTGTGTGGTCGGCGAAGATCCCGATTAGGGTTAAGATTTTCCTTTGGTGCATGAGACGGGGCCGCCTATGTGATAAAACACGGATGGGACGATTGTTCGGACTGACCGATACACAATGCGATAGATGCGGAGAAGCGGAGGAGGATGCAGATCATTTATTCTTCAAGTTCTCAGAATCTCAACGGGTTTGGGGAGAGGTGGGATTAGCTTTGGTGGAAAGCGTGGGGTCATCGGATTTCTGGACATTCATCCGGTCGATCGACGCAGATTCTACAGATGATTGCTCGAAAGCTTTTGCAGCTCTCTAGGCTATTTGGTTTGGGCAGATTGATATGATATTCAGAGGTTTTATGTTAAGAACGTAGCGGCTCACTGTAATGCGCTTTATAATTTCTGGATCTTACGACAGTGTTCGTTAATATACTCTAAATCATTTTTAATGGAACTTTTTTGGCGGTGACCCCCCCCCCCCCCCCCAAAAGGGGGGGTCACCTGTTTTTTATTCAAAAAAATTCTCTGGCATCTTTGAGCCCATCTATTTTGGTGATTTTCTCTTGCGGGTTGCATCTTCTAATACTATGATGTTGCCGGAATAGTTATGGTCTACACCATCAAATGCTTTTGGAGTTCTCCTGGCTTGGTGGCAATATGAACAATGGCAGACCCCTTTGATTGTCAACCTCTCTAAAATTTCTCCACCATCTCTAGAACCTATCCTCCAAAAGCCATGAATGCTCAAATATGAAAAAATCAAACATGTGCCAACAGTCACGTGATGGATGCATATATGGAGCGATATGCAATTGTATAATGATGTCATCCATACCAATCTGGTGGCACGAGAGATCATTAAGTCGACCGCAAGGGTGTTGGTAGCATGAGAGTAATGTTGATGGTTGCAACTAGTGGATTGCATAACAAAGTCTCAAGCTCTCTTTTCTTGAGCTGAGAATGGATTGAATACAAAGGGAGGCAGAGTGTTGGGGAAGGATTGTGGTGAATAGTGGTGGGGAAGTGACAAGTGGTGGTATTCTATTTTGGTTGAGACTTTGGTCGTTGCATGGGTTGGGGGAAATGGAGAGGGGGGAAGGGGGTGTGGGTGAGAAGAAAATACCATAGAAAGGGGAGAAAATGAAGTGAGAACGAATGAAGGGAAGTGGTTTGCTGGAGTTGAGTGTGCATGATGGAGTCTCAATAAGGGGAGTAGAAGATTAAGATGATACCTACATTGCTAACTCTTCAAGGCAAAAATATCATCTTATGGAGTACTTCATCTATCTTGAAACCTCAAACAAGAATTATGAAGACCCTTGCGTATGGCATTTGACCTTTTCTCTTTCTTCCTATCAACTTCTTTAAGTACTTTATTATGTCATCAAATAATACGTACAATTTGGTGGCCATTCTCTGATATGAAATAATGTGGTCTATGATTCCAAAGGGAAGAATAGAGATTGAAAAACAGAGAGAAAGAGGGTAAGAAGAAGAATGAGAAACATGTTGATCATGCGAGGTTTTGAGTGGAAGTGTACGGTGATGCATGAGACACACTTTGAGCCATGCGAGGGAGAAGAACTGTAGTTGGGAGGGAGATTGGTCCGTAGACGAGAACAAAAGAAAATTGAGAAAGAGGTGTAAAACTAATGGTAAAATCATGATGCACACTCAATCTATATCCCCTTATAAAAATATGTGTGGGCATTAGATAGAAACTATCCCATTCAAGAGGCACATCTCTTAGACCAAAAGATGTATTCTAACATAAAAAGATACATCCCTACTATTTTAATAGAAATTACAATAAATAGGAAAAACATGGGCTGTATCATGAGTGCTAGAGTACGGCAGTGGGCATGTGTAGGGGGAGGAGGGTTCTTTACAGGGGACTTTTGGGGTGGGGTCCCAAGTGGATCAATAGGTCATGAAGAGATCTTTGGTGCATGAGTGGTGCATGATTGGCAAGGGAATGGTGGGGGTTGGGGTAATAGTTAAATATTATCTCGAAAGGGGAGGGGAATGCTGAAGGAGGTTTGTGTTGGGGTTGGAGTATTGACTTGTACACTTATGTGTATGCGGGAAGATGGGGCTGTGATGGTGGTAGTTGATGGTATGTGGCTTAAGGAGTGGGCTAGAGGGTTGACTAGTGTCAAGGAAGGTGTGCTGATGATGTGGCTAGTGGGGGGGGGGGCAAATAGGGGACGAGAACAAAAGGGATTCTGGTGGCGAAGGAGGTGATGGGGCTCCTAAAGGGAAGTGTGCATTGGGTGGGTGTGGGGGCAACCACTTAGGGTTTCTGGAGAGGATTGATCTTGGTTATGTTATGGAATGTATTAGGGAGGCAAGGGGTCTTAGGTTGGTGCATTTTCAAGGGGGTGGGCATGGTCATTCTTTAGGAATCACAATAGAGTTGTGTGAGATGGAGACGTAATGACTCGTGCGAGGATGAGGGGCTTCATTCCGAAAGGGATGATGAGAAGGTTGAGCTTTTAATTTTTGGGTAGGAAGCATTTCATTCTAACTTTCCTGGCTAATAGGGAGTTTGGTTATATTTCGACAACTGCTAATATGGGTTGTTAGGTTTTATTTTTTGGGTGATGGGAGTGCAAGGGCTAATGGGGTTTGTTCCAAATTCATGGGAATTTTAGCACAATTCTTCCCTTGAGAGACAAGGAGACGGTAGAGGGGAATTAAGAGATTAAGATGCCTCCAGCTAGCACTATAAGGATTTCAAAACGAGATGTTCGGAGGGGTTAACAACGACATGACAGATTGTCTTAGGAGCATCTGTTAGATATAATCTCAGCTTGGTATACAACATTGATGAGTATATATCCTTTTCCAAGGTATTGGTGGTGTGTCAGCGGTATATCACCAATACTGAAAATTCCTTTTGTTTTTTTAATATATTTCGCTTGATATTGGCGATATCTGTTACAAATTTTCCCCCATATCGCTCCGTGAACATTTGTGAAGGCCATTGATATAGGACATGAATATCATTGATATCGGAGGTCAATTATCATTTAATTGGCTTCCTCACGCATGTTGTCTGGCTATGAATATAACGAGTACTTGATTCATGTATGTACTCCTATATGACATGTTGAGTAAATTCGTATTTATTTTTTCATTTGTCCCTGCATTTCTTGTTGTTCTCGAACTCTTTACAAGGATAACTTAGTTCTCTACATTGAATTTTGTTAATTCAGTCATTTAATGAGTTGCCTGATTAATTTTGTTGTGGCCAAGTAATTGTGTTGCGAAATCGATTAAATTGCATAAGGGTTAATAAGTTATATTCTTTCCATTTGATGATGAATATTTGATGATAAAATTACCCATGCTCTGGCCTTATCCGTGCACAGTAGTAGTTGAATCTTTGCACTTTCTAGTTAGCCCTCAAAAAATAAAATGGGCAAATTTCTTTTCTTAGGAACTTTTTTTCTATTACTTAATGCATCGATAGAGGTACATGCATGATGAGCTAGTGCACTAATGGATGTTTTTTAAGGAGGCTTTGGGTTCAACAGTGATGTTTGAAAGTTTTGCTTTCATCGTCTTTAACATGAACTACTTCCATGAACTACTTCAAAGCTTCAGTGTAAGAAGTTTGGCTATCGAGATGCCATTTCCAGTGGCTAATTTGGGTTTAAGGATATTAAGTCCCTTATGGAGAAGGGTGGACACCCAATGATGGAGTGGTTGAAATGGGGATCAAGGGAATGGAGTACGAAGTTGTTGCACAAAGCAGATTGATTGATCTTGTTGGGTTCAATTTCCATAATTGTGTTCTTATTCTATACATCCGTGTTCAAGATGCATACAAAGGTGCAGGTTGGGGGTTGCATGTAGGTGGTTCTTCTGGAAGGAGATCGAAGTGTTGGGGAGGGGTGGGTGCTATCATGGTAAAGGGGGAGGACATACCTGGGCTCAAGAAGGAAGGGGTCTTGGGCAATAGAATTGTGGAACATGATGCCAAGTGGTTGGTGAATGTTTACTAATAGAGGAAGGGTTGTGTCGGAAGATATGAGGGCATGTAATGGGAGAAATGTTTTCTCGGGTATGACAAAAAGGTTGCCATGTAAGTCTTTGATTCTCTAGATGTGTTTGTCTGTTTGATGTAGGTTTTGCCTTTGGTGGAGGTGTGCTTGGTTAGGCATTTGGGTGCTGGTAAGTCTTCAATTTTAGTTAGGTGATTTGTCAAGGAAAGGTTGTTGACAAAGATCTTTCGTAGTCATGTTGTGATTCCATAGAACATACAAATATCGATGCTCGAAATTGGGACATGGTATACCTTGTTTTTACTAGTTAAAGGGGGGTGGGTGGGGTTGGAACCCTGGTCATTGGAGTGGGAGCCCACTGCTTCTACCACCCGACCATTTAGGTGGGGGATAGGGTGTACTTGTCCAAATTTGTTGCCCCATTCTCAAAGGTCATGATATTGTCTTCATCTCTATAGTAGATGTAGAGGTTATATTATGTTATGATGTACTGTTCTGTATTTCCTATTTATATAATGTACATCTATGTAATTTACCCAAGGGTTTTCTCTCTATATAAGAGACCCGAGGGCTCTATGGAATAATACATCAGAGCATCGTTTACTCTAACATGGTATCAGAGCCAAAACCCTAACCTAGGGTTTTCTCCACCCGCCGCCCCCCCGCCGCCCGCCGCCGCCAACAGCCTCCAGCCGGCCCCTCCAGGCCTCTCGCCGCCCCAGCCAGCCCCGCCGCCAGCCAGCCCCAGCCAGCCCTCCCGCCGGCCCTTCCAGGCCCTAGCCCCGTCGCCGGGCTCCTCCAGCCCCGCCGCCTCTCTCCGTCGAGGCTTCCCTAGCCTCGCTGTCGGCAGCCTCTCCTTCGGTCGGGGCTCGGGTCGATGACGGGTTCAAGTGCATAACGTCTACATATGCACTTGAATCCTCAAAGGTCTTGGTAGACACCAGTTTCTTTATCTATCATCCCTAGTTGTTCTTCTCCAGCAGTATGTCAGAACAAAAGGTCGATATGCTTGCATAGGTGCCTTTAAAGGTTCGGCACCAATCGTCAAAATGGATGGGACGAACTACGAACTGTGGGCTATGCAGTTCCTCGGTCTTATGAAGTCGTGTGGTAAGAAGCATATTCTTACCGAAGATGAACCGCCGGAGAAGACGGGAATATATGCCTCATGGGAGGCTGATGACGCGTATGCAAAGGTTTGGCTGTCAGGAACGCTCACGACGGAGATAGCAAATGATGTTCTCCATCAGCCCACCGCTAAGGCGATGTGGGATATTCTGGCCACAACATATTCTCAGGTGCGGAACGAGACAAAGATGTTGCAGTTGCAGCATGATATTTTTACAACGAAGCAAAATGGAAGGCCTCTTCATTCTCTGTACATGTCTCTTCGTGGAATGTTCGAGAAACTCTATAGCACCATCCCACTCACAGCCACGCCGGAACAGCAGAAGACGTTCCGCAACGCCACTATGGTTGGCGTATTACTTGCTGCCCTTGACCCTGAGTACGAGGCAGCATGCTCTCAGATCCTTGCCGATGCCACCATTCCATCGATGGAGGAAGTATATAGGAGGCTTAGTCGTGTACCAGTTCCATCGAATACAACGACTCATTCCCCCCACTTGTCACATGGTCAAAATCCCGCTACCGATTTCGACCGATCCTGTGCGGCGTTAGCTAACCCGTAGCTAACCAGCCTTCCCGAGTAGAACGGTCACAGACGCGCTCCAACTCTTTTCGATACTCCTGCTTGCTAGCGCACCGACGCTTCCAACACAAACACGAGCACGAACTCCGGATCACTCAAGAACACTATCAAAAACTCGCTCAAGAACGCTCAAGAACACGACCACACGATTACTCAAGCACGGGCACAAAGCTCTTCTCTTTATTAGAAGGGGAACTCTCTCTGGAGTGGGTGGAAACTCTACACTTGTGTTGTGTTGTGTTTACAAATGAGCCACCACCTCTCCTTTTATACAAGACTCAAGGCAACCCAAGGGACACTCATTATGATCCTGTTCATGACAAGTACTATGTGAGTGCTGATGTTACCTTTTTCGAACCAGTCATGTACTTCTCCCCTGCAGGTGACAGAATGGTCTCCTCTACACCCACGGATTCTAATGTCTATGTCCCTCCACCTCCAAGCCTGGGTCAATTCACTCCACCACCACCACCACCACCTCCGATTGTACCATTTCCTAAGTTCTATACAAGGCGGACAGGCCCTGCTCAATCTACATGTCAACCATCCAGCACGCCTCAGGTATATTCTGATGTTATCACTAATGATGGGTTAGATAATGCACCGATGCAGGAGCCTTTGCTACAGGGGGAGGAGCCGCCAGTCACCACAGTGATAGATGATCTTGATCGGCCTATTGCTCAAAGAAAGCAGAGAAGAAAATGTGCCTCATATCCTCTTGCCTCCCAGGTCTCATTTCATCGTATTAATGGGGATTTCCAGAAATTTGCAGCTGCTGTCTCGTCTGTTGACATTCCGAGGACCTATCAAGAAGCCATGAAGATTGATTGCTGGCGACTAGCTATGGAAGAGGAGATGCGCGCCTTACAGTCTCGAGGGACTTGGTCTCTAGTACCCATTCCTCCAGGTGCATCCGTAGTGAGCTGCAAATGGGTGTTTACGGTGAAATATCATGCAGATGGACGTCTTGACAGATACAAGGCCAGACTTGTTGCACGTGGATTTACCCAAACTTATGGGGTAGATTATTTGGATACTTTTTCACCAGTGGCTCGGCACTCTACTCTTCGTATCCTACTATCTGTTGCTGTGGTACGTAACTGGACGATTTTTCTGCTTGATGTCAAGAATGCTTTCTTGTATGGTGACCTACAGGAGGAAGTCTACATGCAGCAACCACCAGGGTTTGCTGCTGAGGGGGAGACTCAGATGGTGTGCAGACTTCATAAGGCTATCTATGGCCTTAAGCAGAGTCCCCGAGCCTGGTTCCAGAAGCTTTCCCAGCTGATTGAACGACAGGGGTTCAGAAGATCAAATGCGGATCATTCACTGTTCATCCAAAAGACCCCTAGAGGTACAGTTGTTGTCATGATATATGTTGATGACATCTTGGTTACAGGAGATGATGCTCAGGGAATTGAGATAACCAAATCCCTGTTGGGAAGCCAGTTTATTACGAAGGATCTGGGCACGATACGATATTTTCTGGGGATAGAGTTTGCACGAAATGCACAAGGGATGGTAATGACTCAAAGAAAATATGTCACAGACTTGTTAGATGAAACAAGAATGACTGGATGCAAACCGTCAAGCACACCTATGGACCCAAGCATGAAGCTGTACGATGATGATACCGAAGAAGTGGACAAAAGAAGGTACAGAGAGATGGTGGGTAAGCTCTTATACATTACTATAACTCGATCGGATATTGCATTTGCAGTAAACCGGGTGAGTCAATTTATGGAGCATCCTAGGCAAGTTCATATGGATGCCTTGTATATGATATTGAGATATCTGAAGTCCTCCCCAGGCACAGGGTTGCTATTCAGGAAAGATACAGATCTGTCTATTTCAGCTTGTGCAGATGCAGACTATGCAGGATGTCCAAGAGATCGTAAATCTACTTCTGGATTTTCTATCTTCATAGGAAGCTCTTTAGTTTCTTGGAAAAGCAAGAAACAGACTGTTGTGGCGAGATCCAGTGCTGAATCCGAGTACAGAGCCATGGCACAAGCAAGCGCAGAGATGATGTGGGTTACAACAGTCTTAGAAGATTCGAATGTACATGTCTCCTTGCCTATGAATCTCCAATGTGACAATCAGGCAGCATTGTTTATTGCCAATAATCCGGCTTTCCATGAGAGGACAAAGCACATCGAGGTGGATTGTTATTATACTAGAGACATGATTCAGAAGGGTTTCATTTCTACTTCTCATGTCAGTTCAGAGGACCAGACTGCTGATATATTCACCAAGCCATTGCTCAGAGGACCTTTCCAGAGATGTTCTTCCAAGCTGAGCATGATAGATATCTATGCTCCATCTTGAGGGGGAGTGTAGAGGTTATATTATGTTATGATGTACTGTTCTGTATTTCCTATTTATATAATATACATCTATGTAATTTACCCAAGGGTTTTCTCTCTATATAAGAGACCCGAGGGCTCTATGGAATAACACATCAGAGCATCGTTTACTCTAACAGTAGACTTGTTGGATGGCATCACGTACTTGGGATAGAAGTGGGGCACTTGGGAGTAGGCAAGAGTGGAATGTATATGTATATGTTTGGTAAGGCAGTTACTATGGTGCTTTCAAGTGAGTGCGTAGGTTGCAGTATATTGGTTACTATCACTCTCCAAAGATCCGTATCCGGAGATGTCTATGGATGCATGATGGCAGATACATGCACATGCACAACATGGCAGTCTAGAGGGAAGTTGCATGGACGGGTATCTCAACATCTATATACAAGAGTCTTGGGGGGCTCACTTTGGTCATCAAGTTCATGGCAATGGAAGGGCCCCACATGAGACAACTTGCTTTAAATGCACAATGTTGGGGAGCCCTTGGCAGAGTTGGTATATCAAGTACATATAGACGATATTGGATACTCATGTTGAGACATTTAGGAGAGTAGCGATGGCATTCACAAGGATGCATTGTGCACGTTGGGGAGCAACATGATGCAGTCATATGCATGTACGCACAAGGTCATGAGTGCATATTGGTGCAAGGTGATCCGTGGAGGCATATGGACTTGTTGCAGTTGTTGACCCCGAGCATGACCATACATGCATGGTAATGCACACAAATGGGTTGTCATAAGGCTACCTTGACAAGTTTTGAAGGATTTTGTTGCAGATGACTAAGTACCAAATCACACAAAAGGATTGGAGGATGTGGGTTCCCTTTGGCATGAGATCGGGCATTGGGTGGCACTTGAAGGAACAATGGCAAAGCTACATCGACGTCCGTTGGAGTGCGAGGATTTCTGAGGACCGTACAAATGATGTGGCATCTGACTGTATAAGTAATAAGATAGAACTCTTAACTTTGTAGATGGACAAAATTTTCTCGCTTAAAAAATTGCATTGCTTAGTTCCTCTTTAATATTCACCGACTAGCAACACTTAATATTCTAGTTAATTTTATCAAAGCTTAATCAAAAGAAACTTTCTGTGTGCAATAAATAATATAATATTAACATTATGTTTCGATTCTCTCAATTGTTTGGTTTGGTGTTGATATGGAGATTCATGTGGGTGTTGCTTGGGTTGATAGGGCGTGGGACATGGGTCCCCTTTGGCATGAGATCGGGCATTGGGTGGCACTTGAAGGAACAATGGCAAAGCTACATTGACGCCTTTTGGAGCGCGAGGATTTCTGAGGACCGTGCAAGTGATGTGGCATCTGACTATAGAAGAATTGATAAGATATAACTCATACTTTATAGATGGAATGTCAATTTTCTCACTTCCAAAATTGCATAGTTCAGTTTCTCTTTAATATTCACCTATTTGCAACACTTATATTCTAGTTAATTTTATTAAAGCAATAATCAAAAGAAACTTTGTGTGCAATAAATAATATAATATTAAAATTATGTTTCGATTCCCTTTGATTGTTTTGTTTGGAGTTGATATGGTGATTCATGTGGATGTTGCTTGGGTTGATAGGGTGCGGTCCCCGATTTTCCGTTTGAAGCTCACTAATCAAAGATGGTTTGCATTCCGGTGATAATTTAGTCTCTCTCCTCTATAGACAGCCTTTCTAGCGGGGTTGACCTCTAAATTTGGGCAGATAGGAACTTCTCGGTGAAGAAAACTTTGATGTTTATAGGTCATTTTTGATCTGGGAATATGCACTGCAGGGTGCAAGCATGTTTAGGAGTGTAGGTTTCCCTTGTATGTCAAGATTTTCTTGTGGCTGTTGTGAAGGATCTGATGATGCTGGGTTAGGGAACCCTCCACTCCTAAGCATGCTTGCACCCTGCAATAGACATCTAAGATTTTCTTGTGGCGGTTGTGGAGCAGATTAGATTCTTATAAGGCGTAGATGACTCTTGTCTGCATTGCATAGAGATTTTGGAGGATAACAACCATCTTTTTTCACATTTCCCACTCGAGCTGATTGGTTTGCCACTCTTAATCCTAGAAATATTTGGCTGAATGCGTCAAAAGGGAGAGCTGGGTGCTCACTTCAAGAGCAAACTTAGAGACAGCTATGGGGCATTAATGCAAACCCGCGTGTTGACTTTGGTAGGGTAAATTTCCCCACGCGAAAACCCCTCTACACCAGTGGTAATGGTCAAGATCATTTAGAACCCCTCTAATGGTCTGGTGGTAGAAGAAGTGGCTCCCACTTTAAAGGACCAGGGTTCGAATCCTATAGATAAAAAAAACAAAAAAATGGTCAAGATCATTCCACTCAAACATCAACTCTTTCATGTGGTTGTGCAGACAGAGAAATATTAGGGTTTTTATCAGTTGTGTCCCTCCGAGATATTCCAATATCAGTTACGCCCCTCTCTTTTTGGGAATATCAGTTGTGCCCCCAGCACCTCCGTTCTGCCCCCGCACCTCACCTCCGCCCCCGCTCTTCATTATCTTCTTTATCTTCTTCTTCCTCTTTATCTTCTTCTTTATCTTCTTCTTCCTCTGTGTCCTTCCTTTCTCTTCATGATTTCTCTCTCTTAATTACACCTTGCATCTATTAAATCGCTAAATTTTTTGCATTTTCACATATATATCACTCATTGTGGATCAAATGGTAAATTTTATTAAATTTTTCGATGAATTTTTATGAAATCAATTAATAAGAAATTTAAGTTAACTAAACAAATGTTGAAGGTGGGTTGGCAAATTTAAGTTAACTAAACAAATGTTGAAGGTGGGTTGGCAGGCACAATCGATGAACCTGGCACAGCCGAGGTCGGTGAGTTTGGCGAAGGGGAGGTGCGGGGGCGGAGCGGAGGTGCTGGAGGAATAGAGGAGGAGTGGGTGCGAAGGAGAGATGCTGGGGGTCGAGAGGGAGGTGCGTGGCAGAAGAGAGGTGCTGAGGGCGGAGAGAGAGGTGAGGGGTTGGAACGGAGGTGCTGGGGCGGAGGGGAGGAGCGGGGGCGGAGGTGAGGTGCGGGGGCAGAACGGAGGTGCTGGGGGCACAACTGATATTCCCAAAAAGGGAGGGGCATAACTGATATTGGAATATCTCGGAGGGACACAACTGATAAAAATCCAAAATATTATCGCACAGGATCAGATCCAGAAATTTAAAACAGTTTGTGTGAACCGCTACTTCCTATGCGAGAATAACTGGGAAAGTTTGGACCATATATTGGGAGAATTTGGCCTTACGATGTTGATATTTAGGCTATTAGATGTTCCAATTAATTTAAACTCATAACCTTCTTATTCCTAAAATCTAAGGAAAGTGACAACATTCCGAAGACTTGAAAGATCTAAGATTGCCACGGCGTGGTTGCACATTTGGAAAGCCCGATGCTCCATGTCTTTCAAAGGCACTTTTGTCAGTACATAGGTCTTGGTGGATAATATCACGTTCTTTTATTCAAATTTAACATCTAGCGCCTGTGAATTTCCTGCATAAAAAAGCAACTACATGTATTGGGAGAATGTAGATTTACGACATCGATGGTCCGGCTACTATATACACCAATTAGATTGTCAGGCTACTAAATATACCAATTAGAATAAATCCAACCGCAACCTTCTTAATTCCAGAATACAAGGAAAATGACAAAGCATTCTGGGTAATCCAAGGACTTGGAAAGGTAGATGCATCAGGACTTTTAGAGGCCCTTTCATTAATAATGGCCTTGATGAATAAATAAGTCATGCTCTTTATTCTAAATTAAATCTTTAAATGCCTTTGGATTTTCTACATAGACAAGCAACTACTGGTTGTTGCGAGTTTTTTTGATGTCAGCTTTTGCAGGGAACCTGGAGGCATCAATTGCAAACCTTAAAAGTGTCGGAACCACACGACTAAAAAGCCGTTATAAACAACTTACTCTGGTGCTGGGTGTTAAAAGTTGAAAAAGGTTGTTGGTTGATCACAACTCGGGAGCTATCCTTGTCTCTCTGTTTGGCGATTGGTATTTTGGTTGAAGTTTTTGTTCAAAGCTCTGGATGCAAGTGTGGGTTGGTCTTTCTCCTTTCTCATCTCGGAGGGTGAAAAAATTTCTAGATGTATTTTGAGGTCTGGGCTCGTGGAACTCTTTTGCAGGTCACTGATGGGTATTAAATGAGCATGTTCTCTGATGCTACTATACATTGTATAGATCCATTTGAGGTTCTTAAAATGATGAATGAATTTATCTTTTTTTCTATAAAAAAATCCCATACCATAAGAGAAGGCATGTGTTTGAGTGTGAGTGCTTGAGCAATCTAAGTGCAGAATAGTGGAGCGTGCTTGTGATTGTTCTACATGGGGAAAAAGCTAGTTACTGCAGCAGGGACAAATGCTGTTCATGTAGATTTCCAAAAGTTGGTATGAGATTTTCACCCGTGCCTTTTGCTATGGTAATATAGAGTGTGACATATTGTATAGTATGGGAGTGTTGTACTATCTTGTGTCACCAAGTGCAAACCTTGACTTTTTTAATAACTTTGGATGAGATCTCATGTTAAATATTTGATCTAGAAAACAGTTTTGAGTTTTGCCATTTCTCCGAGCTGAAGGTTAAACAGTTTCCAACCATTATATTAAATGATGTATATAGGGACATGGCTGAATGTAGATTATGTTATCATACAGGCCCTGTGAAGTTAGATTCTAGAAAGTGGTGCACGAGCATTGATCCACTTGGTGTTAAGAGGCGTAGGAGGCCGTCAGTTGCATTGTTAGGGAGGATGACGACGACTGTTGTCTCCTTGGTGTCGGAGGAACTAGCTGCATATCAGGAAATCATCCATGACAAGGACAAGGAGTAGGAGGTTGAATGAGGAGGCAGAGATTTAGACAGAAATGCAGAATGAAATATGCTGGGAAAAATAAGAGACTTGTTTATTCCTTGAGCTCTAGGCTCTTTTGTATAGAGAGATCTATGGGCAATTTACACAAGCCAGACAAAAGGAAAAGGAATAGATAAAAGAGTATAATGGAAACATATCTCTACACTCCCCCTTGAGATGGAGCATAGATATTTATCATGCTCATCTTGGATGAACACTTCTGAAATGATCCTTTAAGTAAGGTCTTGGTGAAAATGTCTGCCGACTGGTATCTTGAGTTGACATCATGGCCTCAAATTTCAGTGAAATTCGGTCGAATTTTTGTCGAATATCGATATCCAGTCGAAATCAAAATTTGACCGAAATGACCAAAATGACTGAAATATGGGGGTCCTAGTACAAAAAATGATCGAAATGACTGAAATTTTGGTCGAAATTCCACCGAAATTCCATCGAAATTCTGTTTTGGTCGATACGGAAATGGACCGAAACCGACATTTAAAGCCTTGGCTGACATGGGATGTAGAAATGAAGCTCTTTTGAATAGTGTCATGTATATAATGGCAATCAATCTCAATGTGCTTTGTCCTTTTGTGGAATGCATGATTATTAGCAATGAATAGGGTAGCTTGATTGTCGCATTTCAGCGACATGGGAAGAGGAACATCTATATGTAGATTTGTAAGGACTGCTCCAACCCACATCATTTCTGTGCATGCTTGTTCCATAGCCCTATACTCAAATCCAACACTAGATCTAGCAACTACACTTTGCTTCTTGCTTTTCCACGAGACAAGCGAATCTCTAACAAATGTAGCAAATCCTGTTGTGGACTTCCTTTTCTTGGGCACCCTGCATAATCTGCGTCTACGCATGCTGAGATAGTGATGGTGCCACCTCTTTTAAAAAATAGCCCTGCACCTGGATATGATTTAAGATACCTTAGTATTATTTGTTTAGTATCCACATGTATCTGACGAGGTTGTTACATGAACTGGCTCACCCGACTGACAATAAATGAAATATCAGGCCTGGTAATGGTAACATAAAGAAGCTTTCCCACCAGCTCCCTGTATCTTCTCATGTCAACCTCATTAGTATCATCATCATACATCTTCATGCTTGAATCCATGGGTGTGGTAGCAGGTCGACATCGAAGGATACCCGTGTCACTTAGCAAATCAGTGACATATTTCCTCTGAGTTATCACAAGCCCTTGTTGATTTCTGGCAAACTCCAGTCTCAGAAAGTATCTAAGAGCTCCAAGATCCTTGGTAACAAATTCATGACTGAGAAATTCTTTCATCCTCTTTATTCCTTGTATGTCATCTCCTGTAATAAGTATATCAACATACACCATAATAGCAATCATACCTCTAGAGGTTCTCTGTATGAAAAGAGAATGATATGCATTCGACCGTTTGAACCCCTGCTTCTCAAACAAATTTGAGAGCTTCTGGAATCAGGCTCTCGGGATCTGCTTAAGGCCATATATTGCCTTATGAAGTTTACACACTTGTGAACACTCCCTTTCAGCAGCAAATCTTGGCGGCTGTTGTATGTACTCTTTCCCCTGAAGATCATCATACAAAAAGACATTCTTGACATCAAGTTGAAACAAAGGCCAATCTTGAACCACGACTACTGATAAAGAATCCGTAGGGTAGAATGACGAAGTACTGGAGAGAAGGTGTCTAGATAATCAACCCCATATGTCTGAGTAAAGCCACGTGCTACTAGTCAAGCTTTGTACTGATCAATACCGCCGTCTGCATTCCGCTTCATTGTAAACACCTATTTGCAACTTACTATAGACGCCCAGAGGGCCAGCATCTCCTCTTCCATAGCTAGATGCCACCTGCTATCCGTCAATGGCTCCTAGTAAGTTCATGGTATAGCCATGATGAACAAAGCAACATCAAACCTCCTGAAATCACTCGTCAAACGCTCGAAGGTGACATGAGAAGTAATCAGATATGAAGCACATGAATGCTTCTGCTTCCTAATAGCAATAGGTAATCAAGATCATCATCATCCTTGCCACCGACATGATCATGAACCTTCTGAGATAACCTTTGTTGAGAAACAATATCATCCCCATCATTAGAACTAATGTTGTCAGAACAATCCTGGGGCATGCTAGATGACAGACCATGAACATGAGTAGGAGCAGGTCGTCGACTGTAGTGATGTGGTAGTGGTGGAACCGAAACAATGGGAGGGGGTGAGGTTGATGGTGGTGATGGAGGTGGTGGTAGTGGAGATGGTGATGAAAGTGGTTGTTGCATGGGTGGAGATGGAATATAGACCTCATTATTCGAATATGAAGGTGTCAACCTATCACCTGTAGGAGAAAAATACATGACAAAATCAAAATATGTGACATCTGCGATGACATAATATCTCATGCGTAACAAATCATAACAACGATAACCCTTTTAATTTTTGGAGTACCTGTCAAAGACATATTTGACAGCCATAGTAGAGAGCTTGTCAATCTCTGGAGACAATCGATGGACAAACAAAACAAATCCAAAAACACGAGGGATAAGAGAGAATATTGTCAGGGAAAACAAGGGAAAACGAAATCTTCTCCCCAACACCGACAATGGCATACGGTTAATGAGATAACAAGTCATGAGAACCGCATCACCTCAGAATGAGTGAACAACTCCAGATCAGGAGGGTACATGTGACATTAAAAAGGTGACGGTGCTTTCTTTCAGAAACACCATTCTGTTGAGATGTATATGCACATGATGTTTGATGAAGAAGAGATGATAAGAATTGAGAGAGCATATGAGTACAGAATTCCAACACATTATCAATCCTTACTATTTTGACATAGGTGGAAAAAACATTATGCACTTCTTTAATGAGATTTATTATTGCATTTCCAACTTCTGATTTACTCTTCAACAAGAAAACTCAAGATAGACGATTAAAATCATCCACAACAACTAAATAAAATATGTCTCTAAGGATCGGAAACACAACTTGGATCTCAAATGTCTACATGGAAAACTTGAAAGGGGAGCTACTACTCCGACTCTAATGACTAGGGAAGAGAGACCGATAATGCTTCCCTAATTGACATGCCTCACAGTTGAATGACGAGCGGGGTGATATATGGAGACAGACTTGAATCAGTTTCTGAAGTGGATGATAATCGAAGCGCAAATGCCATAGGAAGGGAGAGGCCGGTCCAGAGGAATGGGATGATAGTCTAGCATACGGTGTTTGGACCAGTCAATAGAGCTCGCCCTGCTCACAGCCATAGCCAATCACCCTGCCCATAAGAATGTCCTGAAATATAAGAGATGACGGGTCAAATATTGCTTGACAATGTAAATCCTTAGTAATCTGACTACTAGATAGTAATTTCATTGAGAAATTAGGGGCATGCAACACATTCTGCAACCGCATAGAGGGAGCCAAGGTGTTCCCCTATCCTGTAGCTGGGGATGAGTCCCATCTGCTATAACCACAGTCCTTTTGGAGAAACTTGCACGTAGGCTATGAGCTGATCTCTATCTCCACACAAATGATGTTTTGCATCAGAATCTATGATTCATTCTGAGATATCTGAATCATGATAAGAAGTAGAGGCATGAACAATACCTGAAGTACTAGCTCTAGCAGTAGCAGTAATGTCCAAGCTGTTATCTGAAGCAGGTGAAGGGGTACTAGCTGGGGGCATGATGCCACATGATCCCCATCCACGGTACTGAGATGGACCGCCTCTTCTACGAGAGGCTGCCATGGCAGAGGAATTCGACACTGGAGCATGAGTTAAAATATCGATCGGGCTCAATCTACGGAAGGCTTCCTCCATGGCAGGAATGGTAGCATCGATCAGTATCTGGAGGATGCATCCTCATACTGTGAGTCAAGAGAGGCCATGTAGACTCGAACCATCGTAGCATTATGGCACGTCTTCAACTTCTCTGGAGTAGCCGTGAGAGGCATGAAGCTATCTCAAACATACTGCGCAAGGCAGTACAGTAAGTATGTAAGGGTCGACCATTCTGCTTTATAGTGAAGATGTCATGCTGAAGCTGTAGAATTGTTGTCTCGTTCTTGGCCTGTGAATACGTGACAACAAGAATGTCCCACATGGCTTTGGTAGTGGGTTGGTGCAGGACATCGTTTGCAATTTTTGGTATCAAGGTACCGGACAAACAGACCTGAGCATATGCGTCATCAACCTCCTACGAGGTATATAACCTTGTCTTCTCTGTTTGCTCTTCCTTGATAAGAATATGCTTCTTATCCATCGACTTCATTAGGCTCATGAACTGCATTGCCCACAACTCATAGTTCGACCCATCCGCTTAGGACCTCTGAAGGTGCCTGTGGTGGGGATATCTACCTTGCTTTCTGACATGTTGCCTGATGATGAAGACTAGTGTAGTAGACTAGAGAATGTATTGTCTACACCGACATACATGAAGTTGGTTGCATGTGCATACCCAAATCACAACCAACCCCATCAATAAAAAACCACTCAAATCGCAACCAACCCCATCAATAAAAAATGACCCTTGCGTGGGCACCAAGGGAGGCGACATGTACGGTTGCGAACAAGAAGCGTGCGACGACACCGACAAGAGAGATGGGTGCGATGGCACCGTCACAAGGAGAAGAGGTGCTGCGACATGGTCGGCTGCAGGGGACGGGTGCAGCGGCACGACCGGGAGAGGTGCGGCGGCGCCAGCCGCGGGTGACGTGCGAGAGAGGTGCAGCGACACCAGTCGCGAGCGACGAGTGCGGCTTCGGCTGTGGGAAGTGCGGCGGCGCCACACGATAGGGCAGAAGGTGGGGGCTAGGTTTAGGGTTTTATGTACAAGAGCTCTGGTCTAGGACCGTCGCTCTGATACCATGTTGGGAAAAATAAGAGACTTGTTTATTCCTTGAGCCCTAGGATCTCTTATATATAGGAGAGACCTATGGGCAAATTACATAAGCCATACAAAAGGAAAAGTAATAGATAAAAGAGTACAGAAATATAAAAATATATCCCTACAGAATAGATATTCTCTCTTGCAGCTGTCATTCAGTTCTTCCAATATTCTCTCAAGTTTGTAGTTCCATTGATTGAATCACCATTTTTTTACTTTGCAAACTAGTGCCGAACTCTGAGCATGGTATCTGTGTGATGGTATCTGTCCATTTGCTCCATCTTTTTCCATGTGAATATCGATTCTCTGTTGTCTACCTTTGCTTTATAATTTATTTGTATTAGGAATTCCACTTGTACTTTTTTTCTCCGGCACTTTGATGCAGTCATACTTGTGGCGGGAACGTGCAAGGGACATGCCATTGGAGTCTGTTAGAGTTATTATATATGTTTATAACCTTTCGGGTTCCGTAACCTTGTGTGACCTTTCGAGTTCCGTAACCTCCTGTGACCCTTCGGATTCTGTAACACTTGTACTCTTCAGGATTTTCTCTCTATATAAGAGACCCTAGCTCTATGGAATAAACATCTCATCCGTTCCTCTTCTCAACAGAGACGAAATAGAGTGGCTATTCTGAATTTCCCGACACATTCTTTAAACGGAGGTCTCTTCTCAATAGAATTTTGTTATGATTTATACATAGATATTATTTAATTCTCATTTTCAAATCTGTTGGTAAGATGTTATAAGGGTTTTGTTTTTCCCTTTATTTGTTACATGCATGTATATTGGGAAGAGGTAGGAGGGATCTTTAGATCGTCTGCGGATGACCTAACCTGTATCAACTCTTCCTTTCCATCTTGATTCCCCTTTCCTTCTGTTTTCCCTCTCATTCCACAGAAATACACTCATCACCACCACAGTCCCCATGCTAAGGTTCACCTCCAACCATTCTAGATTTTGTCGTGTCGCTATCACCAACAGCATTATGGTTCAACACCATTGACGTCGGTGCTTTCCATTCTACCTTGCATTTACTAATGATTTTGTCTGTACAAATTTGTTGGACAATCATTGACAACGTTGTCGTCACCACGCCGTCCTCCAAAGTCGATGGTGACAACATCATTGTCACCATGCCGTCCTCCATGTTGTTCCCCAACCTGATGCAGCCATTGCGACCTGGTTTGCATTTGCACCATATTCTCGTGTGCAGATTGCTTCATCTATTGTCTATAGAACTGCATTTTTTAATTTTAGCTGGTTGTGATTGTTGATATTAAGAAAAAGATTATTTACACTTATTACTCTGTAATATTCTACAACCATCCAACAGTGCAACAGGCAACATGCCTCATCTCATGGTTTTAACTCTTACCATAGATCCCATTTTATTTACACTTATTTACACCACATGATATTTCATCATCACTTGTTTTTTTACTTTCTTACTTAAGTTGTTGTAGACGTTTATAGGATAGATGTTTACACGTGGTTGTCCCACCTGCAACCAGCGTGTAAATGACCAAAGTAGCCTTCGAATATTCGGATAAGCACCTCAAATGTGGGAAATTTGCATCCGTACCCACATATGGATTAAGCCGACCCTACTTATAGTGGGAAAAGGCTTAGTTGATATATATAAATTGTTGTAGGTTTTCTGTATAGGAAGTTCACAACAAACAAATAGCTCCCACAACTATCGCAAACATGATTTCCATATTTTCCAAGTACCACAACTTCGATTGCTGGTATTATTAAAGCATGCAAAACTTCCTCAAAGCAGGTACTAATCAGTAATCACACTCCCACTTTTCATTCCACTATTTATTCACTCATTTCACCAACTTCTCTCCATGTATTCGTTCATTACCTTACTATACAATCCATGACATATACAATCAACGCAACTGTCACAAAAATCCTCACAAACACGAAGTTATGGAATGAGTTTGCATTTTATGTTGAAACATACACATTAGATGAAAATGATAACTGCTTGAATTGTCATGCATGAAACCCAATATGATTCTCATGGTAACATACTCAACCAAGTTTGCTCTAAGGTTCAGGAAAACGGTATGCGTATGCGTTCGGACATGTCACTGAATAGCGCTTAAGCGGTATGCGGGGGCATATGCGAGGTATATACGGTTCTACGTGGTTTACTAATTTTTTATTTAAAAATAAATACATATATACAAAAGTAGTATGTATAATTGTGATCCAACAGAAGATCTAAGAAAAATAACGTTCATATTAAGTTCAAAACAATCTCTATCAATCAAATATCAATACTTCAATAGAACGATTAGCACACAAAATAATTGACAACAATCAACAAAATAGAAAAGTTAGCACACAAAATGCCTCTATTGTTGAATATAATGTCATTTATCTCTGTCGTTATATTTATAACTGATCCTCCATCAAAAGTACCAAACTTTACATATAATATATTACATTCATAATAACTATTAGTTGACTAAATTAGTCTGCTAAATTATTCGTACATTATTCTTTTTCTTCCTCGCATGTTTACTCCAATCTCGCAGTACAACTACTTTGACGACGAATTTAAATGGTCATGGATGCTTGGTTGGCTTACATGCAAAAGCAAGGGAAAACATGGCACAAATAACACAATAAAAACGTGATAAAAATTTAAAAAATAAAAAAATAAAAAATGTGTATGCGACCGCACATGCGGCCGGCATAGCACGTATATGCGACCGCACAGCCAGCATATGTGGCATGCATAAGCGCATATGGCGCATAATGGGGGGCTTCATGAAAGCGGTGCGTTGAAGGCACCGCATACGCATATACGACCACACAGATCGCTTTCGTGAACACTGGTTTGCGCTTCATTTCATCTCCACCTCTTCTCCAATTACTTACATTACCCTCGATGTACAAAATGAAACTTAAAGTTGATTGTACAGATGACACATCTCATGCATATGCTATCCTTTTTACAGATGCTGCTGAGAGTCTCCTCGAAGTCAGCATTTCTGAATTAAAAGAACTATGTTAGAAAATAGGAATCGGAAGTGGAAATAAAGATAAAGAACTTGAAGAACACAAAGGTTTAACATGGAACCCTACTCCCTACGGAGCGGGATGAAACCACAGGAGAAGCCTCAGAGGGCGTATGTGTTTGTTGCACTTTTCTCATCTGATACAGGAGGTCTGGGCTCCTTATATAGCCTCCACAGAGCCTCCAAGTCCCACCACTAGTAGATGTGTGACTAAACATATGGATGGGGTAAATGGATACTGAAGGGATCCATTTACCCATCTCCCTCATATATGACGCATACAATGAATACTCCAACACTCCCCCTCAAGCTAGAGCATGCAATGCTCAGCTTGGAAAACAGAAAGAAACTCAACTCACGCTACAGGACACTACGGACAATATCAACTCAATGCCACAACTGCTGCTGTCGAGGACGTTGCTTCTCATGTTGTACATGTGAGGAGGATGAATGGGCTGGAGTGTGAGTCTGCTGAATCTCCTCGTCAGAGAGTATGTGCTCTGAACTGCGCCTGTCAGAGTCACTGCAACTGGAAATGAGTCTCCTCGTTGGAGTAGTCTGACCCGCCAAAACATGTGGACAACTGCTCCATCTCTGAAAAGGGCCAAACTGGAAACAAAGAGGCAGTGGAAGAGCAATCATCGTTGGAGTCCACGATCGCTGGAGAATGGAGTCTGAAAAGTCTCCTCGTCAGAGAACTGGGTCTCTCCCATCTTGCACAGAGAATGTTGCACTACTCTGGAGTACCTATGAACCACATGAAAACCCTTGCCAACATGGCGTAGGAATGGTCCTCTACTATGTAGTCCCTATTGCTCACATAAAAACTCCGGTCGAAACAACAAGAATGATGGGGACCACTACAAAAGATGGCATACATCTGCACATCTGAAAAGACCACATACTCGTACGTGTCTGAAACTGGAGACTCGAAAACCATGATCGTAGTTTGAAATCTGCCGTAGAGTCTGGAAAATCTGAACTGGCCTGGAATATGGAGTCTCTGAATCTGGAGAATACGGAAAATCTGACAAACTGATATGTGACTCTACATATGCTCCTCCTTTCTCCCATACTTGTCGGAAAATGACATCGATAAAGTTAGAAGAAGACAACATAAATACATAAATATAGAGAGAAAACATCTTAAAGCCGAACATTTTTTCCGGCTATTTTCATCAAAATTTCTTTTAAAGCCGTCAATTTTTTAAAAAATAACCCGCTGCCATTTTTTTGGCTTCTCTCTCTCCCCCTTTTTTTGCAAAACTTTTGTGTACGACTTTTTATTGTACGCGCCTTTTTTTCAAACAAATTTTTTTTTCAAAACACTTTTTTTTGAAAAACTTTGCGTACGACTTTTTTAATTTGTACGTGCTTTTCTAAAAAACGTATTTTTTAATTTTTTCGGCATGCCCTCTTCTCTATCTCCCTCTCTTTTAAGTTCTCAGCCTGCAGCGGGCCCTTACAATAGAGACCCCCTTTTTTATAATACAGGCCATTGGGGCCCCCCTTTAGGGTTTCCAATGGAACCCCATTCTCATAAAATGCCACTGCTCCTCCCTGGGGTTCTTCGTTCTTATGGAGGCCGCCGCCAAAGGGAGGAGGGGATCGAGGGGCACCGTTGCATGGGGTTTCTGGAGAGGGAGTCACCGTCGCATTTGCGGCTTGGAGTCACCGCCGCCTTTGCGGCTTGGAGTCGCTACAGCACGCGATGTGCGCACGATGTCAGGGGATGGGGATGCCTGGTGCTCCTGCGCCTGGAGGCTGAGAAGAAGGTCCTCCTCATCGCGGTCTGGAGTGTGTGCATGGTTGCATACACACCTCGGGCTAGAGATGTTGCGGCAAGGTGCTTGCGCCGCCCTTCTTCGCGCTGGGAACACAAGGGCAAGGCCAGAGGAGGGCTCTCCTGGGACACACGAGGCACGCCTGAGCGATGAGATTGAAGATGCAACCTTATTGAAGATGAAGCCTGGGGGGTTGTGGGGCACGTGATGCAGCCTGGAGTGGTCCTGGAGCATCTGAGGTTGGATGTGGAGCATCGTGCAAGGAGAAAATGTTGCCAGAAATCAGATCTAGGGTTCCTGACGGGAACCCCAAAATATCTTGGACCTTCATGAATAAAAATCCAATCTCGAATGAAAAAAATTAAAACCTCGAGAATCAAACCCGCTCTAATACCATGTTAGAAAATAGGAAGCGGAAGCAGAATCGAAAATAAAGATAAAGAACTTGAAGAACATAAAGCTTTAACATGGAACCCTACTCCCTAAGGAGGGGGATGAAACCACAGGAGAAGCCTCAGAGGGCTTATGCGTCTATTGCACTTCTTCATATGATACAGGAGGTCTGGGGCTCCTTATATAGCCTTCATAGAGCCTTCAAGTCCTACCACTAGTAGATGTGGGACTAAACATATGGATGGGGTAAATGCATCCTGGAGGGATCCATTTTCCCATCTCCCTCATATATGACGCATACAATGAAAACTCCAACAAACTACTTGAAAATATACCTTGAAATGCTAACATATCATCTTCTTTCCGTTCATAATAACTAAGCGAACACATGCACTCCTCTTGCCCAGAATATGTCGCATGCTCTAATACTATTCACCGCGAACTGCACAAAAATAGTATATAAGTCCCGTATGTGTAAATGGAGAGAAATTTTATTCTTTCTGCACTATGAGGAAATTTCACAGGTACTGTTGTGTGGAACTAAAATCCTGCCAATGCCTCATGTGGGAAACTACTCTCTAGATGAACACTGAAACAAGGTACATCTTTTTTATATACCTTTACATATCATTATAAACCACTTACCTTTACTAACGATGTCACTAACATACATCTAGGGATGAGCATGAGTCGGGCCTGGGTCAGACCCTACAGGGCCCAGGCCCAATTATGGTTGTGGGCTTTGGGCCGGGCCTAGACTCACTAATTTTTTTGAAGGCCCAAGCCCAAGCCCAGCCCAATTGTTGTGGGCCAGGACGGCCCATAATATCTCAAAAATCAATTTGGCTTGTACTGACCCAAAACTTATGAGTTTAGACTTGGCGGGCCCATATACTTGGCGCACCCTCTTCCACTAGATCTTACATCTCTTGATTAGTGTCCGACATCTAAAGTTAAATACCATGTTAGATTCTAATCTTCAAATTGATTTCTAAGAATATTTTTTTCGCAATTGTCATCCATATTAAAAACTCAACATCAATGTCAATATGCAATGTAAGTTACACCAAATGAATGTTAAATAACACATAATATTATCGACTTAAAGCTTGAGTTGAGAGTTTCCTTACATTGCAAATAGTGCGGTGAGTCGATGACGGACCGACGGTCACCGTAAGCCATGAGACGAGGCGGCGAGGTGGTGGCTGCAGCGGCGAGGACTGTGGGACGAGGCGGCGAGGGCTGAGCAACGAGGACTGAGAGGCGCAGGAGGCGAGGAGGTGCTCTCGAGGGCTGAGCGGGTACCCACATGTGTGCGAGGGGGGCGAGGTGCTTGACGCGAGGGGGGGGGGGGGGCTCGGGGAGGCGAGGTGCTTGATGCGGGCGGCGGACAGCTGCAGGTGTGTGTGTGTGGAGGGGAGGAGAGGGCTGAGCGGGCAGCCGCAGGCCCGCAGGTGTGGGGGGGGGGGGAGACAGGTGTGCAGGGGGCAGCCGCAGGTGAGCAGGAGAGGGCTTGACGCGGGCAGCCGCAGCGGCGGGGGGGGGGGGGAGGGCTGAGCGGGCGGTAGCCGTAGGTGTGCGGGGGGAGGTTGAGCGGGCAACAGCCGTAGATGTGCGGGGGGAGGTTGAGGGCAGCTGCAGGGTTGGCACTTGGGAGGAAGGAGCGGCTGTGGGGACTAGGTAGGGCAGGGTGTACGGGAGTCGGGATTGCAGGGGGAGCCCTAGCGCTTAATTGTGCAAATCTCCCTGGCTAAGGCCCGCCAAGGGGTTATTCGGGCCTATATCTGGGCTTGTAAGTGGGATATGCAATCGGGCTAACGGGCCTATATCTGGGCTTCTATGTGGGCTGGGCTAACGAGCCTAATGGGCTGGGCCAGGGTAAGCCCGACGCAATTATTAAATGTGCCTAAATCTTTGGCCCAAGCCCGACCCATAAATAATTCAGGTTCGGGCTGGACCGGGCTATGCGGGCCGGGCTTTGGGCCGGGCTGGGCCGGCCTATGCTCATCCCTACTACGTCTCCTCATCATTTCACGGACAGATGGCACGAAGACCTATAAGTTCCTGATCTGATCGACATCCGTAAGATTAGCAAAATCTAACGTCTACATCTTCTGCCAAAATATGTGTGAAATGCCTTCTGAAAACTGTAAAACACCTCGTCATGTTTTCTGTCATTTTAACCTATCCAGAAGCATTATTACCTTAAGATTCCCGTCATCTCTCTCATATAACAGATACATTAACACAAACACATGCAGAACGCACACATACCGGTAAAATTTAGCGTCTGAAAATTTCCACTTCCTATTAAACAAGATGAGAATTCAACTCTCTTTCCATCATGGTATGTATAGTTGCTTATTTGTACTGCGGTTCCTTGCTATGGTCCTCGGGCCTTTGGCCTCCCTTGTTTTGAATGAATGATGATGATTGTTTGAAAAAAATATTTATAATAGTTGTTTGTTGTTGATATTGTCCTTCTACTGATCCTCTTTATAACCAATTTCACATTATTGCCATAAACTTCAGTATTGATAATATATACGATATCGATATTGTTTATTGCTTGCAAGCACCGATAATCGCACACGCATGGGCGTGCGACGATTTCGTTCATTCAGGAGAAGAAGCAACATTAACTTTTCAAGTATAAAGAGAACAGAGTTAAATTGTATTAAAGGCGTACACTTCATAACTATAGCACATTTATCAATGGTAAGTTTTTTTATTAAATGACAAAATTAATCTTATACGTATGTTCTTTTTAGCTCAATTTATAATTTTTTTTAGAAAAGAGTGTATCTAATATACTATATTGTTACTTGTTGCTATTGCTATTGTAACTTAGGTTAAAATAATACTAAAGATGATGTATACCTATGTCAAAACTTTGGATTGCTTATATGATATTTGTAAGGTTAATTTGTCATTTTGATGGAAAAAAAATAGAATTTTGATGACATGTATCAGTTTTGGAATCCTAGTGTAACATGCCAAACATAGTCTCATATCTAAAACTTATAAAGTATTGTGGTGGGAATATAAGTGGCGGCGAATATTAGACAAATTGAGCTTCAACATTTTGAAAGGTTATTAATGATTTTAATTAGGCATGAGCTTAACAAGTTGTCATAGCCAGTTTTTTTCGATAACAAATCAAGTCAAAGCTTATCACGTTATAAATAGTATTAGAATGGATTTTCTCTAACAGTGAAAAAGGTTATCCAAAAGGTGGATAAACACTTACAAAGAGATAAGAGGAAAATATTTTCTGAAGCATTCAACTATTACTAGTTTTAAATTAAGTGTTGAGCCATATCACAAGAATGATGATGTGCATGTAAAATGGGAAGGTTGTAACACCAAAATAGTCCCACATCGAATACTTATAAAGTGAGTAATTTGTTATAAGATTGGGGAAAACACTACTTGACAACTTCATCTTAAGAATTTCCGATGGTTGTCAACATGTCTACTTGACCTTGAATCTAACAAATTTTCATTGCCAGTTTTCCCGATTACTGCTCGCATCTAATTAAGCTTGAGACGTCACACCTAACTCTACAAAAAGTCACCTTTTTTATTGCATCCTCCGTAACACAAACTCTGACTTTATGTAATTTTATCCAATGAAATTTTGTAAGGAATAATATTCATCGATATATTGATATATAGCAGTGAATAAAAAAATATATATTTTTTTGAAACAGAAGATAATTTTTATTGCTATAAAAATACAAGCCAAAATACACAACTAGTTTTACATTCCTACTACCACATTGAGGAAGACAAGCATATTATTAAGATCATAAATCCAGATCCCTCTTGATGGCATCCCTTGCTTCCCGCAAAGTTCTCTCAAGATTTCTTTTGTTTCTCTCTTGTCATACCCACCAAGCAATTTCTTCAACAGTACGACTCATCTCCAAACAAGTTTGACCCTTAGCTGCTATATTAGTATGTCGTTAAGATTAAAATTCTGAATTCGCAATCTTTGATCCGCGATTTCATCCAAACTATAGCCATAAACTCGCATTGAAAGAAAAGATGAGTGGATGTCTCCTCTCCTTTACCGCATAACGAGCATTACATGTTAGTCACAATCCCCCACGATGTCAATGTATCCTTCGTTAAAAGTTTGTTGCACAAAGCTAAAAGAAGCGTGCATCCCCATTTGGGGACTTGTCCCTTGCTCCAAATAGCTCGAAGTGTCAGTTCACGAATACCATGTACTCTTATCAGATCTAGCTTCTCCTTCACCAATGATGCACCATGTTTAGTAATAGGCCACTTCCATGCATAGTAGTTTTCACTCCTTATCGTGGTAAATTTCTCAATAAGGAGCGGTCTCATATTAAGCATAGTCTTCCAAACCCTTGAGTCCCCACTACGCTTTTGAGTTGTAAAAAACTTGTCATATGTCCCATACCATTTCTGCATCCACGAACTCCAAATAGAAATATTTTCCCAGTAACAAAATGATGTACCTTCTTACATAAAGACATCTCCTCCAAAATTTTAAGACCCATGCCTCCTTCCTCTTTTGGAAGACAACATTCTCTCCAATTCAATAGTTGCGCTTTATTTTCCCAAATACATTTCATTCTTGAATGTATGCTCCTCTAAAATTTTCTTTGGTAGAATGGTGCATTCTAACTAAAATTATATAAGCCCTTCTACCATCCAATTTGCTACTTGGATCCTTCCCATTTTTGAAAATATTCTCCTAGCCCCAAACCTTCCATTTATCTTGTCTACAACTTGTTGGAAGATGGTACTAATGCTTCTATATGAAAAGAGGGGTGTACCAAGATATGTTGAAGGAAGGTGTCCGTCTATCATGCTAAGTGTCATAGAGTTAAAATCCCGCTATCGATTTTGACATGTGCGGCGTTAGCTATCCTGTAGCTAACCAGCCTTCCCAAGTAGAACGGTCACGAACGCGCTTCAGCTCTTCTCGATACTCTCGCTTGCTTACGCACAGACGCTCAAGCACAAGCATAAGCACGACTCTATGGATCACTCAAGAACACTATCAAGAACTCACTCAAGAACACTCAAGAACACAACCACACGATCACACAAGCACGTGTACAAAGCTATTCTCTTATTAGAAGGAGAACTCGCTCTGGAGTGGGTTGTTGACACTCTACACTTGTGTGTTTACAAATGAGACACCACCTCCTATTATACATGGCTCAAGGCAACCCAAGGGACACTCGTTATTATATTTACAATAATGATACATAAAGACACAAGAGATCATTCGAGTTCTTTGGCAACCCTTCGCATTTGACAACAACACTTTATCTTCTCGTCTCTTCGACTCCCTTGTTGTCCTTTCATCTACCCGCACGGTTGACGCCACATCAATCGCCCAGTCTTTAGCACACGCGCTCCAACGCTTGCTGACGCAGCTTTTTCATAATTCATCGAATGCCACCGAACACTCGGTTTTGTGCCAAAGGGAATCCGTAGCCTCCGAACCCTCATGCTGTAAACCCTTCCTTAGCATTTTGCATGCTAAAGGGAAGTCCTCCAGAACTTCACTATTTGTGGTCTCCAGACCACTCTTGTACTCGTACTACCGAGCATGCTCGACAATGCTCGTACTCAGCACCTGCAACACTCCATGCCTTCTTGGATCGCCACGCATCAATATTGAGACCGTGTGCCTTCATGCGTATGCCTATGCGACTGTACCACATTTCTCCTCAATGCATATTGCTTCACTGCATACCGCCCTTCTGCGCTCGTGTACGTACCGTCACGTGCATCCACCTTCATGTCTTGCACCGTTGTCTATACTTGTTGTACTCGCACTGCTACAAGCTACACGACACTCTGCTATCGAGCTAGTGTCCTGTGTGATGCTTTTCCATTGTCACGTACAGTAGAGCCTCAAGACTCTCATGGATAACCTCCAAAATACCTACATATTCAAGACTCCTCTTGAAGTCAGCTCCATCGATCATTCTCAAGCACCTGCTACCGTGCATGCACGATCACTCTCGATCTCGGATTTTGGGGGTGTGACAAGCCTCCCCCACCTGAAGAATCGGTTGTCCTCAACCGAGCATTCCCTTTTTAGCTGGCGTCGTGTCACGATCCTCCGTCCGCTATGCACCTCTTGACGCTGCTCAGTTGGAAGGGTGGTGCATGCGTACATCGCCACCCTTCCTGCACTTGTTCTTCTCACGAGCAACCATGTCCCTCCATGATGGAGCTTCCTCGCCAGCTCCTGTTCTCGATATATCCCTCTAGGATACAACAACTCCATCGCTAGTGTGTGGCAGCTCCAGCTCCACATGTGGAGTACTCACCTCCATGATAGCTCGTTGTCGATCTCTATCGTTCCCTGTGGACGTACCCGTATCCTAGGAAATGAGCACCTCCTACGCTCCGAGCATCTTTGGTATCTTGCCTCCTGCAAGATCATTGATGGTGTGGTTCGTCACCACTCCATATCCATTGACGTTCAACATCTTGTCCATGCTGCATTACCGTCCTGAGCTCTGCATCGCCTTCTCGTGCACGGATGTTCTCCTATCCGCAGCTTCGGTTGTGTGACTACAACACACACGTTGGTGCTCAGCACACACTTTCGCACTCCTATGCGTCCTCGATTAAGCTTTGGCGCCTTCAAAGATCTTTGTTATGGAGTTCCCTCCCTCCACGGAATTTGAAGCTCCAACTCGAAGTGTCGTGAGGCGTACCGTACGCATAACACCGATTGCTCCCAAGCATATCTCACCTTTTTCTTCTTCCTCCTCGTCCGTACGAAGAGCGTTGAGCTTCTCCCTCTTTGGGCACTCCCGCGCCCGATGCGGTCCGTTGCATATGAAGCATCCCTAGCTCCTGAGTTGCTCCCTCTTCTTGGAGTATACCAGTTCCTCCATAGGTGGATCTTAGGAAACATCTTTACCCTTGTCCTTCAACTGTGCCTTTTACTTTCTGGTGAAATCCTTCTCTTTAGCATTGTAGCTTGGTTGGACAATGTAGTCGACCAACGCATCCGCCACCAAGATCGCTGAATTAAGATCCTTTACACCCTGCCTCCGCAGTTCGGCTTGCGCCTAGCATTGCAACCCGATCATGAAGTTGAACAGCTTGTCCTCCTTTAACATTCCCTTGATGTCAAACATCAAAGACGTGAACTTTATTCACGAACAGTGCTTGTCTGCTTCAAGCGTCGAAGAGCCTCCCGTGCTACCCACGCAATATTCTTCGGTAGGAACTACGCCTTTAGTTCTATGACTAGATCATCCCATTTGGATATCTTCGGTCTTGCCTTGTCTACTGCACGGCTCCTCCACCATAACTTGGCGTCGCTCGATACACCGATGCCAAGCTGACCTTCTTGTCTTCCCTCGTCTTGGTTGCCTCAAAGTAAACTTCCATATCCCATAGGAAGTTCTCCAAATCCTTGACACTCCGCGTACCTAGGAAGGGTTTGGGTTCGGGTATCTTTGGTCGTCGATGTACCTCCGTGGAGCTCCCGTCATTCGTCATTGCCCTCTTGATGAGGGAGATATCACTACGTATATCCTCCATCATTGTGTTGAATGCCTCTAGTTTGTCCTTCAAGGACTTGATCTGCTTCACTGAGCGTTGGGTCTTGTCCCCAACATCCGATCCTTCTGAAGAACGATCCTCCAAGATGGCGATGCGATGGGCATGAGTCCTAATGGTGTACTCCACTTCTACCATCGCTTGCTCCAGTGCTGCCACGTGCTCAGTGACACCCACCATCTTCCTTCTGTTGATTGAAGATATACTTGCACCAACAAGTTTCCTTTGTTCCCACGATCGACTGCACCAACAACCGCTTCTAGCTTTACCCGCTTTCTTGGTACCGACCAAGCTCTGTGATCTGCTGCTTTGATCTGATACAAAATATCACAGGGTCAAAATCCCGCTTATCGATTTCGATCTGTGTGGCATTAGCTAACCCGTTGCTAACCAGCCTTCCTGAGTAGAATAATCACGGACACGCTCCAACTCTTCTCGATACTCCTGCTTGCTTACGCATCGACGCTCAAGCAAAAGCACAAGCATGACTCTATGGATCACTAAGAACACTCTCAAGAACGCTCAAGAACACAACCACACGATTACACAAGTACGTGCACAAAGCTCTTCTCTTATTAGAAGGGGAACTCGCTCTGGAGTGGGTTGCTGACACTCTACACTTGTGTGTTTACAAATGAGCCACCACCTCTCCTTTTATACAAGACTCAATGCAACCCAAGGGACACTCATTTACAATAATGATACATAAATACACAAGAGATCCTTTGAGTTCTTTGGCAACCCTTCGCGTTCGGCAGCAACTCTTAGTCTTCTCGTCTCTTCGACTCTTATGTTGTCCTTTCTTCTTCCTGCACGGTTGACGCCACATCAACCACCCGATCATTAACGCACTCGTGCTCCAACTCTTGCTGATGCAGCTTTGTCATAATTCACCGAGTGCCACCGAACACTTGATCTTGTGCCAAAGGGAACCCGTGGCCTCCAAACCCTCATGCGGTAAACCCTTCCTTACCGTTCTGCATGCTAAGGGGATGTCCTCCAGAACTTCGCTATTTGTGGTCTCCAGAGCACTCTTGTACGTGTACTACCGAGCATGTTCGACAATGCTCGTACTCAGCACCTACAACGCTCTATGCCTTCTTGGATCGCCACGAATCAGTACCGATACTGTGCGCTTTCGTGCGTACGCCTATGTGACCGTACCACATTGCTCCTCAAGGCATAATGCTTCACTGCATATCACCCTTCTACGCTCGCGTACGTACCACTGCATGCATCCACGTCATGTCCTGCACCGCTGTCTGTACTTGTTGTGCTCACACTGCTACAAGCTTCACGATACTCTGCTACTGAGCCAGTGTCCTGTGTGACGCTTCTCCATTGTCATGTACGGTAGAGCCTCCAGACTCTCGTGGATAACCTCCAAAATACCCACATATTCAAGACTTCTCCTGAAGTCAGCTCCATCGATCATTCTCGAGCATCCGTTATCGTGTCTGCACGATCATTCTCGATCACGATTTTTGAGGGTGTGACACTAAGCTTCAATACAATGACCAATCTTGCATTAATGCCTTTAGATAGGTAGACTCGGCGTTTATTTGCATTAATCTCCAAACCTGATAAATCTCCAAATACTTTTAGTGTGCTTCTCAAGGCTTCTGAATTTTGGACATTTGCCTTAGAGAATAGAAGGACATCATCGACAAATAACAGATGGGATGGAAATTGGACTCCTCCGATTTTAGTTATCGAAATCCATCCACGTTGAACTTGAAACTCCACTAACAATGATATGACATTCATAGTAAGAGTGAATAGTAGGGGAAATAAGGGATCACCTTATCGCATACCACTGGAAGTACGTATGAAGCCAATCGAGATACCATTAACAATCGGAGAGATTCTAGGATGGTGAGTGCACCGCCAAATCATCTTTATCCAATCATTATGAAATCCCATTTGGTGAAATAGACATTAAAGAAACTCCCTATTCACCATGTCATAAGCTTTTGAGATATCAACTTTGACGCACATATTTTTTAGCTGCTCCTCACACATGAAATCCTTGCATGAATTCTTGTGCCAGCATGGTACAATCAGAGATCAATCTTCCTTATATGAAAGCTCCTTGATTCAGCAAGATGAGTCGGGGGAGCAATTTCACCAATCCGCTTGCTAAAATTTTGGAAACAATTTTATATATCACATTACAACATGCTATGGGACAGAAGTTTTTAATAGATTGAATATTATACGCCTTAGGTATCAAGACGATGAATGCATGATGGAGTTCTCCAACCATTCCACCTCCCTAAAAGAAGAACTGAATCACTTCAATCACGTCCTTGCCAATTATGTGCCAACGATTGTCAGGAAAACTTCACATTAAATCCATCCGGACCAGGGGCCTTATCGGGCCCTATGCTCCATATTGCCTCCTTCACTTCCAACAGGGAGTGAGTTATTCGGAGTATGGTATTTTCCACTTCTGTCACTTTTTTGATTCTGGGTATCAATGGCCATATCACATCTCCCCTTTGAGATCGGCTATCAGTAAATAAGTCATTAAAATGGTCCATGACTATCTTATTGAGTTCCATGTCTTTGTCAGTTATATGATCATGTGTATCATAGATTTTGAGAATTGCGTTAAAATTTTCTCGTACCTTTGTTGCTATAGCGAAAAACTTATTCGACTAATCTTTGAGCCAACCGATGCGGCTTCGTTGTCTCCACATGTCTTCCTCTTCACGTACAAGTAAGTGTAATCTGCTGCGGATTTGACCTTCCTCTGTTTGCTTGGTCACGTTGTGTGGATCCGATGCAAGTGCTTCATGAGTGACATTGAGCTTGGCTCGTAGTTCCGCATATCTCCCTACCATCTTGTTTATGGCAAGCCATGCCACCTGCCCATAGAATTAATTCAAAAATCACTATGGGCATTGAACTTATGCAATTTGGATTCCGAGAAAGCAAGCAAACACAAAAAAGTTGATTTGAACCAGTTGCTTGAATTCAGAGATGACGTATATGACAACAACCGGGTGTATAAGGAGAAAGTAAAGAAATGGCATGATAAACACATTCAAAGGAAGACTTTCGAGCCTGGACAAAAAGTGTGGTTGTAAAAGGATAGTAGAGAAGCCATACGTAGAGCCAGATACACAACCCTTCGTTGTAAATGTACAGTTGTTGAAACTATACGTAGAGCCAGATACATACATGTCCATTGTGGAATCAATTCATGTAATATCTCAAGATGAGCTACTTGAGACCGATGGATCATACACTTAAAGCAGAAAAACTCAAAAATCATTTTTGCTTTCTTCTTTTGTTCTTTTCATCTTCATTTTTCTTTCTCTTCCGAAAAGGTGTTCACCCCTTTCATCACTGCTATACTTAGTACATACTTTTCCCGAAGTATAGGAGGGTGATCACCACGAGTTGTTCATTCTTAAATCCCACACCCATTCCCTCAACTCTGGATATTTTGTCTATACTTAGGGTTATTTTAACCTAAGTATAGGGGGACAAATCGTGCCAATGATTTTGTATATACCTACCCTTAACCCTCTTTGCATGTAGATACAACTAGCTATACTTAGGATTATTTCATCCTAAGTATAGGGGGAACGATTGACTTCTCATTCATTAATTTATTATTCTTTAGTCGTTGTAGTATAGACTCATCTATACTCAGTATGAGTATGTCTTCTCTTTTCTCTATGCAATATGAGGACATAGATCAAGCTAAGTATAAGAGGGTCGTATATACTCTGTATATACTTTATCCACGGCTCACTCTTTTGTATTTTAAAATAATATGGCTAATCAATAGGAATTAAAAGCACATAATTCTTTGTATATATTGATTAATAAATCAGGTTAAAAATGTTTTTGAAAAATACTTGAAAAATAGTTTGAAAATCTTTTTTGAAAAATCTTTTGAAAACTGTTTGGAAAATGTATTGTAAAATGTTTTCAATCTTTATAAAATATTTTTATTTATAAAAATTTATTTCTTTTGTATGAGTAAAATGTTTGAAAATCTATTTGCAAATGATTTTGAAAATGATTGCAATTTTTTTTAAAACCTATACATACTATTTGAAAAATATTTGCAAAATGGTTTTCAAATTTTATAAATGTTTGCAAAAATAATTTGCCAATTAGTTTGCAAAATAAAGTTTTCAAGATGTTTGTAAAAACCTTTTCAAATTATCTTGAGAACTATGTGCATAATTAAGCGAATAAAGGTAATGTACAAACCCTGTGTATATAAGCTTGCAAATTCCTAAAACCTGACTCTTGTAATTAATAAAAAGCACTCAGGTGTAAATAACTGCATATAATTATTTGCCAAAACTTTTTAATTTGAAAAATCTCTAAAAATTTGCAAAATTAAAAATCCCAAAAACATTTGTATTTTTTTCAAAACCCTGCATAAAAATGTGCAAAACTTTTCAAAAATCTAAAAAAGTTCAAAATAAGAAAATTGCATCATAAAAATAATTTCTTTGCATTGTGCCTAGCATTTGCATTTCTTCATATTGATGTTGATAATTGAACACGTCTAAGTAATAGTGATTGGTTGGACCTTAATCTACTTAATCACATGAATCTTATAGGAAATGGATTTGAGATACTTCAGGTCTGCTAGACTTAATTCTTTGGGACCATGAGACTTAAGTTCAGTGTCGTCTTGACTACCTAAGTAGAATATTTAGGAACATTTTTATGACTCTTGTTGATAATGACCTAGCTTGCACACCTGCACCGTTCACTTTGCTCACATCAGTTGAAGTGGTAGAGGGTTGGATTTGCCAGCATGAGACGCAAGCCAATGGAAACATCAGAAGTCACACATTTGTGGCCATTGTACCTGATGATACGCGATCCACCTCTTTAATAAATGGAAATTGTAGTATAGGAGGCGAAAATCGGTCACTCAAAAACCACAATCCTTTGAATGTTGTGGAATATTTTTACTTGGCAAGTCTACCAAGGTCGAACATAAGGAACGGCGATTTTTAGTTGTGTGGTTTTTAAATTAAATTAAATAATTAACTAATTGCTAATCAATTTCTATGTTGAAAATAAATAAACAGAAATGCTATGATGAAGATGCAAAGAAATAAAAAGAGAGTTAAAGTACTGGATCTGTGAAGTATAAGATTCAATCCTGAATGAAATTTATCAATTAATCCTTGAAAGATAATCACTGATCGAAAGAGATTAACGCCCAGAAAGATTTATCGAATCCAAGTAACAAGTAAAGAGATTAATGAAGGAATAATCCTGTCAAAAATTCCATGTAAATTGCTCCTCAGAATTAATAGTCGATCAGATAAATAGGGAGTCAAATAAATTGATCCTCAATTTAACCCCTGCAAAGGTTAATTTATTGGGAATAACCAATAATGATCATAAGGGGTTAATCAAATTAACATCCTCAATTGAACTCCTGCAGAAGATATCGTTAACTTCTCAATGAAAATGTAGCACAAATATGTCAAAATTAGCCTGCATATGTCAATAGAGATCCTTGAATAATAATTATCAATAGACAACCTCAGATCTGTCCACAAACTATGCTAAGTGGTAGAGCATGAAAAGAGCTTCAAAATGACATATATGCTAAAAACGGAGTTCATATGAGAAAGATATGCTAAAATGAATTTGCAGGGACTAAAGTATAAATAAAATAAAGTTTTCCTTTTAATAAGGTCCCTGGAGGGGCTTATTTGTAATTTTGAGAAGTTGGAGGGGCCCCTCTGCAATTTACCCTTGGTGGGGGTATATTTGTAAATTCAGGAACCCCTAGGGGTACAGCTGCAATTTGCCCCCAGTGCACGTGTGTCACACATACGCCTGGAGACTCGGATGGCGGGGCGGAGGCTCGGAGGGGCCGAGCATGTGGTTCGGGCATGGGGTTGAGGTTCCAGGCCCCGAGCCAGAGGCTCGGTCGATGGGCGAGAGGCTCGGATGGTTTAAGCCTCTACATGGCTGGCTGGGGTGGCTCGGAGGCCCAAACCTCGAGGCTTGGATCAAGGCTCGGTTGGGGGACGTGGCACAACATGAACCATTGGATCCCCCCGATCAAACGGTGATGAAGGCGACGTGCGGGTTGCGCTCCTGCGGAGGAGGAGGAGCAGAGCGATGTGGTGCGCCATCGTCGGCGAAGCGCGGCGGGCGGATGACCTCCGCAGTGGTAGAAGGCTGCTGTGGTCGGCTGGGGAGGAGATCTGCCTAAGGCGACACACGCCCGAGGCAGAGCTGCAGGCGATGGAGGCAGTTGAGGTGGGCAGCTCGAGCAGATGTACGAGGAGGTTGGTCGACGGTGACCGCTACTGGAGTGTAGAGGTGGTGGTGCGGCCGCGCGGGGGCACGAATGTGGAGGGCGGCGCTACGGTCCTCCTGCGACGGAGCCTCGTCCGGGGAGGAGGTGAAGGATTGGAAGGTGACAACGAGGCATTGGAGGCTCCAGGTGTGGTCGAGGCAAATTTGCGGTGGGCGAGGCGGTGGGGCGCACTACCGAAACGGAGGTGGTGGCTGAGCGTACGAAGAAGCTCGGCCATGGTGTCGGGCAGAGGTGAAGCTGGTGAGTGCAAGAGGAAGGCGCTCGGTGGTGACGGTGGCGGTCGAGCTTGGGCAGCAGAGATGCAGAGGAGCAGGGGCTCCGTCGATGGGCGTTCGACGATTGGAGGAGACGATAGTGTAGGCATGGCGGTCGACGACGTGGACACGGAGCGGAGCAACAGCGGCCAAGTTGCTGGAGAGTGGCGGAGGCGCAGAGTTTGGGCGATATTCTGGACTGGGAAGAAGATAGATCGGGTTCGCCTGGAGGTTGGAGGAGGCGGCGGCCTTCTCCGGTTGTTGCCTCAATGACTGGCGATGGGACACGAAGCTCGACCACTGGTGGAGTAGCAGCCGCAAGGTCGGGGAGCGACCTTGGATCACGTCGAGGGTCTCGGAGATGATACGGAGGGATGCTATCACCAGCCCAATCGTGGAGCTCTAGAAGATGGCAGATCATTTTTGGCAGCTGGCATGGACCTGCTTTATAGGGAGGAAGTTGTGACGGTGGAGGGGGAGGGGTCGAGGGAGTTACGAGCGGCAACCGTTACATGCAGGAAGCAGAGATGGGCGTTACGAGCGGCGACCGTGACGAGGAAGAAGCGGGGAGAGCGCGGGTCGTTGCAGACTTGGAGGGGTATCAGCTGGAGGAAGATGGTTATGTGCTTGGCATGTGACCAGGATGGGCGACAGGAGAGAGAAGCGGGGGTGCACGTGGCATGCCCAGGGGCTGCCACGTGTCACCCCCAAAAAAATTCAAAATTAAAGAGGAAAGGAAATAGAGAATAAATATTAGGAGACCTTGGATCAAAAAATTTGCTTCACAAAAGTGGTTCGTCTCGATGAGATCTACAATTTTCATGAAGGACCCGGGAGCAAAAGAAGTCATTTGTGTGAAGTGGTATTTTTGGTGGTTCTCCATGTGTATAGAAAATCGACATTTTGGGGTTTTATAATTTTTTGGTGGTTTTAAAGAGGATAAAAATTCTATAAAAATTTTTGATAAAATATAAGGAAATTAATTACATACTAATCTGATTTTATGGATTTTTTTAATAAATAAGAATATAAGAAAATAATATAGAAGTGTAAAATACGAGATTTTTGTATAAACTTCCAACGGACAACTGCACACAGTCAGTTTCTTTGATTTCACTTTTAATATAGATTTGGATTTTTGTGTTGCTTATTAAAACCTTCATCAAAGAACATGAATGCAGAAGAAATAAAATTAAAAGGGATAATTTGTACATAAAAACTTTGGTCAAAAATAGCAAAAAGTTAAAATGCGCAAAAATGGCCCAAAACCCAACTTTCACATATGAGCTCCGAATTTTATGAAATGGACTTTTTTGAAGGTATTTGAAAAAGGAGTACTCTAAAAGTGAGTAGACCAAAATCAGACACTGTATGAGAGAGATATGCTCAATTTAGTCTGTCAGATGTGAAATTAGACTTTGGGATTATTTGACACTTATTTGAGTTAGTATTTTTTTGTATTTTTTATTTATTCTTGTTGGTAATATTTACACAATGGAGGTGATTTGGGGTCAATCACAGTTAGTATGAATTAATTAAAAATATGAGGAGTTAGCAGCTTTTTGGGCTAATTTACACATTATGCAATTGTGTATGATGGAATGCGAATATTATTTACACATGTATGAATGCTAATGATGTTCTATTAATTATTAAATACAAATGAATTATGGGTAACAGAGCCTAATAGACCAATTTTAGCCTGATGAATACGAGATTCATTGGTACCCCAACCTGATCCAGTTGCGAAGAGGTCTAAAAATAGAAGTTGTGGGTGGCAATAATGCTTCAAAAGAGGGATAATCTACTGGCTTAAGAGGAAAAAGTCCATATGTAAATGCTTTGTATATAGTATTCAAAAAATGCAAAATAAAAACTCCAAAAAAAAAGATGGGTAAATTACAAGAAAAATCAATTCCCGTCGGAGTATGTATATAGATATATAGTCAATAAGCAAGCTTGAGCTTCAAAGTCATATATATGTGAGCCTGCAGCCGGATGACTTGGCTGCATAGATCAATCATAGTAGGATAGGTAGTAACACTGGCTACCATCCATTCTTCTCTCCACCTCCTTTTCTTGAGCTGGTTGTACTTTAACTTAAAAGGGAATACCCCTTTTCTTGAGGAAAGAGTTGCTGGATTGAGAAATTAGGGTCACCATGTTGGAGAAGACAAACTTTTACTGCTTCAATCGAGGAGAGCTACATATCACGCACACTGTCCAAGAAAGATTCATGGTCATAAGGGTTTGTATATGAATTGACGTATTTTGACGTGACTTTTGAGGAGACGTGGGCAGAGTTTTGTGATTTTCAAAGGCCGTTGCGTTTCATATCTGTTTCCCAATAAGTTTCTGACCAAACTTAAATTCCAAGGAACCGAGTGAGCTCTAAACTTTGATTGTATGAAGACAAGTTTAAAAATTAAAAATCAATCCAAGTTCTTTCCTTTCCTTTTTCTTATTTTCTTTTTTTGCACTTATAGGCATAAGTGTTTGCTAGGGACTAACAAAGGTAAGTATAGGATTGTGATGATTCTCCATTTCGTCACCTTTATTTTTCATTTTGGACTTTAAATCCCTAGCTAAATGCATGTAAATAACATCGTTTTTCATAAATTAACACTCATTATTTATTGTATAAATATTATATAAAATGCATTGTTTAAAGCCAAAATAAAAGAAGAAAGAAAAAAGAAAAAGAAAAAGAAATAAAATATCAAAGGTATTTTATGACCCTAAACCCTGAGACCCAGGCATCATGATGACTGGGTCGACAAAGAATAAAGTAAGGAGAGATAATGGTAAAAAATGCAATAAAACCCTAATCCATAAATGCCCAAATTTCCATTTTTGGGACCTATTTAATTCTTTATTATTTAAAGTTTAAATTAATAAACTTTGTACATGAAAGTTGTAGATAAAAATACACAAAAATACAAAATTGATTTCATATAAAAATAACATACAACGTACATTCTACACTCAAAATAAAAAGCCAAATCCAAACTTCCCAAACCCATATCTTCTCCATATGAACTCAAAATTATCAAAATCACTTTTAATTTCATAGAAGTTTTAATTACCTATTTAATGAAGAAGGTTTCATTCAGAAGTTAAGATGCAAAAGATAGGTTTTGGACCCCTATTGTATAATATACCTAAATAAAATATTCATTTTGTTTTCTTTTATATTTTTCACAATTTTATATTTTTATAATTTTGTAAATATTCTTTATGATATATGTAAATAATTAAAATAAAGTAAAAGCATTAAAGATGCACTAAACTAAATAAATATAAAAAATATATAGATGAATATACTATAAATATACCTATATAAATTATACCTATATTTATTTAAGTATGCAAATAACTTCAGAAAATACAATGAAAATATATTTATGTATATTTAAATTAGTCATAATTATATAAATTACGTGTATAAAATGATGAAATCTAAAATACAAAATAAAAATAAAATACACATTCTACAGGTAAATACACCTATAAATATATTTGCAAAAAGTGCTTGTAATAAATTGACTCATAAAAATAAATAAAAATCAGATTAAAATACTAAATAAAATGATAACAACTTTTCGTGTTTTAAGAAAAAATTATAATATCTTTTAATATTTATTTTTAATTTATTTCTATTTTTGCTAGCATGGACCTATGAGGAGGTAGGTAAGCTGACCTTGGTCAACACCCCCAACCCCTCCTTAGACCCGGTCCAATCCACGTACCTTCCTTTTTTCATAATTTCGGGGCTTGAATCAAGCCCTGATGCATATTGATTTCTTCTGCATATATCTTCCTCTTCCAAAGACCTCTCACGCGGACCCTTGATCTAATTGAGTCAACCCTTGGGTCACGTACGAACCCTAGGTCAAGGAGGCTTGGTATATATGTTAATCATACACCTCCATTCAAAATCGATCCCTCTTCCACCAAGAAAAACCCTAACCCTTGTATCGATCAAACCCCTTAGTGACAATAGGAGGGTTCTCCAGGGTCGGGCGAACAATTTTGGTGTACATTTGAGGTTGAACCAGACATCGCCGGACCCCACCGTTGTGTGCCTTCCCGCCAGTTGTTCCCGGATGGTATCCTCCTCTCTCTTTGCATTTTTCGATTCCTAGGTGTAATATTATGCTAGATTAGGAGTTACTTTTAGTAAATCATTATGCACTTTGTTAAAAATACAATTTGTAGTTCGTCGGAGCTGAGCTTCAGTGAACCTCATCCATGTCCTCCGACCATTCTCCGCATGCTCTTTCACCTCCATCTCGATCCCCAATGCATTCTTGTTGCTCCACCATCTTCAGTCACCCATATCTTCTTTGGATCTGGATTCCGGTGCTCCTCCTCCGCCTTACACTGGAGCACCTCCACTCGTGCCATATCTCTTCATTTCCATAGCCTGAAGCTGTCGGGGGGTTCATTTTTGCTCTCTTTTGCTGACCCTACAGGAAACGAGAAGAAAATACCCTTTGCATGGATTTTGAACCTAGGAAGAGCTCCCAGGAACCTCAAGCTTCAAGGTCTCCCCTGGTCGATCCTAGACCCTTATGTGATGTTCAGCAGTTGTGGAGGAGTGTCAGCTCCATTTTGCACCCGTTGCAAGCCTTCCAGGTGGTCGAAGGCGAGCCGTAGAGCCGATGAAAGCGACCGAGGGTGGTTGTTCTTCACCGTTATTTGTGAACATCAGCAGCCGTCCGATTATCCTCGAGCTCCACATTGATCATCAGTTGTTAGATCGTGCAACCAATACCGTTGAACTCTGGTGTAGATCTAATATGAGTCACCCGTCCATCGAAGCGTCTTCAGTCATCTGTGTGGCACCATGTGGATAAGTGGCTACATATCCACCATCCGTCCACGCACGAGGGGGTATTTTGCACATTTCTCCCCACGCCTTTTGTATTTTATTTTTAGTACCAAAACTTTCATTTGTAGTGTAACATTTTTTGTAATTTTTGCAACTAGGACCCCATACTTCACATCTTGCATTTAGGTTCAATCCAAGTCACCTCATGTGGCTGTGCACGTGAGGGGAGTGGGCAATTTGCACATAAACCCCTGGGCTCTCTTGTATTTCATTTTAGGTTTGATTTTTGAAGTAATAGTGCAATATTTTCTGGAAAATTGCATCCGCTCCCCTGAGATTTGTATTCATTATAGAAATACTCATCTGGGTATTATTTATTGCATATATTTTGGGAAAATTACATTTTTAGCCTTAAGGATTTCTGAGGCGCTTGACTAGGCTCCATAAACTTTAAATATTTGCATAAATACCCCTTCTATTGTGTATTTTCATTTTGTAGATTTTATTTTAATAAAAATATCTCCAGATCTCTAAAAATTCATAGAAAATTACCATAAATACTTGATTTGTCACATATTTTTAAGTCAGACATTTAAGGTTTATTTTCTATTTATTAAAAAAATAGATATTTATCCCTATTTAGTTTAAGAAAAATACAAAAAAATATAAAATCATTCTGAAAAATTTGAAAATAATATTTTATTTATTATGCTATTTTGAATCTACAAACCAAAAATCCCTAAATTAGGAAAAGAAAAAATAATAAAAATTAAGAAGCTCCAAAATCTTTATAAAAATCAGGAAAAAAACTCAAAAATTTCAAAAATATTTATTTCTATTTTTGGATTTTATTTGCTATATTTATTATATATTAAAAATAGTTTTGAAAAAAATTGAAGCTTTTAGATGTTTTTAATTTAAAAAATCCAGCTTATTTTTTGTTATTGTTTTACCTTATTAACTCAATTAAAAATACAAAAAATAGTGAAAATTACTAGAAAAATACCAAAAATAGAGAAAAATATAAAAAATATAAAGACATTTTCTTTTGTCATTTTTGAATACTTATTGCTATATTTATAAATATAAAGGCCATCTCTCTATATATACCTATATCTACTTATATTATAATTTTTTATTATTATAAAAATTAAAAATCATAAAAAAAATTAAAAATAAATTTAAAAAGTATAAAATTAAAAATCTAAAAAATATAAAGGAAAAATTCTAAAAAAATAAATAGTTCAAAATACACAAAAATTCAAAATCCCTAAAAAACTCAAAATCATTTATTGACTTCTTTTAGCCAACTTTGATTGTCTATCCTCCGTTCTCCCTGAGTTTGTCCCCTATTGTACTTGTCCACTATACATTTCATTGTACGGTATAATAAATTCGACCCCTTACTTGATTGATTTATTTCTAGTGTGGGTTATTTGTTGATTGGACACGAATATTGAGAGGTCGTTGCAACGACTGAGTTCTCGCCTTGTGAGGCTCACTTTAAACCCCTCGATCATCTTGTTAATCACTTATCCCTCTACCAAAGGACCTCTAAGGGGGCGTTCGGTTCGGGAATAAACATGAATAAGGATGGGGAATAAGAAGAATAAGGGTCTATTCTCTGTTCTGCTGGAAACATATGAATTAGGAGAGTAAGATAGAATAAGTGTAGGTAAGGTGGAATAAAGATACGAATAAGAGTGGAATAAGGTGAAATAATGGGATGTGGATCGGAATAGCCGTACTCTTGAGAACCGTGCCGGGTGAGGAACTGGCCTCCTAATTTCGGTGCTTATTCTCCAAATGAACATGGCCTAAATATATTTGCTTCCTAACAATTATATGAAATGTGGTAAGATAAAATTATGTTTCTACAAAAAAAATGATATACAAATATGGATTCAGATATTTGTGGTTCGCATACGATTATATACATATTAGTTCTCATCCATAATTATTTGAGGTTAACCCGAATAATACCAATCCCCATGTTTAATTGGATTTTGAAGTCACAACGCTTCAAAAAATGCTGAAATGGAAGTCTGAATCAGAAATTTAAAAGAAGAGTGTGAACATATTATTTTCAACCACCAAACATCGAGAAAATTGTAAGGCTCTCGCTTCCTTGAGCTCGTAGATCAGCCATGTCAACGACGATTTTTCACAAAAGTCAAACTACTATTTTTAAAAGAAATTTCAAGTCTACGTTTTTCATCAGAGGCAGTAAGCACAGGGTTGTTTCCTTTCCTTGTGTCAAAAACTAACATCTTTGTTTATAAATATAACTACCCGTGTTTCTAAATCACAGAAACGACTCAGATAATATGCCACCGAAAAGAAAAGTTCAAACGTAATCCACTTCCCATATAGTAATAGAAAATTATCAGCAACCTTCTGTAGAGGATAATAACAGCGTTAAAAAAACAGGAGCAAGGACGACTTGCATAGGGGGAAGAACCATCTTTCTCAGACCAAACCTTTGAGCACATCGAAGGAATGGCTCCAGCCTCTCAGAGCATCCTCAAGCTGTTGGCCATCATGATCATCATCTCCTTCATATCCTCTGCGGCTCAGGCAAGAATGATGCTCGTGGAAGAAGCAGATGAGGCCAAACCAGGTATATTAATCTTTTTATTAATCAGAGATGTCTTCCTAATATAAGATGATAGCTCCATAGATTACAGACATCAACCAGGGATGGAGTACATAGATGACTGGAAGTTAATAATACAACAGCAAAGATAAGACCAATACCTACAACCTCCAAAAGTTCATACCTGACCAGAATCAAGGTTGAAAGAAACAAATTGAATCAAGAGAGGGGAAAAAAGGAAAAAAGTCTTCCAGGTGATAACAGCCGCCTCAAAACAGAGGAGATATGTAACCATGTCCATGACCCTTTCATTCCAAGATGTGATAAAATACGCAACAAGAGTGTGATCCAAGTAACGCAGAAGAATAGCTGATTCTGAATAATAATATTTGGTGGTGACTTTAGTCTACTTTGTATTTTTTCTAGTTTATAAATAATGTTTCCGAGCAATGCACAGATGAAGTCCGAGTCCGTGACCAAAACATCGACCAATCGAGCCCAGGAAACCGCTGGAAGTGTTGTGCTTGGCGCGAAGGATACTGCCGTCTATGGTGCCGCAAACGACAGTGGTGAACTCTGAGTATCCCTCTCTACCGTGGGCAGCCTGCATGTAAGTAAATAAGAAGCATGTCAGGCATGAAATTACATAGCCCAGCAGAGCCCTGTAATATCCTACTATGAGTCATACTGTAAAGAATAATTCTTCCGTTTCGCAGTGGAAGTAAGATTCCAATTTATGATCTACATATATAAATCAAACTTTTTTATCTCCATGGCTCTACTAATGAGCATTTCTGATCCATGAGATTTTATTCTATATCCTATTTCGTGGTTTGTCTGACTACCAGAAAAAAAACAGGTGTTGATCCAAAGGTTTGCAACTAGTTGTCCGTAGAAAAGTTCTGCCCGACGTTGTAAAAAATTAAAGGTGTTCACGGGACGGGTACCCAATCTATTCAACCGTGACCCGTCCCGACCCATCGTTATAGGGTCATGGGTTGACCCTACCCGTCACAATGGATAATCGGTTCTATTGGATACCCGCATTATTTGAATGGGTCACGGGTTCCGTGAAATATAATGTATGGTTCAATTACATCTAATAATGTATAAAATATAATAAAAGTCGATAACTTAATCCCCTTCATTTATAATCATTTGTTGCATCTTCATCCCTATGCAAGGTTGATATTGCAGGAAAAGAATAATATGATATTCTTCCCTAATGTTGGGTTCCTCTGCACGTTATGTAGTAAAAAGATGTCATCGGTGTATAATACCATTTTATCCCTATCTATAGTTACATATATTTCCAGGAGTACAAACGTAAAATACCTCCTAAATTATCCCACAGTGAAAATAATAAGAGTTTGTGATAGAGGGCAATATTTTTTTGGGAAAATAAAAATTATCTCATCGAGAAAAGGGCAACGACGTATGCATCCTCCAATAGCGCCTCCTTCCTCTGTTTGGATCGGGATTGATTTCTCTTCGTGGGAAATTATTTGGATCATGACTATTGTTGTGAGGATGATGGGTTCTTCTCGCTCCCATGCTGGTTGCTCTGATAGATACTCATCATCTCTTGTGTTGCCGCTTCTTCACCATGAATCTGTGAAGCTATAGTCACATCATCTCTTAGTTGTCGCGAAGGTAGGGCAGAGGGGTACATCAGGCAGCGAGGCTTAGAGGAGGGTTACATAATAGCTAGAGGAGCGCATCAGTGATGGAGAAGACACTGGAAGCCTGGATGCCCTAGCGACAAATCAAAAGGAAATCGGATGATAGGGGTGGATTAGTTTCCATGTGGTGGGGTTGATACCCGACCGGTAACCGATTCGTCCACTCGGTTTTCCATCGGGTCGTCAAGATTAAACTGGTCACGAATGTACCTGTACCTATCCCGGAGTTCTCTTCATGTGTACCCATGAAATTCGGGTCAGAATAGCTGAGTCGGTTCGGGTGCCTATTTGTCCCTAGGATTCTGAACACCCCTAGTAAAAATAGGGCATGTTAGAAAATAGGAATGCAGAAGCGTATCAGAAATAAAGATAAAGAAATATAGAACACGGGATTTTAACGTGGAACCCTACTCCCTAATGAGCGGGATGAAACCACGGGAGAACGCCTCAAAGGGCTAATATATGCATTGCATTTCTCATATGAATACATTGGGTGTGGGGTCTATATATAGCCCCCACCGAGTCTCCACATATCCTAACTGGTAGATGTGGGACTCAAGACTTGGATGTGGTAAATGGATCCTGGAGAAATCCATTTACCCATCTCCCACATAAGTGACGCATATAACAAATACTCCAACACTTCCCCTCAAGCTAGAGCATGCAATGCTCAGCTTGGACAAATAGAAAGAAATCTCAACTCACGCTACAAGACACTACAGACAATATCAACTCAATGCGCACAACTGTCGATTGTTGTCGAGGACGTTGCTTCTTATGTTGTGCGGGTGAGGAGGACGAATATGCTGGAGTGTGAGTCAAACAGAATCTCCTCGTCGGAGAGCATGTGCTTTGTACTGTGTCTGTTAGAGTCACTGCAAATGAAATGAGTCTCTATATGGAGAACTCTGGCCCCCCACAACATGTGGACAACTGCTCCATCTCTAAAAAGGGTCGAACTGAAAAGGACGTGGAGTGCAATCCTCGTCGGAGTCCACGATCACTGGAGAATGGAGTCTGAAAAAGTCTCCTCGTTGGAGAATTGGGTCTCTCCCAGTACAGAGAATGGTACTCTACTCTGGAGTCCCTATGAAATCACATGAAAACCCTAGCCAATAGGGCATAGGGAATGGTACTCTACTTTGGAGTCCCTATGGATCACATGAAAATCCTGGTCGAAATATAAAAGATGGGGATCACAAACAATGATGGCAAACATGTGCACATCTGAAAAGACTGCATACATGTGCGTGTCTGAAACGAAAGACTTGGAACCATCTGAACATCGAGTATGAATATCTAAACTGTACAGTCTGAACATCTGACTGATCTGGAGAATCTAACATCTGACTGTGCAACAGAACTGTGACTCTACACAATACTCCCCCTTTCTCCCATACTTGTCGGAAAATACAGACATCGACAAAGTTGGGAGACAAGAGAATGGGGAGAAAACAAAACTCCAATAAGCCGATCTCAAAAAGTTTTCTTTTTATCGGTTTTTCTTGCCATTTTTTTGAAATCATCATTCTTCATCATTTTTTTAATACGGCTCTTCTCCTTCTTTTTTTGTAATTTTTTAAAGCTGTTCAACCTTCCTTTTTTGCTTTTTTTAAAACTGTGTACGTCTTTTCTTTTCTTTTTACACACTGCCTCCTCTTTTTTACGACATGCTCTCTCCTCTCTCTTTTTTATTTTTTCTTTTCAACATAGCACGGTCCAAAGGGCTCACTCTTCTATTTAGGGTTCCATACGTGGAACTCTGTCTCTCGAAGATGCCAGCCCCGATGGGGCTCTTTTGCTATTGTCGCTGCTGCGATGGAGGAATTGACAAGAAGAGGAGGTGTGGGCTCTCCACCATCCCGCCAGCGCCACCTGGGTGATCATGTCGCATGGGGTCGAGGGCAGTACCGCCTTCTGTAATTGGGGAAGCCGCAAGGAGAGGAGGGTGATGTCGCTGCAGGATGGTGTTGAAGGAGCACCACAACCATTGGAACTCACGAGGGAGATGCGGCAGAAGGCTCTAGAGCCTTGCCAAGGAGGCAGCGAGTGGAGATGGCTCTGCGTTGGAGCCAGGAGATGAGGGGATTTCGCGCGCCGCTGGAGTTAGCTCTGCTTGCACTGCGAAAGGGGATTGTGTGTGCTGCCTGGAGAGTGTGCTCGTGCCACTGGAGGCCAACGCCTTGAAAGGAAGCGGGATCACCGACTGTCGTAGCCGCTCTGATACCTCAGGAGTTCTGCCTCGAGGATGTTGGAGCGCCGCTATTTCTGGAACGAAAGAATTAGGCGGCGCAGCATGGGGATGCGTTTGGAGATGCGCCTTCAGGCTGCTGGATCTCACACATGTGGAGAGGTCTTTGGAGATGTGGGGGCAACAGGGATCTGGAGAAGATGCATCTGGGGTCGCCTACGCGTGATCTAGAGATGGTGCAGATGGTGCCGCTAGGATGAGATCCCACGTGAGAATGAGCAGGATTAGGCACCGTCGCCTGGCCGCGGCTGCAGCATGAAAGGCGAAGGTTGGTGGCTGGAGATCCAGCCTCGTCGATGCGGATAGAAGCATCATGGAACCCATGGAGAAATAGGGTTTCAGAATGAGACCTTAGATTTGAATCAAAACTTTGATATTCTCCAAGAACAAATCCACGAATAATAAATGAATCAAAACTCAACTAAAATAAAAACACAAAATGATTCCTCGAGAATCGAACCCGCTCTGATACCATGTTAGAAAATAGGAATGCAGAAGTATGTCAGGAATAAAGATAAGAAATATAGAATATGGGATTTTAACGTGGAACCATACTTCCTAAGGAGCGGGATGAAATCATGGGAGAATGTTTTAAAGAGCTGATGTATGCATTGCACTTTCTCATTTGAATACAATGGGTGTGGTGGTTTATATATAACCCCCATTGAGTCTCCACATCTCCTAACTGGTAGATGTGGCACTAAAGAGTTGAATGTAGTAAATGGATCCTGGAGAGATCCATTTAGCCATCTCCCACATAAGTGGCGCATATAACAAATACTCCAACAGAGCCCAACTAAATTTGCATATTATTTGGAGGAAAAGAGTTGCATTCTCAACTGCTGAATAGCGATTTAAATAATGGCAATGAAAGCACTGAGATAATATGATAATATGACATATTCATAAAAAGCTAATGTAAAGCATGAAATCACATTGACCATCAAATAAAGATACGATGTATATAAATGAAACAGGTTGATTTTTGGGGGTACGTGATGCTCATAACATTTAAATTTAACTCGTGTCTAAAAAAGTAGTATTCCACCACTTATTTTACCTCAAGGGGCTTCAGCATTTCCCTTCCCAACCTGAAGCTCATGCCTCGACTACCTCGAGGCCTGGACTCGTTAAGGAGACTGTTCGTCTTCCACCAGGTTTTTTAGTTCTTCAGAAGGTCATTCTTCGCTATACGATTTTCCTGTATTGGGTGCTCATGTCATGATTGTATTTTCCCCTTCCTTGAGGGGATCGTTCTTCTTCCATTTGCTTCAATGGTATAACCTTCTTTGTTTCTTTCAGCTAAGGAGGTATAGATGTTCTTCTTTCTTGGTTTTTTAAGTTTTCAGTGATTCTTCATTGTCTGTTGTAAAGTCTGAATCATCCCATTTTCGATTTAGTTGAAACCCTTTTCCGTGAATCGGGCGATCAGTCTTGGTTGTTCGATTGGGACCCTAGGTTGCTATATGATGTGTGAATTGTTCTTCATTTTTAGTTCTTTTTTACTAATTTATTTGTTCTGTATAAAATTGTTATTATTTTCTCCATACTGGGCTGTTTTTATCATTCATTTACCAGTTGTCAATGAAGGTAGTTGCAGTTGAGCTATGCCGCCAACTCGCAAGCAAGAAGTAAAATAGAGCAAGACACCTTGGACGCCCCTCATTGTCTATGCTAAAGGACAAGCCTTCCTTTTTTGTTTAAATTAGCAAAAAACATAATCCTAATCTAGATTTTTTTTCCCACCATATGGTATTCTTTGATTGTAATAAATACCAAGGCCATATGGGTTTTTATTTGCCTTTTTTATAGCAAAGAACATAATCCTAATCTAGATTTTTTTTTGTTTCCCCATGCTATTATCCTGGCCTTCGGTGCATGGTCGGGTTGAACTTTTATGTTTGCTCTTTCGCTTTTGATGAAATGAATCGTGATCATTTATCTTAAAAAAAATCATATTATCCATATTTATTTGAAAATTTTGACTAACTCATTTTAAGGAGTAGTTGCGATGGCAAAACCAATATGGGCGTTGAATATGGATAGTGTCCCAATTCAACTTACTGGAATAACACTTAGATGATAATACGAGGCAAGCAACATTGCACATATTGATTGGGATAACATCGTAATTGATTTAAATTAAACATTTAGGATTGGATATTCTGCGAAACTGGATCCTGAAATGGTGGATATATCTAAAGAGGATATATACACAGATAGTGTTTATTATATTGATTGCGGCTTGGTTATGGGATAACTAGAGTCTAGCTCACATTAGACGGGCCAGATTTGTGGGACTCAAAGATGTAATTGTTATAAACGGTATTGGTATTGGAAGTATTCTGATAATTTGTTACTCTAATATTATTGGCCATGAAGTTTTCTTTGTGATGCAGTGCAGGTAGTGATAGATATGCAGAGCTGAAAGAGCATAACTTCCCATAATTCCTCGCATGTTTGATATTATGAATCGACTACAGTAATCCACGTTCAGGCATATCTACAAATTAAATTATATCTGACGTGTCAGCTACCAAAACATAACAAATCTTAACAAAAATAACTGGTTGTTATCATGTATATTGTATCATGAATAGAGAATAACGCATAATTACCACTTATCCTTCGACTTTATATCCCTACAAATGAATGAAAAATGAGGGATACGGTCCATTTATCCTTCCTTATCTCGCATCCCGTATCCCGCTACCGAATGAGGCCTAAGAACATGTTCGGTAGGAGGGGAATCGCTGCAGATTGTTGGCTTTCCTCATTTTTTGCGAGGTTTTCCGTGAAGTTTTCCCTCAAACTGACCCACTAAATTTCTTGAAAATCTTATTTTAAAAACTACTTCATGTTTTAGGTCAACAAAGAAGTCAATATTTAAGGAATTTACAACCCATTTAAAGAAGGAGCAGACGTTTGACTACTGAGATGTAGTTACAGATATCAACCTTATATGAAATTTGGTGGATATGCGAAGAATTAAGCATAGATTGAATCTATGCAGTTGGATTTTGAAACCAGTTTTCCCCTAAAAGAAGAAGAAGGTTAAAGCACCATTACAGCGGAGGATCTGCTCCCCTTGTCAGGGACTGAGCTCACCACATGAAAAGGACTGTAGCGTCGAGCCTCTGTTGTGCTGTCTCCATGACGACATCCAGTCTTCCCTTCATATCGTTGACATCGTCTCCAATGAATGAGAGTGAAACGGGTTTGAAAATGCTATTAAGCCACCTTTCCCCGGTCCCCTCGACACAGAATTTTACATTATGATTAGGATAAATCCTGTGACATGTTTATGAATCCTGTGATACGTTTGGTGTAAAGGTTGCCTAATATCCAACCAATACATAGATCTATAGATTGGAACTGTTACAGTGCCTCTGAAATAAACAAGCTTTTGTGACAAAATATATATCTTGTGATGACGGAACTTTTGTCCTCGCAAGTTTGGCAAAATCTTTCATACGGACTATTACACGTGAAACAAACTACGAATTCAGAAAATATTCTAAAAATGAAAAAGGAGAATCGGGAAGAAAAAAAACTACCGAAAGATGATCGTTGCATGACTATAAGCAAGATAATCTAAATGTTACAAACCATTACACATAAAACACAACGTTCGACTGAAAATTTCAGAATAGATTCAAACAATGAGAGCCTTACTTGAAAGACCAGTCTCGTTGTTCTTTGTTGTGTGCTGGGAACGAATGAACAGTATGGCCTTATTATAGAGAGAACAGTCGTGGAAATTGTTGGGAAGTATCGTGGACAACTTGCATTGAGAATGTAATCACGAAAGTTGTCGAGGAGTCATTATATCAGTTGAACGAATAAATTTTCTGCTTATAATGGCATAGTACCATGGATGCCACAGTGTAATGATGATTGGAGCCGGATATTTGGAAGTTAATATCTTCAACATGGACCTTCTTTCTGAAAATATCTGGAAAGTTCTTTAGGTACTGCAATAGCTTTAATTCAATGCATCTCAACATAATGATATCACAATGGCTTCTAAGATATTCCTTTCTGTACACTTTTTTAATGATAACTAAGACCTGCCAACAGAATTGAAAATTATCAAAATTCACAATCAATCAAGTTTCGATAACCAGTTCCAATTATAAAATCAGGAAATTCAACTGGGGGTTATCCAGCACGCGTCAGTTGGGGATCAGTTTTTGAAGACTGGTATATACTGAAATGTCTCTCTCTAAGGATATTAGGAGATCATTATTCTTATGAATAGGGAGGAGCGAGATTCACTGGGAGATCAAGAACGATCCCTTCCTTTTCGGATCAAAGGTGTGTTTAAGAGGTAAGGCTCCTTCCTGCTCATTTGATTATCTTTTGAGCACTTTTCTGTGCGTTCATAAGTACGAACCTCAGGATTAACTTTGCAAGATCCACCTCATTTTATTCTGGATTATACTTGTTGGTTTTCACTTTACCAATAAAGTCTAGTTTCTTGAACACTGTTCTATGTAAGTCAAGGTCAACTGTACGTATAGTAGTTTCTCCTCATGAAAAATTCAGGAGGTGGATTTTCTCAGTCAGTAGTGCCTCGTCAAGAATTCACGAGAAAATCTTTAGTTTTTTTCCTGTTATGAACTTAGTTTGTCAACTTTGCATACAGATAAAGAGAAGTAGTCTAATGGACAAGGTTAGGGAGATGAAACTAAATGGGATATGAAAGCAATATCCGAACTTGTAGAAAAATGATGAGTAATCTTTCTTTCTGTGCTGTTTTATTTGACAATGAACAGTATGGAAGCTGAGGCAGATGTGTCTATTTGCTCTCTTTTAAAGATGTGATAATAAGCATTAACGACGGTAATCTATTTATTAATATGGGCACCACATACTTAATTTCTACTGTATATAACTAACCAGATGCGGAATAGTTTCTTTGTAACAAAAATGCGGACGTTATTTGTTACCCTTTCTTTGCATCGCAGTTTGACCTAAAGAGTGATTTACTATTGAACACTTGGAAGAAAATACATCTAGCAAGATCGAGAGACATTACAAAACTCTGCGGTGTTTGCCAGTGAAGACAGAATCAATGGACACAGCCACGACGGCGATGAGGTTCGCTGCATCCATCGTCCGTTGTTTCGTGCTGCCCGGCTAGTTTCTGTTTGAATGTCAGGCTCTACATAAGCCTTGTTTAGGAATTCTGTAATGTTGTTTAAGGTATTATTGCAAATCAAGAATTCTGAAAACCTGCTCTTGAATCATGCTCACAGTGCATAACAACAAGTAGGAGTTATAAGTTCTCACAGGGCATTTAATTATCCAAATTGGTTTTTAAGGCATTTAATTATCCAAACAGCTTTGCTTTAAAAGCCTTCCTTACGTCATAAACAAACAAAGTCTACAATATATGTTACTTTGGTTTTCTGTTTCTCCAAAACAACCAAATGAATTTCTATATTTTAGTGAGAAAAAAACAGGATATTTTTTTAGGTGCTTTGATTATTGGCTTCAACGAGATGCTTCCTACCGTTGGTCAGGGAGGCTTGGGAAAGGCCAGTAGAAGGAAACCCAATGTTCCGATGCATAAGTAAACTAAAAAGGGTAAAAAAGGAGCTGATTAATTGGGCAAAAGAAGGCAAGTCAAGATCAACCATGAGAAGACCTGTATGTTGTGTGATATGCCCAAAGAATTGAGTCCAAGAGTTGGGACCAATCTTCATGTCTGGTTGTAAAAACTTCTATAAAATAGTCTTGATCTCCTTGTTTGAATATTCAGCTAAGCCATTTGACTGTAGGTGGTACTGCGCTGTGACACGGTGTTCGATGCAGTATCCTTTGGTCAGCTTCTTGACTTCTCTATTTATGAAATGGATGCCCTCGTATGATATCAGGATTTCGGGATTCCGAACCGTGAAATAATATTTTCTCGGAGGAACTTGTACATTATTTTGCTATAGGCGGTTCGGGTGGGGATAGCTTCCACACATTTGTTAATATAATCAACGGACAACAAGATGTACTCATAGACCTGACTATTAGAGAATGGGGCCATGCAGTCGATGCCCTGAGTTTCGAAGACGTCTGATATCTGATTGTATTTCAGAGGCATCGTATCTCTAGAGTTGATGTTTCCACTCATTCTCTGACAATCAGTATAACTCTTGACGTGATCAGCTGCATCCTTAAATAGAGTTGGCCACCGTAATCGACATTGAAACACTTTCGCTATCATTCTTTTTCCAGAATGGTGTCCATCGGCTTCAAGCTTATGATAGTGGTCTAGGACACGTGTTATTTCCTCCTGAGTATGCACCTCCTCCAGATGAAGTCTGCTCCCTCGGGGAATAAGTGTGATTCTTCCCACTGGTAGAAGTGAATGTCCGCCAAGAACTTGTCTTTCTTGATCTTTGGCCAATCTGCCAGAGTCTTCTTGGAGACGAGGTAATTCACGATGTCGGAATACCATGGGAGTGAGGTAACAGAAAGGATAGCTTCATCTGGAAAAGTTTCAGTGATTGGAATGACGGCTTGCTTAGGAGCTTCTGTCTCAATGATTCTGAAAAGTTGATCTATCACCACATTCTCGATTCCATGTTTGTAACGAATTTTGAGGTCAAATTTCTATAGAAAAAGCATCCATTTGATCAGACGAGGTTTGGCATCCTTCTTACTTTGTAAGAATCGGATGGAGGAGTGATCTGTATAGACAATTACTTTGGACCCTAGAAGATGTGATCTGAACTTTTCTGATGCAAACACTACAACATGCAGCTCTTTCTTTGTCACAATATTGTTTCTTTGGGCCTCATCAAGTGTTCTACTAGCGTAATGAATTGTAAAGGGGGCATTCCCTCGTCTTTGCCCTAAGATAGCACCAATTTCATAATTGGGCGCGCCCATCATGATCTCAAATGGTAGAGAACAATCAGGCAGCTACAGGACAAGAGCATGTGTGATTAGGCTTTTCAACTCATTGAAGGCGTGGAGAACAGGGTCATCAACCATAAAATTTGTCTCCTTTCCAAGAAATTCAATCAACGGTCGGGCAAGCTTGTTGAAATCCTTTGTAAATCTTCGGTAAAAACCGACATGTCCCAAGAATGACCGGACCTGCTTCGGATTGATTGGTGGCTCAAGTTTGGAAATCACTTCCACCTTGGCTGGGTCAACTTACATGCCACGTTTCGATACCACATGACCCAGCACAATCCCTTCAGTCACCATGAAGTTGCTCTTTTCCCACGAGATCATAGGGTTCACTTCGCAACACCTCCTCAGAACTCGATCTAAATAATCAATATATTGATCGAAGGAATAGGTGTAGACCAAAAAATCATCCATGAACACCTCAAGAAAATTGCCACCATGTCTGCAAATACTGCTAACATACATCGTGAAATGTAGCGGGAGCGTTATACAACCTGAAAGATATCCATCGGAAGGTGTACGTCCCAAAAGGACAGGCAAACATGGTCTTCTCTTGGTCCTCAGGAGCAACTGCAACTTGATTATACCTAGAATACCTTTCCAAGAAACATGAATATTCCTCCGCGACCAGTCTCTCGAGAATCCGGTCAATGAAGGGCAATGGAAAATGGTCCTTCTTGGTGGTGAGGTTGAGACATCTGTAATCAACAGAGACTCGCTAGGATGTTGGTATTCTGATCGGAATCTCCTCTCCTTTATCATTAATAACAATGGTGATCCCAGACTTCTTGGGCACTACGTGCAGGGGACTCACCCACTTGCTGTCGGAGATGGGATAGATGAACCCCGCATCATACCATTTCTAAATTTCTTCCATAGACACCCCCCGGAGGTTTGGACTTAACCTTCTCTAGAATTTGTGGGAGGGGTTACTATCATCTTCAAGGTAAATGTGATGCAAACATAGTGAAGGATTTATCCTGTGGAGATATGAAATTTTCCAGCCTATCGCCTTGTAATTGCGTTCAAGAACCTCCATCAAACGAGGTTCTTGGTCTTTGGTCAAATGAGCATTGATGATGATCGGGCGCATGTTCGGTTCTCCTACAAGGAAGGCATACTTCATATTAGAGGGCAAATTCTTGAGCTCTGGAGGAGTAGGAACAACTTCGGTGGATACTTTAACGACAACTGCAGGTGCAAACTCTCTTAACTTCCGTTTGTCCACCTTTGGCATTTTAGTTTCATCATTCAAGATGTCACACGAATCTGCAATAAAATCTTCATGCTCGTACGAGAGGGATTGTTGTTCTTCTTCTTCTAGTGTCTCATCGACAGAAACCTCATCTTCAAAGACATCTATCAGTTGGACTGTGCATTCCTGTCCTTCCTCAAGGATGAGAAATACCAGGATTTCTCAATCATCTAGAAATAGATTTATGTCTCTGATCTTTGCTAAAAAAATCACAGTCCTCATAACATTGAGATTCAAGCACCTTCAAATCAGACATCGTTTCTATGGGCTTTAGGTCACGAACAGTCTCTATCTGCACTTTATCATTCCTAGAGAGAAATGCAGTCTCTCCAGTACTATAGTCAACCACTGATTCAGCTATCTAAAGGGACGGTCATCCAAGAATGACAGGGGTGTGGAGTAGAGGCGTGGAGGTGTCCACCAAGACGATAAAATCAACAGAGAACTTCATCCCTTGGACAGTGACAACCACATCTTCCAACATTCTTGAGGCTGCTTGACCGATTTGTCTACGAATTGTAGAATCATATTGGTAGGTTTAAGCAGTCCTAACCCGTCAGTGAGTAGTGACAATGGCAACATATTGATACACATCCCACTATCGAGCAGTGTGCACTTGAACTCGTAGTTGAACATTATGCATCTGATCAAAGGTGCTCCTTCGTCTTTCTTCTTAGATGGGAGGTTGCTGATGGCATTTACAATGGCCATGGAGAGAATATGATTCTCAGAATCTGAAGTCTTGTGTCCGTGTTTGTGGGGCTGACGCTAAGTTGTACATACCTCCTTCGGTCCTTTCTTCACATGAGGCATGTAATTCATGGCTTTTGGAAGAGGCGTCTTAAGCATAATGTTTGTAATATTTCCATGATGTCAAGATCATATAAAGCATTTTTTTATTTTTTTTACTATTTTTGATTTAATGGAAGAAGGAAAAAGCATATGTATACTATCAAAAACATTTTCGTTTGAATTTCTGTCCATATCTATCTATACAGATTGATGGCAAAAAGAAATACAATCATAAACATCTGGTGGACCAAAAATAACAGGCTCAGCTCCATCGGCTGGCGTCGATGTTGTTGTTGATGCTGGCTTCTCCAAAGCTGGCATGACTCCAATAGGATTGTTGTCTTCTTTTTGTATTTTTGTATTTTCTACATTTTTTGTGTTTTGGGTGTAGATGGTGTTGCTTCAATAAATTCGCTGGCCCCATAGGCTGGATTGGTTGAAGATTCGTCATCAGATGCTTTGTTCTTCCCCTTCGCTATCACAGATGGCCGGAGTGTCCTACCGCTCCTGAGATGCACAACATTATATAAAAAGATATTATTTTCACCTAAATTGGGTTGGGCACTATAGTCTACCTGCTCCTTGTGACGGAAGTTGTTCGGGTTTTCCTCGACCTGGGCCGGAATGACAGCCTTTGCGACCGTCAGGTTATCGATCTTTTGGCTCATCTCATACATATTCTTGATGAGTTGGGGTAGACAGTCAAGAGCTGGATTGACTAGGGCAACCTCAGAATGTTCGGTCTGATGAGATCATTGATTCTACTGGTAGACAGGAGGTTGTTGCCGGTAACCCTGAGAATAGTGAGGAAGAGGAAGAGTTGGCTATTGCTAGTATTGTGAGGAGTACTGGTGATGATATGGAGCAGCGGTTGCTGTTAATGTTGTTAACAGTGTCAGGAATGTTGTTGTTAATCAATATGCCTCCAGTTATATACACGTTGCAAAGGTTGTTGTTGGGCCGAGTTGGGTTGGTAGTTCTACCCTCCTTATTATTGGTGATATGGCCGGTTTGCATGTGGTTCTGACCCTATTGTTGTCCCTGAGGATGAGTCAGATGTTCATCATTTCTCCAAAAGATACTCACCTCTTGAATGAGTGGGGGAGGTGGAGAATAACACTCGATGTAACGATGTTGGTACTCAGGTGGTTCGTAGACCACCATCTGAGTCTGTGATTGTGGCCACTACTATTGCAAGGCTTGCACATAGTATACGTGTTGGACGGGGAGTGGACTAGTACTCGACTGAGGAGGTTGTGGATGTGTCTGCTCCTTCTTCTCAGCTGGAAGCTCAGGTGCAATAATCATTGCGCTTCATTCATTGATAGTATTTACCAGCGGCTCCAGTTGCTTGGTGATGATATCGACCTTGTCTAACCCTCCATTCTTTGCTCGATCCCGACGAGCTTCTCTAGGTCATGCGACCTCTTCTCAATAATGCCAACTTTCAATAGGTGGTTCCCAATGATGGTTAGGTCAGTATTGTCACACCTGTCAACTTCACGGGTATCCGCCATATTCACATTTTTACGGAAAACCTGTTGTGGTGATGAACGGATCTGGAAGGTATTAGATGAGGATAGCATGGCCTCTCCTTTGGCCATCTCCTCAAAAATCTGTCAAACTATGTCCTCATCCTTGTTAAAGTGAGATCCTCCGCATGTGATGCCAACTAGACGTTGACTTGCTTCTGTCAATCCCTCAAAGAAGTGTTGGACCAGGCCGGTCCTCGGAATGTCATGGTGGGGGCACTTCTCAATCAGATCACTTAATCTCTCCCATGTTTGACTCTTAGGGTCCCTGAGAGATTCTAGTCATCTTTGACTGCATGAGATTAAGACATGCAAGAGGATAGTATTTGTGAAGGAATGTTGACTTCAACTCCTCCCAAGTCGTCACCACCTTCCCCAAATGGTTTGTCTAGTAGAGAGCTTTGCTATAAAGGCTGAATGGGAAGGTTGTCATCTTAACCACGCCAACGGGATGTTAAGAGTAGTGAGTGGTGTTGCAGATGTGGCTGAACTACCGTAGATGGATGTACGGCTCCTCATTTGAGTTCCCAAGGAAGCTAGGGCTAAAGGCGTTGCGATTTTAGTTCAAAATGTATGTGGATAGGTGGGATCTGGATCCACTCATTAATGCGGTTGGCCCCTGGGCTGTATGCTTGCTTGAGTGTTGGATTAGGTCGGCATCTCCCTTCCTCATCTCCCCCTCCACAAGTTCCATCTACAGAGCGGTCATCTCTATCATCTTCAGCACCTCCTCCTCGAGGTGTTTCCCTCTCTTTCGATCTCATCCTCAAATCATTCAGCATGTCTTGGAAAGCGAACTGACCTAGAGATTGGTCAGTTAGTTGTTGTTAAATGGCCTGGATGGAGGCCAATAGCTGATTGTTGACTTCATTCTGACTGGGTCTGATGCGCTACTATGTTGCTAGATCTGTGTTCTGTTGATGGGGTCAATTTCCTCTTCCTGTTGGAGCCATTTCTACTGTTGTCTGAGAATACCCAGGCTCGAGATCATGGTCAAGATCAGTAATGAGAAATACACCTCAATCAGTCTATATGCAAGCACCATATGGAGAGAATAATTCAGAATTAGGGTCAATTCTGTATCTTATTAGGAGTGGAGAAGAGTATGGAGTGAAATCAGTCTCCATCCAAAAAGGGCAGAACTCAGGAAGTGACTTCTCCCAGTCTGGGCGAGGAAGAAGCGAGGAGTCCAGAGGATAATTCACGGAGTCTGAAACATGGACCTGGGAATTGCCCCGAATTGTTGGAGATGTTGGGCTCGAGGAGTCAATGTGGGTGTCGGTGGAGTCCCGACTAAGTCGTCCTTAAGCCGTCATCTCGAAGCAAGAGGAAAGATTGAGTGAGAAGAAGGATATGATGACGCACGAGAAACAAATGGTGTGTAAAATAGTAGAAGTCTCAAGATGAGCAGGGGTAAAAAAGGAAGTAAGAAAAGAAATATGTTAAAAATGTGCAAGGACGTGAGACTTTTGATCTTGGACCCAAATTAAACAAACAAATACCAAACAAAATGGATTCACCAACTCAACCCAATGTGAAGCCGTAAGAGCTTGGCTATTTTTATATTTACAATTTTAAGGTTGTTGATTCCGCTAAAAAGTGGCCACGAGTCCATAAGCGGCAAGGCCTAGAGGAGAGCATGTATTGTTAGGAAGAGTCTCCCCTTACTTATTCCACCTCCTTTATATCCCATGATTTGCACTTTTTGAGATCCTCAACCTCGTGCTTGGGTGGTTACTCAATCAAAGAAAAGATAAAGAAAGCCAATAGGCAAAACCACTACTTCAGACCAAGCTCACAACGGAATCACCTATGAGCATGCAAGGTCCTACTCGGTCGGGAGGGTGTGGCCTAAGCTCAATACTTCATACCAAATCGGTGTTCCACACAAGTTGGGAACACCGTCATCGACCAGGCCCTACTCGTCCATATATGATACAAAGCGTTAATACTTTGCTAATCTAGGTGATAGTTGAGGCATCTATAGATCAGGTTTTTGGCTCTATTCCTTATGGGTCGTGCCTCACTCTGTTTGGAATGTACTTGAAATCAATGAGAGTTTTGTGAACCCCAAACAATGATGTTCATTACAGTTTTAAATTAGGGTCAAAGTGAAATTAGCAGTCCCTTTTAAAAATTTTAGATTTTCATTTTTTATATATTTGTAATAACAAATGCCTAACAATTTTCCTTTAATTCCTAGATGATCCAAAAATAGATAGAGATAGCGGCAAAGCAATGTAAGTGGATACGAGGACGGAAATCAATCCTAGTATGAAATGATGCTTGCAAAAACGGAAGATTTACATCGCTTCACAGATCTCCCCATGCGGGATGCAAAACAAGGAGTTTTTAAACCTATTCTATATGTACAAGATGCATATGAAATCATCATAAGCAGGAAATTGCTAAAGTCATGAAGAATCGGATGCTAAACACTTAGAAAGACCTAGAGTCCGGTCTTGGAGGTCCCTTGGTGCCCACCATAGTGGGTCCTGCAAGCACTGTATGGAGACCTCTCGCGGCACACGGTTTCAAGTCTAAGTGTTTAACAATTAATTGAAACTAAGTCCAAATGTAGAAACTATAGATGCATGCAAGGTATTAGGCATTTGGCCTTAATTTACTCGATCAAGCAATTCCTAATATGCTAAGCGCTCATTCCACAAAAAAAACAGAAAGCACAAAACACGGAATACAAAGAAAATAAAGTGATAAAATCATTACAAAATCCGATGAGCCCTCAAGTGAACAAACACTTGGAAATTGGACTCGAGAGTCCAAGTCCAAAGTACATGCATTATTACAAATTAATTGATCAAAAATAGATCACTCTCTCATAAAAATAATGTGCTAAATTCCTCTCTCTTTCTCTCTTTTATTCTCTCCTCTTGGTTCGAAAGTAGAAGGACCAAGCTTCCTCGACTCGAGTACCTCAACCACTTAGGCAGTCTTCGTCATCTCAAAGTCCCTCGCAAGAAAAATAGAAGAGACAAATGTTAGCACAATAAACACTTATATCAAATAAAAGAGAAAATAAATAAAGAAAAATGAAATAAAAATGACCCAAAATTCTATCCTATGCGTTGCTCCCCGGCAACGACGCCATTTAATGAACACGACGATCGAGGGGACTAAAATGAGCCTCACAAGGCGAGGAGTTAGTCACTGTAACACCCTCTCAATATTTGCGTTCAATCAACAATTAACCCACATAATAAATCAATCAAAGGTTCAAATTTTATTATACCCCAACAATGAAATGTATAGTGGATATGTATGGTATGGATCGAACTCAGGGAGAATAGAGGATAGATAATCAAAGTTGGCTAAAAGAAGCCAACAAATGATTTTGGTTGTAGTGGATAAGTACGGTATGGTACGAACTCAGGGAGAACAGAGGATAGACAATCAAAGTAGGCTAAAAGAAGCCAACAAATGATATTGGTCTTTTTAGGGATTTTTGGATTTTTGTGGATTTTGAATTATTTATTTTTTTGGAATTTTACTTTTATATTTTTTGCTTTTTTTATTTTATACATTTTTTAAAATTTTCTTTTAAATTTCTGAGTTTTAATATCTAAATTAATAAAGAATTATAATATATGTATATATAGGAGTACATATATATAGATAATCATTATATTTATAAATATAGATACAAATATTCAAAAATCACTAATGTTTTTATCTTTTTAAATTTTCCTATTTTTTGGTATTTCTATGGTATTTTTTTATTAATTTTTTCGTATTTTTAATTGAGCTAATAAGTAAAACAATAGCTAAAAGAAGAAAGTTGTGTTCTTTGGAAATAAAAAATAGCTAAAAGCTTCAAAATTTTACAAAATTATTTTTAATATATAATAAATATAGTAGATAAAATTTAGAAACATGAATGAATATTTTTGGATTTGAGATCTTTTAACTTTTTAAGGATTTTGGAGCTTTTTGATTTTTAATGTTTTCCAAGTTCTATTTCTAGGTATTTTTGGTATGTAGGTTCAAAATTGCAGAATAAACAAATATATTTTTTATTTTTCAAAATGATTTTATAATTTTGTATTTTTTAACTAAATAGGGATATATAGCTTAGTATATTATTTTTAATAAATAGTAAATAAACCTTAAATAACTAACCAAATACATATGTGATAGATATAAATATCGGGTATTTATGATAATTTTCAATAATTTTTAGAGACTTGGAGATATTTTTAATAAAATAAAATCTACAAAAAGAAAATACACACTGAGAGGGGCATTTATGTAAATATTTAAAGTTTCTTGACAATAGTCGAAATCCTCAGAAAACATTAAGGCCAAAAATGCAATTTTCCCAAAATATATCCAATAAAAATTACCCAAATAGGTATTTATGCGATTATACAAAGTTCAGGGGGTGGGGGCTGATGAATACCCATTCATCACTCTTTATTCTTATATTTTATCTACAAAAACCTTTGCAAATACATGTAGATATGTGTAAATACAAATAATTACCAAAAGCATGCATTATGTAAAAACATATAATTAGCATGTTTTTGTGCAAAAATAAAAGAATAAAGATTAAAAAGAAAAAGAGGGAAATATTTAGAATAAATATTGAGCAACCTAACACAAGGGAGGGCTCAGCATGGGCCTGACCGCATAAAAGCCAAAGTAGAGGGAGATAGGGGCTTATGTGTAATTATTTATGTGAATAAATAAAAATGTTTTCCTCAACCAAAAATAGCTTAAATTAGGCTTGTAAATACTTGTACATATTTATAAATATTAAAACAAAAGATAAAAATATAAAAATTAAAAAGGAAACAAAAACATCATCTTCACCATGTACATAAACCACACCCATGTATTTATTTAGCCTTGTAAATATATAAAATTAATTTTTATAATTTTTGTAAATAGTCTATATTTTATAATGTAAATAAATAAAATAGAAAGAATCAAAACAAAAACAAAATAAAAATAAAAAAAATAAAAATACAAAAATACATTGTACATATACCATGTATATAGATATACATATATATTTATTTTACCTATGTAAATAAATAAGAAAAATTAAATAAAAATACCTTCTTATTCCTTATTTTATAATGGAAATAAATAAAATATAAAATAGGGATAAAATTGCATAAAAATAATAATTAAAAATCAAAATCCTACATATTGTATGTATACCTATATAGTACTCTATTGTATATACCTTATTTTTATTTCCAAAAAATTATTTAAAAATCACAAAAAATAGAGAAAAATAATTTAAATATTTTTCATGTTTTAAGTTTTTGTTAATTCGATCATTTTCTAGCCCAAAATAATTAAATAAAAATTCAATGCTTGGCGGGCTCTGATTGGTCCACGGGGGATTGTTGACCCCCGGTCAACTCTCCCCCCAGGACCACCAGAGCCGGATCCAGAGTGACCGACCCGATTTCTCTATTTTCCACCCGCTCAATCCGACCGCCAACGCCCCAAACCCCGGGCTTCGATTACTCTCTGATCATCCAGGACCCTCGCCCGGGGTGGGTTTGGAGGATCCAAGCTCCGACCATCTCGCCCGACCTTCTTCTTCTCGGATCCCCCACCATATATAAAGTCGTCTCCGACGACCTAATTCTTCCATCTTTGGATCTTACCCTCGGTGCCAGTGATCTCCTCCAGAGTCCCTGAGTGACAGCCGTGGTCCTTGGGAGTTGCAGAGAGGCCCGGGAAGCCGGGAGCCACTGATCCAGTGGTTAACTCCGCCGTGCGCCGCCGCGAGCGCGCTGAGCCTCGAGGACTCGACGGCCCCTTGCAGGCAACGACCGGGAGCTTCATCAGCTCCAGCCCAGTCGAATGCACCCATCAGGTAGCTGCTTTAACCCGTAGATTAGCTTAGGTTTCGATTTTTCGCGTTCTGATAGCTTAGCTCCGCCTGCTCCGCCCTTCGACTCCGACCACCCTTTCACTCATCCGACACAAACATCACCTTCGCCTGACATCTCTCCACCTTCTCCACCTAGTCATCCCTCCTGTCTCGCCCCGGAGCAGGACATTGGTCTTCCCCCTCCGCCGCTCGCCGGAGACCCACCATACCGACGCACCAGGCACCTTCTTCTCGCTCTGACGGGTCGAGGCAGTTTGCCCTCGACCCAGCTTCTTCCCTGTGCAGGTATTCGGGCCATCCGACCTCATCTGGAGGTCGAGTGTTCAGAGCACAGGGGCTCCAGTTCTTCCACGTCGCCGGAGCTCCCCGGAGCTCCTCGCCTTCATCGGAGCAGAGCATCAGGTGCGGGGCTTCACGGCGAAGCTCTCCCGCACCTCAGGAGCGGCAGACGAAGGCCCCCGTGCGCATAGAGGGCCGGCGAAAGTCGCCGACGTCCAGTTCTTCCAGGATCTTCGTTCGCCGTCAGATCGACCTCGTCGCTCCAGATTCCATCGTGACCGTTCATCTCCGGAGCGTCCAGCATCGTCCGATCTGAGGAGGCGACATCTGGAGCGCCCTCCGTTCGCTGCCGTCAGATCTACACGTGGCGTGCATCCAACGCCCCCGCTTAATAATGGGTAATTTACCCTTAGGCCCAGTCTTTAGTTTTATTCCGTTTTAGTCCTGTAAATATTTAAATCAGTTGTTTATTTTAGGGTAATTTGCACATTGGACCCTGAGCTTTAGATATTCGCATTTATACCCCTGCCTGTTGTGAGCCACGTGCATCGACACGTGATATGTTTGGGTTATTTGCAGTAGACTCCCTGTAGTTCTGGATGTTCTGAATTGAATGAAAAGTTTTTATTATTTGCATTTATACCCCTGTGCGTGTTTTATTTCCCCATGTGCGTGATTTTTTGGGTAAATTGCAAGTAAGCCCCCTGGACTTTTGGTACCTGTTACCAATAAGTCCTCGGGACTTATTTTTCTTACATATAGGTCCCTGAGTGCCCCAGGCACGTGCGCGGTGCGTGTTTTGCTGGGTTAATTGCACCAGAACCCCCAGAACTTTGGGTATTTGCATTTCAGTCCCTGTGCACAGTGCCCTCTCTTTATTTTTGAATAAAATATCAAATCACCTCCAAATCCAACGAAAATTTGACACATGGCTCTTGCCATGGTGTAGGATTTTTGTGGATTTTTGAGGACATTTCTGATTTTGTTTGCTATTTTTAAAAATTCAAAAACCTTAATTTTTGTTACTGTCTAGTTTTAAAAATCACAAAAAAAATATAAAAACTCCCCTAAAAATTCCACAAAAATTGTCTACTGTTTAACTTAGTGTGTTTGATTTTCTAGCCAATTTTGGCTATTTTTCATTACTGGAAAACTCTAAAAACCTAAAAACACTCAAAAACCCATAAAAATTCTAATAAAAATATTAAAAACCCAAAAATAATAAAATTGGTACCTAAATTTTCCTTGTCTTACCTATTTTACAGGAAAATTACCTCCAGGTCATTTTGAGGCCCTTAGATATTTTATCTAGGGCTTTTTGGCTCGGCTGGACAGTACCCTTTGTTTTTCCTACTGTTTGATTTTTAGAAAATAAAATAAACATCATAAAATTATCAAAAATTCACCAAAAACATAAAAAAATATAAAACACATAAAAACATTTTTGTTTTAATTTTTGGTTGATTTTTGATGCTTTGAATAATTTGTTGAAGTGTGCCTTTCCTTTGTTTTCTTATTTTCTTAATATATTAAAAATTCAAAAAAATATAAAAATAATTAAAATCCACTAAAAATATTTTCTTTCTTTATTTTCTTTATTTTTACTACTTCGTTGGCCTCTCGGCCAACCCGTGCTCCTTGAGTTCGACCCTGGGTGCTATACCAGGTTAATCACATAGCAGGATCGCTATTTCGTGTTTCGTTGATTTTATCTTGATTTAGTGGTCGATTTTTCTTGATATACATGGTCTGATCGCTTGGGTCGCAACGACCTATATTTAGCACCTTATACCCTAGCCTTCAGCCCTGTTATCAGAATGGCGCCGTTGCCGGGGAGCACGGCTTAGTAGTTTTATTTTTCTTTTCGTTTTTATTTTCGCGGCTTTTCGCGGCTTTTGTTCATATTTCATTTTTGTTTTATTTTGTTTTATTTTCTTTTATTTTGTTTTTGTTTTCTTTTGTGTGTTTTATTTTGCATTTTTGCATATATACCCTCATTTTCTGTCATTTTATTTTTCTTCTTATTATTTGCTTATTTTTATTGGTCTGACCACTTTGTTTTCTCTTGCGAGGGCCCGAGGACCGAGGCGGCTGATCTCGAGAAGCCGACGCAACTGCGGGATTCGGAGGCGGCTCCCTTCTGTACGGAGTCGCAGGAGAGAGTGAGAGAGAGTTGAGTGGGCGAGGAATTTCATATTATTTTTTCTATTATTATTGTAATAATACAGGACACTGGACTTGGACTTGTGGACTATACTTGCTTAGCGGGTCTGTTTTGCCGAGCACCGGTGTGCTCCGGGGACCCTTAGGAGTTTTTCGCGGTTTTTACGCGGCTTTCTTTTTCTTTTCTTTCTGCCTTTTCCGGTGTTTACGCTAGACTTAGGAATTTCTGGTGATTGTGTCGTAATTAGTAGGATCCCCACACCTAACTGCTTATCTGTTCCTATAGAACGGTAATTGGACCTACTAAAAATCATTAATAAAAATAACCGTCTCATCTCCTTCGTAGCCTACGTGTCGCAGCCCGTCTTGTAAAGCGCTTTCTCCTACCCCCGATTTGTCGGACAGAGGAGGGACGGGCCAAGACCGGACTCTTTGGCTTGGAGGTCGGTGACCGGTTAGACGGTTCTTCGCTAGAAATTGCTCATCTAGGACTCGGCTTTCCCGTTGCATCATTTAGGTAGTTTCCTTTCTGTCTTTACATTTATGCACGGATCATATTGCATGTAGAGTGCTGGAGACAGGTACGCATTTCTTACTCAGCATGCATCATTGATTTGTCGCGCATCGGCTTTTTCGTCTTCTCCCCCCTGTTTTGAACTTAATAATCAGGAGAACCGAAAAATTCGTTAGGCGTTTCTTTTTATTGAAAAATATCTAAAAACAAAAACAATAAAATCGGGACTGCTAATCATACGTGACCTAAAAGACACTTCACGAAAAATCTATCTTGGGGAGAGTAACCCCCTCCTTGTCTGGTTTGGATGAGCGAGAGAGGGATCCGCACATTAGGATAGAGCCTCCGATCTTTTCTTGACTGATTACCGGCTTTCAGTACGGGACAGTCGGTTGAGAAAGATTAGGATACCTATTTACCTCACGTAATCGCTCTGATAGACTGGATGATCACCTAAATAAAATCGACAAGATAATTGACCGATCCCTTCGGTCTTCAGCTCTGTGTGCGTAGGTGAATTGGGGGTTTGCTTGTTCATCTTGTTTGATTACCAGATCCCTTTGATATTTTCTCTTCTTCCCTCATCTACTTCCCCACCCTCCGCTCCCTTCATTCCATCTTCTTCTCCTTGACCCCTGGATGATGGATCCCCCTCACTGCAAGCCGACTCTTACGGCTTCTTCTCCATCTTCTGACCATCATTCCAGTCCACCTTCTAGGGAGGTCGGATCTCCGACCAATCTCCCTCCCTCCCTTTCATCTCATCACTCTGGGCATGCTGTGTTAGACGTCCGAGGATACCAGCTAGAGCAGATGCGAGACCCGGACGATGCTGTTGCTGAGTTGAGAGCGCACTCTGTTGGTGACCCGAGAGAGCAGTGGAGATTCGCAGACATATCCTATTCCAGAAGGATGGAGGGGCAGATAGCTTATAGAGCTCAGTCAGCTTCTACAATAGGTCCATTCGTCTTGGATTTAGATTACATTCAGCGACTGCCGACATTTTCAGGAGAGGCGCACGAGGAGCCTTATCTTCACCTGTCTGCTTTCGAGGAGTTTTGTAGAGCACAGAGATATTCAGACGTCACTGCCGAGGAGCTGATGAGCAGAACCTTCCCCTTCACGCTTCACGACAGAGCCATGAGATGGCACCGACGATTGGGGAAGACATTCGAGACGTGGGGAGAGCTACGCCAAGAGTTCTTGCAGAGATACTTCCCTCCACGTAGAGCAGAGTTTATGCGGTCTTTGATCATGGACTTTTCAGTTGACCCCCAGGAGCCATTGCACGAGGCATGGCTGAGGTTTCTTGACCTTTTGAGGAGATTCCCTGAGCACGGACTTCCACTTACAGACTTGATAGAGATCTCCATGCGGGGGATGACCGCTGAGCAGATAGCACTGGTGATTACCACATGTGGCGGTTCACACCACAGTTCCGACATTCACCTACTGGATACCATCTCGAGGCTACTTTCACAGAGTTCTTCTACACGAGATGCCGTAGTCGGGACAACACATGCGGACGATGCACTACCAGTGCGGTGTGTCACTTTACATGGTCAGACAGTTTCTACACACCAGCCCGAGGACTTGGAGCTAACAGCACCACTGATAGAGGAGATGACTGTGATAGCAGAGATTCGGACCCAGAGTCTACTTGAGTTCCCGTTGGCCTTCCAGTTGGAGTTCGAGTCAGCCCCAAAGTTCCCAGTCGACGAGTCTTGGATATCAGATCTTCTGATACTCCAGGAGCCGGAGGAGCCCCAGCTTTTACATCCATTGACTCAGCTACTTCAGTTTCCAGTCCCGGAGGAGTCAGTTTCCTTCCTGCAGAGATACTTCTTGGATGCAGACAGTCACCAGGACTCAGCCCAGCAGCCACAGCTCGATGAGGGACACCACTTTGAGAGTACAGACACAAAGAGTCCTGTCTTCGAGCCTTTTGTCCTCCACTCTGACGAGAGAGACACCTTTGCTGAGGACCAGCTGACAGCCAGCATAGCCGCAGAGCGAGGATCAGCCGCAGACACTTTGCCAGCTTCCGCGGTGTTGATCAGTACCTTCTCCTGCTTCCAGATTGCCGAGAGATACACTTCCGATGATGATGCAGCCTGGTGCACTGAGTGGATACTTGATCACAGCGCAGATGCCCATCTAGATCCTGATCCTCTTCTAGTCACTTCTGACCTTGCATCTCTCCCCGAGGGTTATCTGCAGGAGGATGCCGTACTCGATGAGTACTCGGTTCCACCTTCTGAGAGTGTTTCCGATCTGGCGGAACACGAAACCGAGTCTTTAGATCCATCTGATTCTGATTCTTCTCATCTCGACGACCCTCGCGAGGATGAGCCTATTTTGGAGATATTCGATGATTTCCCTGATCTGATTCTATTTCATGCATCGGATATCAGCCCTTTTCGAGAGTCTCCTGATATTGATTGTCCATACCTGTTTGAGACACTAATTGACGTGGAGGATTCCATGACTGATCCATCCTTCTCCACGTTTGATTTCTTCGGCTCTATACTTTCACTCCAGTCTGATCCAGAGCCGCTGATTTCTTTTGTGCTACCGGATCCTGATCACTTATTCTCATATCTTTGGCCGGTAGCAGACACCCGCCTGATTGTATACCTGGGTGTCATACTTCACACTGTTGAGTTCGTCGTTGTTCTCACACCGAGACTGCGGTGATAGTACGGCATTCGACTTACCGATGCCGTCCTGAACCTTGATATGCATTATCCTAGCCTTTCCGCCCAGCTAGGGGTGTAAAATCTAGCGCTTGTTGAGAGGCACCTCAACATTGTACTCTTTTGTATATACGTGTTTCGTCTTATTTTGATCCTTCTTTCTTCCGTTCTTGTTTTCACCCCAGGTCTCGCTTAGGATTATCTTTGCTATACTTAGGATATTACTCATCCTAAGTATGGGGGGGTGAAAACACCGGGTTGTTATTCGTTCTGTTTCGTCACTTCTGTTGTGTTGCCTATACTTAAGGTTCTCCACCTTAAGTATAGGGGGAGTGATGCACCTCCTTCTTGTATATATTCGTGATTCTCTTCGTGTCTTGCTACCCCTGTTTTGTTGCCTATACTTAGGGATATTTCACCCTAAGTATAGGGGGGGTAGACCTTGTACATTCTCCACTCAGGTCTTCCCTTAGTATACAGCCTGCTATACTTAGGATTATTTGATCCTAAGTATAGGGGGAAGACCCGAGACCCTCTTGACTTTTCTCTTTCCTTCCTGTATATAGCCTTTCTTTTCACTTCCCTATACCTAGCACGAGTTATGTCTTCTTCATCGCTTTTGACTCTGAGGACATCGTTCGAGCTAAGTATAGGGGGTGTGTATATATTTCATATATACTTTAGCCATAACTCATACTTTGTGTGAGTGTGTTAATAAATAAAATGGCTAAAAACCACAAAAATTAAAAATTTTCATGTACATGAACTTCTTTTATTTGCACATAAATAGCTAGTGTATAAATTATTTTTGTAAAAATGATTTCAAAAATCTTTTGTGTAAAGCTTGTGTAAATATTTTTGTATCAAAATTATGTATATAGTACAAAATTTTTCCAAAATGTTTTGAAAATCAAAAGTTTGCAAAAATCTTGTGTAAATGTGTGTAAATACCTTTTTGCAAAACTTGCACTTCATGCATCTTCATACATGATTTCAAAACATTTTTCAAAAATTTTGCATGTTTGTAAAATTTGTGTAAATAAGCATCTTTTGTACATATGTATATAGTTTTTCTTGGATGATAGTTGACATTTAAACTAGCCTGGAATCAAATTGAGAAATGGAGCTTGATTAAGATCTTAATCCACCTAATTTCTAAGAGGAACCTTATAGGGCTTAGGTTTAAGGCTTTTCAGGTCCATGGTGACTTAATTCTTTGAGTCCACTAGGCTATGATCACATGTCATCTCATTGAGCCTAAGTAGAGCACTTAACAACAACACATGACTCATATAGATTATGGCTTTACTTGGACACCCGCACTATGCACCGAGCTCTCTACGGATGAGATGGTGAGGAGGCAGTCTTCCTTGACTTGGGGTAGCATATGAGGGTAGTACTTCTAGGCGGAACCTCTCTTCTTCTTTTAGTGAAGGAAGTGCGTCTCAACTTGGTCTGGTTGCCAGGAGGTCTAACGACGGGAGTTGTGGGTTGCAACAAAGCTTCAAAAGAGGGATAGTCTACTGGCTCAAGAGGAAAAACTCCTTGTATATATGCTGCACATGTATATGTTGTACAGATGCACTTGAAAAAAAATGCAAAAAGAAAAGAACTCCAAAAAAGTGGTGGGTCTGATAGAAAATGATAATCCCACCAGAGTATGTATATAGAGTGCAATAAGCAAAGCTTGGTTTCATGATCCACCTGTTGTATCTTGCAGCAGGGAGACTTGGCTACACTGGTCAAGCTCCCAAGGGTACTTGGCTACACTGGCCTTGACCCATTCTCTTCTTCCCCCTCTTCTTGAGCCGGTTGCACTTGAACTTAGAAGGGAATACCCCGCTCCTCGAGGAAAGAGTGGCCAGATTGAGGTCATAGAGTTACCTTGTTGGGGAGGGTTGTCAAGTTGCCATGTCTGAGGTGGAGAGCTTAGACCTCACTTTCATAGGACAGGAAAAGATTCATGGTCTTCAGGGTTTGTGATTGATGACTTGTTCTGATCTGGAGCATTGAGGAGTCTTGGTTATAGATTAGTGGAACTTAGAGGCTGTTGAGTTTTAAGCTTAAGTCTAAATAAGGTTCCGACACATTAATAATCCAAAGATCTGATCGAGCTCCATACCCCAATTTAATGAAGGCAAGTTTAATAATCAACCTTGATCCATGTACATCCTCTTTTTCTTTTTCTTTATTTCTTTTTCACTTCTTTTTCAAATAAGTGTTTGCTAAGGGACTAGCATAGTTAAGTCTAGGGGGGTGATGAATACCCATTCATCACTCTTTATTCTTATATTTTAGCTACAAAAACCTTTGCAAATACATGTAGATATGTGTAAATACAAATAATTACCAAAAGCATGCATTATGTAAAAACATATAATTAGCATGTTTTTGTGCAAAAATAAAAGAATAAAGATTAAAAAGAAAAAGAGGGAAATATTTAGAATAAATATTGAGCAACCTAACCCAAGGGAGGGCTCAGCATGGGCCTGACCGCATAAAAGCCAAAGTAGAGGGAGATAGGGGCTCATGTGTAATTATTTATGTGAATAAATAAAAATGTTTTCCTCAACCAAAAATAGCTTAAATTAGGCTTGTAAATACTTGTACATATTTATAAATATTAAAACAAAAGATAAAAATATAAAACTTAAAAAGGAAACAAAAACATCATCTTCACCATGTACATAAACCACACCCATGTATTTATTTAGACTTGTAAATATATAAAATTAATTTTTATAATTTTTGTCAAATAGTCTATATTTTATAATGTAAATAAATAAAATAGAAAGAATCAAAACAAAAACAAAATAAAAATTAAAAAAATTAAAAATACAAAAATACATTGTACATATACCATGTATATAGATGTACATATATATTTATTTTACCTATGTAAATAAATAAGAAAAATTAAATAAAAATACCTTCTTATTTCTTATTTTATAATGGAAATAAATAAAATATAAAATAGGGATAAAATTGCATAAAAAAATAATCAAAAATCAAAAATCAAAATCCTACATATTGTATATATACCAATATAGTACTCTATTGTATATACCTTATTTTTATTTCCAAAAAATTAATTAAAAATCACAAAAAATAGAGAAAAAAAATAAATATTTTTCATGTTTTAAGTTTTTGTTAATTCGGTCATTTTCTAGCCCAAAATAATTAAATAAAAATTCAATGCTTGGCGGGCTCTGATTGGTCCACGGGGGATTGTTGACCCCCGGTCAACTCTCCCCCCAGGACCACCAGAGCCGGATCCAGAGTGACCGACCCGATTTCTCTATTTTCCACCCGCTCAATCCGACCGCCAACGCCCCAAACCCCGGGCTTCGATTACTCTCTGATCATCAAGGACCCTCGCCCGGGGTGGGTTTGGAGGATCCAAGCTCCGACCATCTCGCCCGACCTTCTTCTTCTCGGATCCCCCACCATATATAAAGTCGTCTCCGACGACCTAATTCTTCCATCTTTGGATCTTACCCTCGGTGCCAGTGATCTCCTCCAGAGTCCCTGAGTGACAGCCGTGGTCCTTGGGAGTTGCAGAGAGGCCCGGGAAGCCGGGAGCCACTGATCCAGTGGTTAACTCCGCCGTGCGCCGCCGCGAGCGCGCTGAGCCTCGAGGACTCGACGGCCCCTTGCAGGCAACGACCGGGAGCTTCATCAGCTCCAGCCCAGTCGAATGCACCCATCAGGTAGCTTCTTTAACCCGTAGATTAGCTTAGGTTTCGATTTTTCGCGTTCTGATAGCTTAGCTCCGCCTGCTCCGCCCTTCGACTCCGACCACCCTTTCACTCATCCGACACCGCCATCACCTTCGCCTGACATCTCTCCACCTTCTCCACCTAGTCATCCCTCCTGTCTCGCCCCGGAGCAGGACATTGGTCTTCCCCCTCCGCCGCTCGCCGGAGACCCACCATACCGACGCACCAGGCACCTTCTTCTCGCTCTGACGGGTCGAGGCAGTTTGCCCTCGACCCAGCTTCTTCCCTGTGCAGGTATTCGGGCCATCCGACCTCATCTGGAGGTCGAGTCTTCAGAGCACAGGGGCTCCAGTTCTTCCACGTCGCCGGAGCTCCCCGGAGCTCCTCGCCTTCATCGGAGCAGAGCATCAGGTGCGGGGCTTCACGGCGAAGCTCTCCCGCACCTCAGGAGCGGCAGACGAAGGCCCCCGTGCGCACAGAGGGCCGGCGAAAGTCGTCGGCGTCCAGTTCTTCCAGGATCTTCGTTCGCCGTCAGATCGACCTCGTCGCTCCAGATTCCATCGTGACCGTTCATCTCCAGAGCGTCCAGCATCGTCCGATCTGAGGAGGCGACATCTGGAGCGCCCTCCGTTCGCTGCCGTCAGATCTACACGTGGCGTGCATCCAACGCCCCCGCTTAATAATGGGTAATTTACCCTTAGGCCCAGTCTTTAGTTTTATTCCGTTTTAGTCCTGTAAATATTTAAATCAGTTGTTTATTTTTAGGGTAATTTGCACATTGGACCCTGAGCTTTAGATATTCGCATTTATACCCCTGCCTGTTGTGAGCCACGTGCATCGACACGTGATATGTTTGGGTTATTTGCAGTAGACTCCCTGTAGTTCTAGATGTTCTGAATTGAATGAAAAGTTTTTATTATTTGCATTTATACCCCTGTGCGTGTTTTATTTCCCCATGTGCGTGATTTTTTGGGTAAATTGCAAGTAAGCCCCCTGGACTTTTGGTACCTGTTACCAATAAGTCCTCGGGACTTATTTTTCTTACATATAGGTCCCTGAGTGCCCCAGGCACGTGCGCGGTGCGTGTTTTGCTGTGTTAATTGTACCAGGACCCCCAGAACTTTGGGTATTTGCATTTCAGTCCCTATGCACAGTGCCCTCTCTTTATTTTTGAATAAAATATCAAATCACCTCCAAATCCAACGAAAATTTGACACATGGCTCTTGCCATGGTGTAGGATTTTTGTGGATTTTTGAGGACATTTCTGATTTTGTTTGCTATTTTTAAAAATTCAAAAACCTTAATTTTTGTTACTGTCTAGTTAAAAATCACAAAAAAATATAAAAACTCCCCTAAAAATTCCACAAAAATTGTCTACTGTTTAACTTAGTGTGTTTGATTTTCTAGCCAATTTTGGCTATTTTTCATTACTGGAAAACACTAAAAACCTTAAAACACTCAAAAACCCATAAAAATTCTAATAAAAATATTAAAAACCCAAAAATAATAAAATTGGTACCTAAATTTTCCTTGTCTTACCTATTTTACAGGAAAATTACCTCCATGCCATTTTGAGGCCTTTAGATATTTTATCTAGGGCTTTTTGGCTCGGCTGGACAGTACCCTTTGTTTTTGCTACTGTTTGATTTTTAGAAAATAAAATAAACATCATAAAATTATCAAAAATTCACCAAAAACATAAAAAAATATAAAACACATAAAAACATTTTTGTTTTAATTTTTGGTTGATTTTTGATGCTTTGAATAATTTGTTGAAGTGTGCCTTTCCTTTGTTTTCTTATTTTCTTAATATATTAAAAATCCAAAAAAATATAAAAATAATTAAAATCCACTAAAAATATTTTCTTTCTTTATTTTCTTTATTTTTACTACTTCGTAGGCCTCTCGGCCAACCCGTGCTCCTTGAGTTCGACCCTGGGTGCTATACCAGGTTAATCACATAGCAGGACCGCTATTTCGTGTTTCGTTGATTTTCTCTTTATTTAGTGGTTCATTTTTCTTGATCGACACGTTCGAGGGGCTGAGGTCGCAACGACCGTCTTAGATACCTGATTGCCTTAGTCACTCGTGTCCATCCGTGTTTATCAGGGGCGGGGGAAAGATATAATTTTTCTAGAAAATATTGCATTGTTACTTCAAATATCAAGACTAAAACGAAATACAAGAGAGCCCAAGGGTTTATGTGCAAAATACCCACTCCCCTCACGCATAGGGCACGTGAAATGACATGGATTAGACCTAAATGCAACTATGGGAAGTACGAGGCCTAGTTATGAATTACAAAAATATTACACTACAAGCAAAAGTTTTAGTACTAAAAATAAAAAATAATAGGCGGGGGGTGAAGTGTGCAAAATACCCCCTTGTGTGTGGATGGGCGGTGGATCTGAAACCACTTATCCACGTGGCGCCACACGGACGGTCGATGACACTTCAATGGACTGGTGATGGATTTGAAGCTACCCATCCATGCGGTGCCACATAGACGACCGATGACGCTTCGATGGATGGGTGACTCAGATTAGATCTTCACGAGAGATCAATGGTGTTGGTGTTGCACGATCCGACAGTTGGTGATCGATCAGGAGCTCGAGGATAATCGGACGGATGTTGCTGCTTACGAAGAATAGTGAAGAACAGTTGTCCTTGGTCACTTTGATCGGCTCTACGGCTCGCTTCCGGCCACCTGGAAGGCTCGCAGCGGGTGCAAAATGAAGTTGACTCTCCTTCGTAGCTGTTGGACATCACAGAAGGGTCCAGGGCTGGTCGAGGGAGTCTTGGAGGCTCGAGGTTCCTGGGAGCTCTTCCTGGGTTCAAAATCCCTACAAGGGGGTATTTTCTTCTCATTTCCTGTAGGGTCAGCAAAGGGGAGCAAAAACTAAGCCTCTGACGGCTTCAGGTTGTGGATATGAGGTGGATATGGCACGGTGGAGGTACTCCAGCGTAAGGCGGAGGGGGAGCATTAAAATCCAACTCTAGAGAAGATCTGGGTGACTGAATATGCGTGGGGCAATAGGAATGCGTTGGGGATCGAGATGGAGGTGAAAGAGCGGGCGGAGAACGGTCGAAGCACATGGGTGAGGTTCGCTGGAGTTCTACCCCGACAAACTACGAATTGGAGTTTTAACAAAATGTAGAATAATTTAACTAAAAGTAACTCCTAATCTAGCCAAATATTACACATAGGAATAAAAAATGCAAAGAGAGTGGAGGATACCGACCGGGAACAACTGCCGAGAAGGCACGCAACGACAGGGCCTGGTGATGCCTGGATTAACCTCAAATCTACACAAAAATGGCATGTCTGACTTTGGAAAACCCTCCTGTTATCACCAAGGGGTTCGATGGAGGCTCGGCTTGGTGGAAGAGGGATAAATTCCGAATGGAGGCGGATGATTAACATATATATCAAGCCTCCTTGACCTTGGGTTGTCACACGCCCCAAGGTTTGACTCAATTGGATCATGGGTCCGCATGAGAGGTCTTTGGAAGAAGAAGATATGAACAGAAGAAATCAACAGGTGTCAGGGCTTGATTCAAGCCCCAAAATTAGGAGAAGAAAGGAAGGTGCTCGGCTTGGACCAGGAGGAGGTGGGGGTGTTGATCGAGGTAGCGATCCATGCCTCCTCATTGGTTCATGTTAGCAAACTACGCGACAAAACAACAAGCAAAAATAGAAATAAATCAAAAGGAAATATTAAATAAATTTATTATTTTTTCTTAAAATATGAAAAAAAATATTATTTTATGTAGTATTTTTATATAATTTTTATTTATTTTTATGAGTTAATTTATTATTAGTTTCTTTTTGCAAATATATTTATAGGTATATTTACCTATAGAATGCATATTGTATTTTTAAATATATTTTATTATTTTATTATTTTATACACATAATTTACATAATTATAACTATTTTGAATATCCACAAATATATTTTTATTGTATTTTTTGAGGTTATTTGCATACTTAAATAAATGTAGGTATAATTTATTTAGGTATATGTATAGTATATTCATCTATGTATTTTTATATATTTATTTATAACCATTTTGAATATCCACAAATATATTTTTATTGTATTTTTTAGGTTATTTGCATACTTAAATAAATGTAGGTATAATTTATTTAGGTATATGTATAGTATATTCATCTATGTATTTTTGTATATTTATTTATTTTAGTGTGTTTTTAATGATTTTAATTTATTCTAATTATTTATATATATTATAAATAATGTTTACATAATTATAAAAATATAAAATTGTTAAAAATATAAAAGATAAGAAAAATGAATATTGTATTCATGTATATTATACAATAGGGTCTAAAACCTAACTTTTGCATATTAACTCTTAATTGAATGAAATCATCTTCATTAAATAGTTAATGAAATTATATATAATTAAAGTTATTTTGATACATTTTGATTTCATATGGAGAATATATGAGTCTGGAAAATTTAGATTTTGGCTTTGTATTTTGAGTGTAGAATGTACATTGTATGTTATTTTTATATAAAATAAATTTTTTATTTTTCTATGTATATTTTATCTACAATATCATGTACAAAGTTTATTGATTTGAAGGTTAAACAATAAAGAATAAAATAGGTCCTAAAATGGAATATTGGAGATTTATGAATTAGGGTTTTATTGTGTTTTTGACCCTTATCTACCTTTAATTTATTCCTTGTCGGCCCAGTCAGCATGATGCCTAGGTCTCGAGATTTAGAGTCATAAAATACCTTTGTCATTTTATTTCCTTTTCTTATCTTTATTCTTTTATTTTGACTTTAAACAATGTATTTTATATAATATTTATACAATAAATAACGAGTGTTAATTTATGTAAAATGATGCTATTTACATGCATTTATCTTGGATTTTGAAGGCCGAAATGAAAGAATAAAGGTGATGAAATGGAGATTCATCAATAAGGCAATGTTTGTGTTCGGTTGTAGGAAGAGGGTAAGGAGGGAGAAATGGTAGTTATTTACTATTCTCTTTTTGGTAGGAGGGTTAGGATAATGAGGAATAATGGGTTATGAGGTTAGTATAATGAGAGATAATGGTAAAACAATGACCATCTAGGAGGGAGAGGAATAAGAAGGAATATCCCTCATTATTCCTTAAATGAACAACCCATTAGTATGTTTATATCATGTGCAAACCATCCCATGCATGTGTGTGTCTACGTGAGAGAGAGAGAGGTAATCTATAGGGTGGTTTTGTTATTATATTTATTAGATTTATATTTTTTATATTCGTATTCATTTCTAAGGATGTTGTTATAACATGTTCATATCCATGAATATCCATATCCACAATCACATTCATATTTTAAAATGAAGTATATGATGTCATCTGTATTTGTATTGATTGTCTGCAGCCCTATGAATATTCCTATCAAATTACAAAACGTCAGATTGAGTACGAATTGTTCTTCATTTATGGGTAATGAGTTGGTTAGTAGATCTGATATCTTCCATCGGATGATCAAAACTGTCACTGTATGTATAATTCATGGTTTTGGATCCATTCAACCCAATCAATATATTTACTATAATGTTTAAGATTCTAAACTTCATTGTATGTCTACTTTTCTACTTACTCTTTCAGTACTCGCTTACTAGCTAGTATCTTTTCCTTGAACCTCGATTATTTCGCTTTTATACATGTTGTGACTCCGCATACTTTTTTTTGGTTCTCCATCCAGTTTACCTTAGGCGTCTTGAATTTGCACTCAATAATTCCATATCTACATCAACATCCCCAACCTCTTTCTACTTTCTAGACCTTGGTTCATGCATGTTTTGGCATCCTTTGTCCAATATCAATGGTCTTACCGATACTTGCCACATATTTCGTCCAATATTCAATTAACCAATTTTGCACCAGCATATTTTGATTTCCATTCAACTCATTCTACCTGCATCACTTAACAAAACATCTAATGTATGACATTTCTACCCGTAGGATCCATATATTCTGTAATAGTCTCGTTCATACAACATGATTAACATTCGGAATATAAAGCAGGAAAAGAAATCAAATAAAAATGCTCCAATAACATAATATATTCATAGTTTCAATAGTTTATAAATGAACAATTACAAACAGGGTTCACAAATTAATGATTTGCATGACTAAAAATTCTGAAATGTGAAAGCAACATAAGTATCTACAAGTTCTATTATAGCACCGTACATGTCTACTAAAGACACGAATGGAGTCTAGTCGTCAAGCAGCTCACGATTATGACAACACATGTAACACATGTTGGATCCACAAAAAAAGAAGTACACTACTGATGAATCCACGATTCATCATCTCAATATATTGATCTTAGCAAAATCCCTAATTAAATTCTCAAATAAATGTCCATAAAATCAATAAATTAATAAAATGACTCTTGTAAATAAAATACACTAATTATTACATATTATATTGTATAAATAAATTAACAATAAAAAGTCGTAAAATAAAGGAGTTTTCACATGTAAATAGCCCAAAACTTCGTACATTTTTAATAATTTCATTTCAACTCCTTTTTAGCTAATTCTTTCTTTAACTTGTTTATAATATATATATATATAAAATAAATTTCAGCTATGAGCGATTGCCCAGTAACATTACACGACCTCAACAAACATGGAAATTGTACTTAATGTTCAAGTACGTGAGAGTTACTCCAAAACAGCCCAGGTATAAATTTCCATCCTAAGAGTTCACAATGACATGGGGACTTAGAAAATCTGGCTATATGCACTTGTATGATACTTCATATTTATCGGGGAACTTAACGTTCGGTCTTGGAGGAGCTTGGAGTGTCCGACAAGTCATATCTGACAATTGATGTATCAGCCCTCTATCGGCTCTCAGTACCCAATCAATCTGAATAAGTCAACAATCAACCCACTATATATGAAATAAAACCTATGTGTGCATGGTGAAACTTATTATACCTATAAAGTATGTGTAGCCAGCATGTGTAGGGGTCGAACAATTAAAAGCAAATATAGGATACGTATAATTATTATTAATAAATAATGAAGTATTGTTATTATTGGGTATTTTATACTTTTTATAATTTGTGGAGTTTTAATTATATTTATTTTTAGGTATTTTAATTATTTTATATTTTTTAATTTCATTTTCTTTTTAATCTTGCAAATTTTCTATTTCTTTATTATTTTTAAAAATATAACATTTATTTATATATAATAATAATGATATTATAGATATTATAAATAATATACAGGTTATATATTAAATATATATATAAAGGAGTGATCTTTTTTGAAAGTTTTAATTGTAAAATAAACTCAAAATTTTCCAAACAAATTTTTTTTGTGGTTTTATAAGTTTATCTGTTTTTGGTAATTTTAAGGGAGTTTTTCTCATTTTTATGTATTTTTAAAGTAATAATAGGTACAAAACATGGAGAAAATAAATAGGCCAAATGTTATGGGATTTTAGGAATAGATAGTACTCTCAAAATGTCCAAAACTATTTTTAATGGATATGATATAATATATAAAAAATATAAAATATAAAACTTTTTTTGGATTTTATATGAAAATTTTCTGATTTATAGTGTTTTTAGGGTTTTGATATTTTTAAGGTTTTGTTTTTGTAATTTTTAGTGATTTTTGGTCAGGAGGTAGAATATATAATAATATAGATACTCTAATTTTTTGGAATTTTTAAAGGTGTTTGATATTTATGCATTTTTAATATTCAAAAAGGGAATAAAAAGCTTGTTTTTTATTTTCCATAAGGGATTTTTACCCTACATACCTCAAAAACTTGTAAAATTACCTCTGTGAACTTTTGCAAAATGTAATTACCCTATCGACCTCGTAAATTATCCTAAGAACCCCTACGAGTTTCGAAAAGATTAATTGCATGGTTTAAGGGGTCAGAGTTTGCAAGTTTATGAGGTTGAGGGGGAATTACGCTATTTTAAAAGGTCAAGAAGGTAATTTACAATTTTATAGGATTCACGAGTTAAAAATCTTTTTTATAGATAGGAAAATAGATTAAAATGCCATGTGAAAAATATATGTGATATATATGGCTAGAAGGCACCTTAGATGAATTTCCTACAATTTTTTGAATTAAAATGTTATTTTAATAATAACTATACACTAAATAAAATTCTGAAGCTGACATGGACCTATTTGTAATTTAAATAAAGTTTAAATGCCTTTAATAACCATAAAATAAAGTCCATGGGCATAATAGCATTTTTCCAATTAAATCAACATTTAATAAACACCTAGCAAGGGTATAAATGCAACTAAACGAACATATACGGCCTTACATGCAATTTTTCCAAAATATAATAATATTTATACAATTGATAGGACTTAAAATAAATACATAAAGTTACGTGGGCTTAGCTGTAAAATGTCTAGTCCCTCACGCGCATGGGCGTGTGAGGTGACTTGACAATAGATCAAGGTATAAAATAAAGTTTATGGGGTCCTTGCAAATATTACCTAAAATATTACACTTATTATATATTTATAAGACTACTAAATAAATACAAAAAGTCGACAGGGGTGTCTGATATTTACCTACTAAAGCGCTTTAGCGATGGACGATGTGTTGTGTGCGATCACTTAGATTATCTGACAGTTCAAGTAGGGCTTTGTTTCACCATGATCCAATAATCGGGAAAGAATCTGGTGGAGGTTGATGATCCTACGGTCGTGGAGGTGTCACGAAGAACAACCAAGAATCGAAGCTTGGTGTAGCTTCAATCCGCTCTATCTCCCTTCTTCGACCTCTATTCTCTTCCCCGACAAGCCCAACACGTTGTTGGAGCTGTGCTGCGTTTACAGGTGGCCTCAAATGTCTCTAGGTCCCATCGATGGGGACCTGAAGGGTCTCTCACGTTCAATAGTCTGGAGCAGCAGATGTTGCATTGATTCTTGCTCCAGGAGGTCCATTAGCCCTTAGTTCATGCACAAAAGCTTTCTATGGCCTGAGAGGGTTGCTCTCAACCCAATTTGAAGCTAGATATCATAGTGGATGCATGGGGCAATGGAGTTCTGGCAAAGGGTGGCAGAGGAACTCAGATCGAGCCCGATCCTTGTAGGATTATGGTGGAAATGACGGGGCTACAATAGAGAAGTGAATAGGGAACATGGTGAGGTGGTTGTGGAGTTGGAACAGGGTGGGATACACGGTGAATCATAGTTGGAGCATTAATCTCCAACAAACAGAGATCTTGGAAATTAAACTAAGTTAACCACTACTTGTAAGAAACAAAATCTAAGTTAAGATGCTAGAGTGAAATGTAAGATTAATTCCTAAAGCTAGCAGCTCTACCTGACATGGGCCAAGGAGCTGAGAAGCTTCGTCGGAGAAGCTCCGACGAGGCTGGATCACATCTCTTACTTCTTGACCTTATCCACGGTGACAAGGATAGGGACTCGCTCGATGTCACTAGGTGATTCAACCTAGGTGCTCCTATTGGGGTTACAGAGGAGAAATGGGGATCAAAAATGCAAAAGGGGATTTTGGGGTTTATTTATAAACAGAGGTGAGGGATTGGTTTGATCTCAAGATTGTAGCTGATGGCGTGTATATACAATGATTTCAGAGGTATGGCAAGATAGAGGTGAGTATGTCACGCAAATTAGCTGAAGAAATCTAGGGTCATTGAGTCTTGGATCATGGCCAAAAAATTGGAGAAAGATGGGGCACGCGTGAGTCCGACACATGCAGCTGAGGAGTAAGGACAGTTGACACTAAGGTCAATAGTCCTTAACTCCTGGTTGGTCGATGTGGACCAACTAGAAAATCCAGGGAAATATATCCCATATAATTAGGTTAAAAATAATAAATAATTTTATTAATTTTAAGTCAAACGATAAAAATTGTTTCTTATCTTATGCACTATTTTATGGATATTTTTTTATTTTTATAAGGTCATTTATTATGTGCTAATATTTACAAGTATATGTATATTTACCTATATTTGAGGTATTTTATTTTTATTTGTAGTTTATTTTTTATTGTATATACATATTTTATATATTCAAATATATATTTACATGTTTTTCTTTTATTTTTTTATTTTATTTACGTACTTAAAGAATAGAGGTATGTGTATTATAGGTATAGTATATTTATATGTTTTAGTACCTTATTTATTTTAATGTTTTTAATGTTTTTATTTTTTGTTTATATTTTAAATATATTTCAAATAGTACTTACAAGTATTTAAAAGCATAAGAAGGATAAAAATACAAAGAATAAATAAACTGAATATAATATACAAGTATATGGGACAATAGGGGCCCGAAAATTGACATTTACATCTTAACTCTATTTTAAATAAAACCATTTCATTAGATAGATAATTTAATTTCATGAGCAATAGGTAAGTTCGGTGAATTTTGAGTTCATATGGAGGTGATATGGGTTTATGAAGCTTTGTTTGTGGCTTTTTCCTCTGTGTGTCCCATGCATTGTGCATTATTTTTATGTGCAATTATTTATATAATTTTCTTTGTATTTTTATAAACAAGTTTTATATTGAACGTTTATTTATTTGAGATGTATAAATGCAAAATAATTGGGGGTAAAAATAGCTATCTATTGATGAATAAAATTAGTATTTTTATGTATTTTCTGCGTAAATAGGTGACATATCTCCCTCTGCTTTATTCCCGATAGATCAAGTAAATATTGACATGGTCTCGAGGTTTAGGGTCATTCAGTATTTTCAATACTTCATTTCTTTTTCTTTTCTTTCCTTTATTCTTTTATTTTGAGATTAAATACGTATATTTGTACAATATTTACATGGCAATTTTTGAGAGTTATATAGTACAAATTAATGATATTTACATTCATTTATCTAGGCATTTAAGGCCAAAATGAAAGGATAAAGGTGATGAAATGAAGATTCATCATCCCCATACTTGCCTTTGTTAGTCCCTAGCAAACACTTCTGACAATGAATGCATAAAAAGAAAATAAAAGAAAGAAAAAGAAAGAACCTGGAATGATTTTGATTTTTAAGTTTATCCTAATAAAATCAAAGTTTGAAACTCAGTTAAGACCTTTGGATTTTAAGTGCAGTCGGAACCACATTCAGGTTAGGAATTGTGACACAACAATCCTTAGGTTCCACGCTCCTCCATCCAGTTCTTTTTAGTATCATGGAAAGCCTGCGGTCGGGGTCCATGTTGGGTCTCTCATGATGACTATAATATATTTAGTACTTTAGAGTTGGGGTGTCTTTGTATGCATGCATTTGAAGTATGTGCATCCTAAATAAATCTTCAACACTTCTACCTCTTCATAAATCCTTATAAATATCGAAGTGTGTATACTTCGAGGCACGATAGACCCTTAATGTGTATTCTCACATTTTCTACTCATATGCCTCCTAAATAACATACCCTTTTGAGGGGAAGTATCACCTTGTAGATGCGGATTGTCATATTCAATCATGATATACCCCCATAACTTAAGTTAAACCATTCGCATGTCACTTAAGGAAAATTAACGTGGCCTTACTATTTACTGCGGGGATAACTTATCCGCTAAAATCAAGTAATTGACGATAATTACAATATCTAGAATAATGTATTCATACGTAAAGGATGTTTACCCAGGAAGCTCACCACATATATTTTAACTTAATGGGTTGGTCAATCAAACCAACTATGCTGCGCAATTTTTTGTCTCCGATAGTGGATCCAAACACATCCGTGTATAGTGTTATTGTCCCACATTCACGCATAAAAAATTTCTTTGTGATGTGATTGTTGGATCGCTTGGAAAACAATCTTTAACTTCAGGATACAATATGAAGAATACTTAATAACTTCGTAGTAGAATAAACTAGCTTATTAGTCTGCATATAGCAACGGTGTAACATTTTTATTATTTTAATAGATGAAATGTTGAATAAATTATCTTTGTTAGAGTCATGCTTAATGTAGGGTACAGATTCCAAAATAAATAAAACTACTTTACCATTATAAATAATAAAGCCTTTTAATTTTATATTGAAAATCTTCAACTTCGATATTTAACATCTATATAGTATCGGGACATATATCATCAAAGTTTCTTCCATCAATACTAAACTTTCCTACTTAAATCTCTAATTAATAGGGTGTTCCTTATATTCTGATACCCTTTAGTTTTTAGTAAACAAAGATATAGATTATATATGCACCACATATATAATCAATAAGATGGCTTTCACAAGTTTAAATCATATATAATCTTATTACCTCGATAAATTCCCAAACCATGTAAGAGGAAAATGAGTTTGTCTTTCAAGTAGGTTTAATCAGATTTTCATGGATATATGAACTTTTGTGGAAACTAAATTATAATAAAAAAATTTATTTGTTGCAATATAAATGGGTTATTTCCAAAGTTAGAGGCAAGTTTCAAAGTAAAAGAAAACAAACTCGGATTCATGTCAGGTCGCTCAACTATTGAAGCCATCCACTTGCTACGAAAAACAATCGAGATTTAGAGCTAAAAGGAAGAAACTTCATATAATTACCATTGATTTGGAGAAGGCATATAATTATATCCCACTGGAGATATTGTGGAGAGTTTTGGAGAAGAGACAAGTACATATCATATACATTAACTTCATAAAAGATATGTATGATATGGATTCATGTTCTTTAAGGATCTAGTCTGGGAAGACCGATGATTTTGACATCAACATTGATCTGCATCAAGGTTCAGCTTTGAGTCCATTCCTTTTTACTTTGATTATGGATGAGTTGACTAGTCGCATTCAGGATGAGATACCTAGGTGTATGTTATTTGCTAATGATATTGTGTTGATTGATAAGACTAGAGATGTTGTAAATGGGAAGCTTGAGGTTTGGATACATGAATTAGAAACTAAAAGATTTCGTATAAGTAGGACTAAGACTGAATATATGGAATACACTTTTGATGGAGGAAATGGTTAAGGAATCAGGGTGAAGATCAGTGATGATAACATTCAGAAGAAAGATTCTTTTAGATACTTGAGATCTATTTTGCAACATGATGGGGAAATTAATGGAGATGATACTCATAAAATAAAGGCATTTTAGCTAAAGTGTAGAGGTGCCTCTGTTGTTCTATGTGATAAGAAAATTCCTATGAAAATCAAAAAGAAAGTTTTACAAAGCAACCGTGAGACCTACTATGCTCTATGGATCTAAATGTTGACATGTGAACCATAGACATGTGCAGATAGTGGTAGTTGCAAAAATGAAAATTCTAAGGTGGATGTGTGGACATACACGTAAAAATCAGATTTGGAATGATGCGATCAGAAGGAAAGTGGATGTAGCTCTGACCGAGGACAAAATGCGAGAAACCGCTTAAGGTGATTTTGTCATTTGCAAAGAAGGTCAGGTGATGCACCAGATAGGAGATGCGAGTGTTTGGATGTTGAGTCAGCTAAGATAGGGCGAGGAAGGACCAAGAAGTGTTAGAATGAGATTATCCGAAGAGATCTTAGTTTTTGGGATCTAAGCTTGAGAATGACCCAGGATAGATCTGAATGGAGGCGAAGAATCCAGTAGTTGGCCCTACTTAATGTAGGAAAAGACTTTGTTGTTATTGTTACAATATAAATAGGTTATATGATTGATGAACCACAAATTTGCCTCTTTAATCATGCTGTGATATCGTAGTATAGGAGGCAAATTTGGATCATCAAAAACCACACCTTCGAATATGTGGAAATTAATTTACTTTGAAAGTCTAGCAATGTCAAACACAGGGACACAAGCCTCTTTGTATTTATCAAAAATTATTGATTAATTGGTGAGTGAGTATTTTCATAGGTCTAGGTCTTCATGTATATGCAAAATAAAGTGCAGATAAAACAAGGCAAAGGCAAGTGATGCGTGTAATTTTTGTTGGATTTTTAAAATGCAATTAAAAGATGATGTGATTAACACAGTACGAAATGATATGCAAACATATAGGAATGCAGACAATGATGTGCAAATATACCCTACAGATATCAAATTAATGAGCAATAAAATGTGGGTCGATTTCAACGACAAGTAGAGCATAAAAATTGAGATCAAGCACCTGTTAATGGCAAATATTTATAGAGCAAAAGACATTATAGATCATCCAAAAAATAGCATATTTGATTAAGTGTCAAATCAATGAATAACATATCCATTAGATAGAGAATCAAATAAGCTTCAAAATAAAACTGAAATCATTTAATTTGGATCTAAAATGCTCAAGATATGAAAGAAACAGTAAGAAGGGCATAAATGCAGTAAAAATGCAAGGGAAATAAAGATAAATATTTCAAATAGGTCCCTGGAGGGACCTATCTGTAAATAAAAAAACTAGAGGGACTTCCTATAAAATGCCCCAGACGCACACGTGAGGCACGTGCCTAGAGGACCAAAATGTAATTTCTGAAATATTTAAGATCTTTAATGTAATTTACCCAACCCCTCATGTGTAAGGTATGCGAGGGGCTAGGCTCGGGAGATAGCCTAGGCTCGGGCCACATGACTCTTTTGGTTGCTTCGATGCTTGGCTTGGGTTTCCATGGTTGCAGAGTCGGTGGGCGCTACGTGGCTCCATCAGGGTCGTTGGATGGTCACCGCAGAGGCACCATCCAACGGAACCTGCACTTCATCTCTATCGTAGGAGTGGCATCGTAGTTGGAGATACGGAGACCTCCCTAGAGCACCACTGAGTTCCTCCGTGATCATAGAAGGTTGTTGAAGCATCGTGGTCGCCTGGCAAAGGTGGCTGACCGGAGAAGAGACTGCAAGGGTAGTTGGAGGTGGTTGTTGATGATTGCTCGTTGGAGGCGGAGCGGAAGATCGGAGCAATGTATACAGCTCCGACCATTGAAGACCTACAATCATTAGGATAGTCGAAGCATGTTTAGTGTGTGCGTGTGAGTGAGCTGAGTGGTATGGGGTCCTGTAGGAGCGAGGAGAGGGAGGATCGGAGGTCCTTCTCCGGCGAGGCGAAGAAGGAGATGGGGAGAAGGTGAACAGGCTGTGGAGAAGGGGGAACTGTGAGCGGAGGGTGCAACGAAGACAGTGGGCATGTGGTGGAGGTTGTATGATGGTTGGTAATCAGTGAGGGTAAGGGTGAGCGCTGGGAAAATGAGGAGAAAAATCAAAGAAAAATTGATGGAAAGGAGGATACCTAATCAGAGATGATGGAATTGGCGGAGGAGTAGGCCTGGGTTGAGGTCCCTAAGGACTTCGGTCTTCGCACATTGAGGGTGACCTGTCCTCGGAGCTTGATTGGTTGCTACGCGATCAAGGCATGACGGTCAAGGCACAGCGGCCAACGTCGTGGGTCATCACCTGGGTAGAAGGATCCATGGTCGCCAATCAAAACCCCTCCTCCGTTGTCACCGGAGGAGGGAGATAGCTTGGGTTTTACCCATGAATTGGTGGACGACCATGGACGAAGGTGGAGGGGGTGGGGGTTTATAAGTGGAGGGGATCGGTGTTACAGGAGGTGAGGGTGGAGTTTTGAACGGTTGAGCCATGGCCCTAGAATTCGGAACTAATGGACGGAGGGGCACGCGAGGATGAGGTATGTAATGGCTGCGAAGCGGGGGCGTTAGGTTGTGGAGAGGTGGTCGGAGGTAGCTGTTAAAATAAGAAGGGGGAGCGAGTGGAGTGAGTGGTAACGACTGGTGAAGGCGTTCAGGAGGTAGATGATGAAGCCCCACCGTTGGATCAAGTGATCCAACGACTGAGATCGAGGTGCGAAGGAGCAGTTTAGATAAGATCCTAATATCTCATCCAACGATGAAGGATGAGGCACGTGCGTGTGGATGGGATGGAGCTAGGGATGTCATCCCACAGTGGGGGTATAATGGGCGACGTAGACGAAGTAAAACTGCTATATGAGGAGGCATCTGACGAAGGATATGCCGGCATGAGGGTGCGGTTTGGATAAGATCAGGGGCCTGATACGACGGTGGAGAGGAGAACTGTGATGGATGGTTGAGATTGAGGCGGGGAGAAGAAGATCAGACAGCTCTTGTGAGGGTCGGGTGGCGAGCGGAGGAAGGGGTCACGTGGGTTGCCCAGAGGATGCCACATGGACTAATCAGAAAAAACAAAAATTAAGAAAATAAATATAATTCAGAAAGAAATAGTAGGAGGACGAATTAATAAAAAGTCAAAACATGAAAGTTGTAGATCTTGATAAGATCTACAAGTTTCATGTTGGACAAAAAGCCAAAAGAAGTCATTTGCACAAAGATGAATTTTTGGGAGCATTTTTAATAGGTAAAAACACTGTGTTTTTGTGGTTTTTTTTTTGCATTTTTTTATTTCTTTTAAAAGTCAGAATAAATACAATAATTAACCTAATTTTTAGGGGGTTTTAATAAAATATAAAAAAACAAAGAAAATGTTAGTAATTAAATACAATAAATTAGGGTTAGAATATACGTTAATTATACACAGATTATTCACAGTATAATACAAGTTAATAATAGTGATTTAATTGTGATTTTTATTGAATTATTTAACACAAGAAAATAATAAATAGGTTTTATCATGATGTCACTGAGATTCATCAATGATTAAACTATATAAATCTTATGCAAATATATGATCACATCATTGAGAATTTTCATTAATGTGTTATATACTTTAGTATTTACTTTTATTAAAAAGTCATTATATGCATAAAATATATACTAATAAATAAATGTTTTAGTCTTCTAAAGTTTGTTGAGGTGACCTCAATGTGTAAGTAACGAACTGCCAAAAGAGTACATATTAACGTAATAAATAATTCTGCAATTTGATCACCTCAATATCATGTGATTTGATTTATTTTTAGGATTTACTCATTTATATTTTAGGATGGCAGGTGATGAGCACTAATTTCCTACAACTCATGAACATACTCCATTTTTCCTACACACAAACACACTCTTTATACATATCAATGCACTATGTTACATAAATATTTAGTGCATTCGTACTTTAGGATTGCCTTCATCAATACCATATAAATACAAAAGAATTGCATCATAAATACATGTACTTTAAACCATTGTTATTAAAATTAGTGATAAATTTGTTGTTATGATGTCATAATGCCTATTTATTTGAATTTGTTTGAATTTTAAAGTTTATACATATTTTTATGTAATATATTTTATTTATTAAAAAAGGAAAAATATATTTGAAAACTGATTTAATATAGTATAAGATATATTATTAGATATTTGTAGGTACTTTTATTATTTTTTATTTTACGTGTTTACCAAATATAGAATTAAAAAAGATAAAGGAGAATGATAGGCAAGTTCTCAGAGAGAGTCCATGAAGCAATACACTTAATTTCAGCTATGTTTGGGACATATTTGTAAATTATAAAAATTTCTTGAGTATGTCTGCAAATGTCAAGATGTACGTACTTCACACATGAGTTGCAAATGTTCAACTTGCGGTATAGATCGAGCGACGAGCTCTACTAGATGGGGTTGATTTATCCATGTGGCTTTTGTTCTTAAACTTTTGATCGCAATGATCGAACGTTTGGATTTGGACTTAGATCAAAGTCGTTGATCTAATATAATCTAACAACACCCCTGGCTTCTTGTACATGCGTCTTATTATTCCCCAAATGCTAGCATCTCTATGTGGTGGACTTGATATCCTCGATATGGTCGCTCGTTTTAGGATTAGAGTCAAGTTAGGATTAGGAATTCTAATGAGATTGGACTCCTAATCCTAATAATAGTTGGTTTGTATTCTATTTGTAGTCCTGTTAGGAATAGGATTATGGGGTTGTATTTAAGCTATATATAGAGCGGTGTGGAGGCATTGCCTCAACACTACCACAAGAACAATGAAACCCCTAGAGAAAGAGGGAAGAGAGAGAGAGAGAGAAGAGAGGAAGAGAGTGAGTGAATGGAGAGGGTTGTACTCGTTCTTCTTTTAGCGATCTTTCTTCTTCGGTAGTCGCGAGAGGTGACCGGCCACTGTTATTTCTGTTTGTTCTTTTCTTTGCATGTTTCCATGGTGGTGGTCGATTGTGCAGCCGCTTTTATATCCGATGGGTTCGTATCCAAAGATCGGTATCCTAGAGGAAACGATATCGTCGGGTCGTGTTCCCAACAACTGGTATCAGAGTAGAGTAGGTATCGAGGATCGTGTCCCACCAACAGGTATCAAAGAAGAGTTGGTATCGGACTGTGTCCCAACAATCGGTATCATAGTTGGGTTCAACGTTGTTGAGGGGACACGATGCATCGGATCAGAACGAGATTTGACATCAATGAGATGACGCGATACAACAGATGTGCAATCCTCAGAAGCCATGATATGGTGGTCTCTCGGAGAAATCGATATGAGGCGTCGAAGAATTCTGCTAGTGGAAATTAGCAAGAGATCGTGCAAGGTGGCACGTCGAGAGCACCCGGCGATGGGTACGTCACCCAAAGGCAGTGAGTTCTTGCTAACGAAACTTGCAGATGACGAGGATGGCCCAGTGCAAAATCAAGATGATGAAGAGATTGTGATGGAATTCAACTCAAGGGGGAAATTGTTATGATTAGAGTCAAATTAGGATTAGGAATGCAAATGGGATTGGACTCCTAATCCTAATAGTAGTTGAGTCATATTCTATTTATAGTCCTATTAGGAATAGGACTATGGGGTTGTATTTGGGCTATATATAGAGGGGGTAGAGGCATTTCCTCCACACCACCTTAGGGGGAAGAGAGAGAAGAGAGGAAGAGAGCGAGGGAACGTAGAGAGTTGTACGCGTTCTTCTTTTAGTGATCTTTTCTTCTCGGTGGTCGCGAGAGGTGACCGACCACCGTTATATCTACATGTTCTTTCTTCACGTGCTTTTGTAGTGGTGGTCAATTGCGCATACGCATCTGCATCCGTATCCGAGGGTTCATCCGTTGTCCGAGCAGAGGCGATATCAGTGGTCCGTTCCCATAAACTTGTTGTCTTTGATGCTCTTAGTGAAAGAGATGCTTCATGGTTTGAATGCTCTCTACATATATATTGAACTCCTCAAGGCAGCGATGAATCGAGAGAGATGACATGCTTCAGGCATTGTTGGTCAACTCACATATCTCTAGTAAAATGCTATTAGTTATCCATCAAATCCTCTAGACAAGGATTGATCAAGCAAAGGTGTATTGTCTTTGGTGTTGTTTAGAGTTTACATTCCAGGCGGCTGGTATGATTAATCTTCAATGATGGAACTTGATCTCTGATAAAGGTTGACTTAGTTTGATGCGATGCTCTAATCTTCGACAAATTCTCATCTCTGCAAAAATTGATCTACCTCGGTGAAGGCTCGATGATGATTATGTCTACGGCTCTCCAGATGATACTCGACCATCTTTAAGGCTATCTGTCGTCGCTCTACGTCTAAAAAGATAGGGAGAGTGAGAGATATAGTCCTAGTCAATGGTGACACTAATGACAAAAGTCCTCGAAAGAAGATACCTCAACTCGAACGAGAATTGTAGTGTACTCCAACATGTAGGAAGCCCCTTGGTGCACCAGAGATTCATCGTTGTTGTAGTGGCCTATGTGATTGTTGTAGGAGACTATTATTCCTTGAATATTCATGCTATCCCTTCTCATATTCCTTCTTCTTCTTTTCTCATTTTCTCTGTCAACCCTTGCAACCCATCTTGCCAATTCAATGATCATCACCACCATCTTCCTTAACCGTCCCCTTCAAATTCTCATCCAAAACATCCTACTATCGAGGATCACTCCAACCATAATCCTCTGAGGAGGAAGGGATGATCTAGAAGGCCTCAATAAAGAGATTGTATGTGAGAGGAACACTCTCATGGAAGTCGGAGAAAGAGAGAGCAAGAGAGGATTGGAGAGAATGCGAGCGTGCCACATATCAGAGCACGGGGAATGTACATGGAAATACATGGGAAGAAGCTGGGGGAGCCCAGCTTTATTTAGGATATAGATAATACTTGGGACCCATCTTGTCCACGAAGTAATTATGGTTGGGTTGTTGGTAATTTTTGTTGGTAGTAAAAGGTCATAAGTTCAACTCCCAATATAATCATTATTTTTAAATACCATAGAATTCGTATTCTGGTAAAAATTTGATTGAACCAAATATAACCAATTAAAATCGGTGATTAATAAAAATTAACTATTTGTATTAAAATGTTGAAAATTGGATTTTTACTCCATAAGAGAAAAGTGAGATGAATAATTCTTCGACTTGATTGACATATGGCAAATCTCAATGGTAAGAAAGTGGGGGCTCGGTGGAGAAGGGGAAATTGTCATCTATATAAAGGTATATGTCTGATGGAGAGAAGTTCACTTAGGGTTCGTTTGGTTGTAGGGTTGGGCAGGGTTGGGTTGGCCCAACCCGGGTTACCCCTCCAACCAAACGGCCCAATCCTCCTCACAGTTTACTATTCACAGGGGTACCCTTGCCTAACCCAACCCTGCCCAACCATGCAACCGAACGAACCCTTAGTACATTGAAGAGCCCCGTACTACCCTTGTTAATTTAATCAAATGAATGGTTAAATTAATGTCGTGTCATTCGTTGCAGCCATGCAATGCGAACTAATCAAAAACGACTTTCAATTAAAGTCCAATTAATTTTGAGTGGCAAATTTTACTGTCTCCTTAGGTAGATTTTAAGCAAATTTAAGAGGTCGGATTTTCAGAAGAGATTTTTTTATTTTCAACAATTTTTATGCAACAAAGAAAAGACAAATGCAAAATCAGGCCAGTTTACAAGTTATATCAGAAATATGGTCAAATTAATTCCAAAAATTATGAAACTTGATCAGATGGTGAAATGCAATGAAATTAAGCTAGGCTAATTTTTTTAGATTTTTCTGACACTAGATGAATTTATTGTGAATTAAAAAATGAATGCAAGGTGATTTTGACTAAATTAATTTTAGTAAATACCAAATCACAATATTTTCAGATATAAAAATTATCCTAGATAGATCTAAGTGTGAATAATCTAGGAAAATTATTAAATCTAAATTTCTATGTAAAATGGACCTATTAAAAATTAATTAAGAAAATCACAAAAAAATTATTCAGGCCTCGGGATGCATGCAAATGAGTTGATTTTTGGGTACAATGTAAACTTAATTATGCTAAGTCTAATGTGAATTTTTGGTGATTTTTGAAATCACATAGAATTTACTACTAATTAAGAGGCATAATTGGGCAAAATATAACAAAATTCCAACAAATAATTAATAATAAAAGTCTATTGTTATCACAAAAACATGACAAGTGTCACATATGAAAGAGGACACGTTAAGCTATACAGTGCAATTTTCAAACTTGAAAAAATGATTTCAAATGAATACCTAAAGATGCGTGCAAAGACAGGGGTCTAACTGCAATTACAGAAAATAAAATTGCTGAAAATCAAACATGTTGATAGGGACTAATATGCAATTACCGATAATGAGGGGGCATGTATGCAAAATTCCCACAGACTACGTGTGCCTCACGTGGTGCTCCTAGCAGGGACTGGAATGCAAATATCAAAACCTCCCGGGGCCTCGGTGCAAAATGCCCAGACCTCACGTGAAAGACATGTGAGGTCCCAGGCTCGGATGACTTTGGAGGCTCGGGGGCTCAGGAGGCTCAGTGAAGCTTATGGGGGCTCCGAGCCTAAAGGTCGGGGCGGAGGCTCGGAGGTGACTACGTAATGAATGCCTGCTGGACCGCTAGATCGAGTGATGATCTAACTGTGGAAGATAGCTGGATATGTGGCGCGTCTAGATCCGTCAGGTCATATGAAGATCTAACGATAGAGGATGGCTTCTGAGATGAAGGCGTGGATGATCAACGACCGTTGGATCAAGATGAATCCAACGGCATCTGAAGCTCGGGGCGAGTGGCGACGTGGTGTGCTCTGACACGTAGGATCCTCCTGATCCGACCATTGCGCGTTAAGGGTTATTTGGCTTCCTTAGAACCGTCCGATCAAGGGGATCGGACGGCTATTATGCTTCCTTCTCAAAGGGTCCACCGCCTCCTGCGGCGAAGGTGGCTGCGCTCCGACAAAGAAGCTCTAGCTCTGCCTCCTCCTCTGGTCGTCGATGAAGGTCGCCAGCGGCTTCTGAGAAGCTAGGAAGGATCGGGAGGTGTGGCGGAGCTCTCGGGGGTCTCTGCTGAGGCTGAGGTGGTCTGGAGAGCGGCGGTGACGAAGCTCGAAGGAGCTCCGATGATGTGTCCGGCCAATCGAAGATGGAGTACCTGCAGGGGGTTAGTTGAATAGCCGAGGCGTGCGATGTGATCGTGGAGTGAACGTGAGTGGCGGTGTGAGGCTTGAGGGGTGATGAAGGTGGTCCGGTGATGGTGCTCCGCCAAGGTGGCGGAGCTAGCGTCGGCGTGAGGTGAAGTGCATGGTCTGAGAAGAAGGAAGGGTGCGCGAAGGTGCCAGCTCTGTGGCGAAGCTCGAAGGATGGTCAGATGAGTGTGAAGTTGCTCAAGGGCGGCGAATAGATTCCGAGAAAAAGCAAGAAAAAATAAGAAGAAGATCGGAGGGAAGATGAAGGCATTTACCTGGGAAATGGAGCTCGGATTCGTGCTCCTGGTCATCGCTCGAAGGCCGGTAGAGGGTCCTGAGCTCGTGCAGATCACGGGGGAGGCTGCGACATGGTGCGGATGGCTGTGGATCTCGTCGGAGAAGAAACTTGGTCTTCGCTCAATGTCACGTTGAATTGATGTCACCAAATAGAAGGTCGGAGCTAAGGGTATCTCTCTGGAATGGCGGATAGGGTGACGGTCGACAGTGGGGGCATATTTATAGGTGGAAGGTGACGGTGTAGGTGGCGAAGTGATGGAGTTGGTGGATGTCGTGGAGCGAGGTGGGGAGAATTCATGGTGCTCGAGGGGTCGGCGAGGATGAGGGAAGAGTGGGGTACAAAATGGTGGTGACAGGAGGCGGAGAGGGTGGTCGGAGTGGCTCCCAAAATAGGAAGGGGGCGGCACGCGCGCAAGGTGGGCGACGTGGGGCGCGGGCCAATCGGGATGTAGGAGACGATGTCTTGACCGTTGGATCAAGCGATCCAACGGTCGGGAGAAGGACGCGATGGGGCGGTTACGATCAGATCAGAGGGCCGAGATCGAAGGGTTGTGATGGAGCCACATGGAGGGCGTAGGTAAAGGCATTAATGTGCGGCTGAGATGATGCCCTGGAATTTGATAGAATGGTAGAGATTAAGGCCAGGATGGATGGTGGAGATTAAGAGGAAAAAGCGTCCATCGAACGGTAGAGGAGGAGGGACACGTGGCGCTCTGTGGGAGAGGCGCTCTCAGACAGCCCAGATTTGATCTGGGTTTGATCGAGCGGCTGAGAAGCGCTACGGCTTGGAAGGCCCAGATCAATAGAGAGGGAGGGTGATCGAACGGTGGAGATGGAAGGCACGCGGCGCGCAAAGGAGCGGGTCGTGTGGTGTAATCAGAGGGCGTCACGTGGCCTGCTCTGAATGGCTGAGAAAGAATGTGAATTTAGAGAGAGAGAGAAGGAAGCCGAATTTAGAAAAACTCAAAACACGAAAGTTGTAGGTCTCGATGAGATCTACAAGTTTCACGTTGACTAAAAATGGAGATGAGGTCAAATATGATACAAAAATACAAGGGTACAAATATGCATACATATAGTACGCAAAAAGGGCCCAAAAACCCAAGTTTTACATACGAGCTTCGATTTGAATGAAATTGGTCTCATTTTAAAGGTCTCTGAGTATGTATTAATTTGAAGGTGAGTAGACCTAATTCAGAGGTTGTATGAGGTATGTTGGTATTCTAAAGTCTGGGGTCTCCAACTGGGTTTGGGATTTTTATTGGGTAATTTACAAGCTAAGAATTTTTTGCCTTCTTCCTTATATTATTAACTAGTAATATACACGGTATAAGGAAGGTTTTATTGGCTTTTGGAGGTGGTATAAAATACAGATAATTAGGTGAATTATTGGTGAGTATTTTACAAGTGAAATAGGCTTCATATTTTAATGCAAATATGGATGCTAAAATGCATGTATTGTGAATGCATGCATGAATGTTATTTATGCAAGATAAAGGGAAATAAGCTGCTAAATACTCGGGAACAAGTCTCTATTTTCAACTTTTAGAGTGATGAATTACAGATTCATCATACATCAATGCCGGCTCAGTTCTCGTGTCTAATTCGATTTTAATAAATAAAATACAACAAATGGTCAAGGGAGTGCATTTACACATGTACCCTGCATGGTGTTCACACGATCATTCCTTTTGCATTTATATTTAGGCATTTTGTGTGGCTAACCATTTCCTTTCAAATTTCACCTTTTACCTATTTTCTCTGCATGCTAGTACTTATGAAGATTGTATAGATATTCTCTTTATTTATGTGTTTTTATTTTATTTTGCAATTTCTCATGGTGTTGTGCTACGTATCGTAATCATGTTTTAATTCACCGCTTAAGGATTTGCTCAAGGTTCATGCATGTTTCAATGACTATTAGTAGTGGGATTCATGTCATTTATATATACCCAAATGAAAAATATGCAATTTTAAAACCTTAACTAAAATCATGTTTGAAGACATTTGAAATCCGATAACATATTGAAGCTATTTGGGATTATATGTTATATAAAAATATAAATAAGCTTTTTGTAAGGTAACTTCTCATATGAAGATGATTTATCATAAGGACTCAAGTGTAGTTGTACATCACAAGATACACCACTCTAATTTAAGTGATGATTTCACAACCAGTTTGATGCCTTATCCCAATTTTTTGATTTTAGACTCAATTGAACCCGATGACAACCATCCAAAATTCTTAAGCTCAAGTTGTCAAGTACTACTCACCTTTTCTTAGATTCCATTCTCTAACTTTATTAGTTTTAGATGTGATATTATATTTGGGGTGTGTTACAGTATTGCCTCCCAAAATCCTTAGGCAACCATGGATACTGTTGCAGGATCAAAAATCTCAATTCCAATTTTGAGACTTCTAACCTATGTGGTGTTAACTCTTTGTAAGCTAACCATCCTTCTCCATAGTAGAGTAGTCACGAACATGCTCCAACTCTTCTCACACTTCTACTCACTCACTCCAACACGAGCATAAACACGGATGCAAGAACACATAAGAACACGAGGATGGGCACAAAGCTTCTTATCTTATTAAAAGGTAGAGTTTCACTCTGGAATGGGTTGTATTGGGAGATTGAGCCCTGATGAATCTCTTATTTATCATCACTATACTCCTTAATTATCCTCTGAGTATGAATTATTCAATAAAAATCATCAATAATTCGCTTTAATTAGAATTTGACCCTTTGTTTGTAAATATCCCTAATTATTGTATAAAATTAACCCCTTTATTTTTCATTTTTCTTATTTTATTTCTTATTGAAAACTCCAAAAAATAGATTAAATATTGTAGATATTTATTTTGGGTTCTAAAAGAAATTAAAAAGATAAAAAATTCACAAAACATGAAATTGTAGAGTTTTTATTCATTAAAATCTCTCTCCAAAATTTTGAGTTGTTTATTTAATATCTTTTGGCTTTTTGTCCAACATAAAACTTGTAGATCTCCTCGAGATCTACAACTTTCATGTTTTGACTTTTTCCTAATTATTCTTCCTTTTATTTCTTTTATTTTTCCTATTTTACTATTTTTTGAATAATTTGATTGGGCCATGTGGCGCTCTCTAGAGCCGCCACGCGACCCCTTCTCCTCGTGCCACCTGCTTCTTCTCTCCGCCCTTGGATCTCCACGCGCTACTTCATCTCAGCCGTTCATCTTTGCCTCTCTTTGCATCCTTAGATCTCCCCATTAGATACCATCCTCACCATCCTGTCCTGCCTTTACCTCGCTCCTTTGATGGCTTCCAATCCAACGGCTACGAGCCTTCCATGTAACCTCTTTCTTCCCCACCATCCAATCCCTCGACCAGCTTCTTCTCAACCGTCAACTCGTACCTCTCCCGCAACCCTTGATCCACACCCCTCTAATGAAAATCCACACCACCCACTCCTGCTCTCTCACAGTTGCTTGATTACTTCACATCCAACAGCTCCACCTCCTCCATGTAGCCTCTTTTTCCCACCGTCAGATCCCGCTCCCATAATCCATCTTGACTATCCCCCAGTGATTCGCTCTCAACCCTTGGATCCGATCCTAAGATCAGATCACATCCAACCATTCTCGCCTCTTCTCCAACCATTGGATGTTTGGATCCAATGGTCATCAATCTATATTCCTCCTCCAGTCTGCCCCTCGGCCCAAGCCTTCCTGCTCCACCGCTCTTCCCTTCACCCATTATTCCTAACCATTACACCCATCTCCCCCACAACCTGACATTCCGCCCTCAAAGCCTTGACCTCCCTAAATCTCGTGCACCCATTACACCTCCACGACTACCCTTAGTTCCCATTACCCAGTTGTTTCAAACATGTCATTCACCCCTCCAGTAATGATCGAAGCTCCACCAATATTAAGCCCCCTCTGCCCACTTCCAACCTTGTCCACAATTGCAAGGGTCTAAGCCCAACTCCCCTCCTCCTCTTTATGACAGAGAGACGTCATGTCAGGGATGAGCGGCGACGACGACGACGCCCTGGTGTCCCCTTGGTTGACTGACCAAGTCACGACTCTCCATTGCCATTTGAGCTCTGAGGATCGGTTGCCCTTGACGAGCGATAACCAGAGGCTCATTTTGAGCCTTAGCCCAAGCCTTCCCACTCCGCCACTCCTCCCTTCTTTCTCCAGGTAAGCTCCTTGACCTTATTTTATCGTTTATTTCTTCTTTTTTATTCGCACCATCCAGGTCATCTCACCTTCCATTGACCGCCCTCCGATCCCTATCGAACTTCCCTCAACTTCGGGGGAAGTTCAGATCATCCTCTTCCTTCCTCGGCAACCTCATCACCCCAAGCTTTCATCTCCGACGGAGACGGAGATGAACCCATCTAGGGGCCCTATTTCTTCACCTCGAAGCCATCTGTTCACCGCCATATCATTCACATGCATGCTTCGACTATCATCTGACCTCTCTATAGGTTACCTCGTCGTTGATCTGAGGTTATGAAACTCCTTCGTTCTAGAAGCTCGACTCCGATGTGGTGGCGTTGACTCGATGATACATGTCACATAGAAGCTCCTCTACACATCTAAGGTCTTCGCATGCAGCTCCAAAATCATCTCTGACCTTCAGCTAGCCAGTGGGAGCACGACAGATGAATTGGGCCATCGTCTGAGCTTCATTTCTACCGTTGTTCCAAGGAGGAGCTAGAGAGCAGTTGTCATTGGATCCATTCGGATCTGACAGGCCATAGAGAGAACTAGACTTGGAGCCAAGCCTAGAGACTCGGTGGGGTCGAGTCAGCTCCAGAACTACTTGGGCTCACCATGTGGTTCGAGCCACCTGCACCGTCCTCTCGAGCCTCCGCCCAAGCCTCCGCCCGCATGCCCCGCCCGTGACAGCTTAGGGAGTTTTCACTCATTCCCCACACCTTCTCAATAATTGTGAACAAGTCCTTCCCAGGCATGCTTGCCTCACGTGGCAAGCTTGGGAATTTTACGAGAAGGCCCCACCAACATTTCAATATTGTATCTATGCCCCTATCAAGACTAAAATACATATCTTATCTCTTTAATTTCCTTTTTTTGCAAATACGCTCCTAGACTCTTTCGTCAATATCTTGATCATACTATCTCCAATTGAATTGATTTTAGTTTCATCATATAGCTAATTTAATGTTATTTCTAATGGTATTTTTTATTAGTTTGATGCTTTATTTCATAAGATTTATATGTACATAATTATTGTATGTATAATGTTTTTCCTCATTCTGTGTTGCATTCTCTCCGCATTAAGAGAGACCTAAATCAATGAAATTAGTCGCTCAATTTAACCATTAAGATCCGATTAATCAATGAAGAGGCTTGTATCCCTGTGTTCGACCTTGGTATGCTTGCCAAGTAAAAAATTTTCATCGCTACATATTCAAGCATGTGATTGACTCTACATAGATCTAAAATTGTATCCTATGCTACGATAAAAAGGGACTTATTAAGCAGGCGATTTTACAGTTTATCAGATGTAATCATTGTCGGGGACACGGCTCATCCTAGTTTATTTATTGGATTTTATTGTTTTTTTAGGTGACTATTTTTTAAAAAAATAGGTCTTCTTGTTGTGTATGTATTTGCATCATTTTGTTGATTAAATTTCTTGATGTATTTCTGACAATTTTCATTTGTGGTAGGGCTCGTGGAGATAAAGGACACTTGATTGACATGGAGGCGTAGAGTTGGGAGCTCCCACTGCAAGGAGCCGCAAAAGAAACTCAGGAGAAATCGAGGATCTTAATTAGCAATGCATTTCAGTATATATTTGCAATAATTCATTTTTAGCGGTCCTCGTTTGAGGGCTCGCTTGTGTAATTTGGACTTGGTCATTGCATATGTTGTGTGAGCATGTTTCACCCCAGTCCAGGTGAGGCTTCCCTTGAGTGTTCAAACCAGGGTTAGGCACGTGGCTCTCCAAGCATCCCTTTCAATAAGCATGTGCTTGATTCATAGGTTAGGGCACGCCAATAAGGATCGAGGAGAATTCATTTTTCTCCTTGATTCATTGAGACACACATAAACATCGATCAATTTAGACAAAAAATATACCAATTCTTCTGCTAATAGTATTATGTTTAGGGTGTGGTTTCCTCGACTCGCATGCATATATCGTAAAAATTTCAATACAGTCTTACACGTGCATGGAGAATGCAGGATGCATTGTAAGTATCTCTCTCAAGCATGCATCATATATTTCGTGAATACATTCGTTTTTCTCGATCTTCCTCTTGATTTATTAGTTAGGATGTTAAAGAAAATTGGGGATGGTTGTTAGACGATGAATGCTTGATCTGTGCTTGATGAATCTCGTATTCATCATGCTAAAATTGGTCATTTAGGCTCTGTTCCCCATCATTCACTTGTAATTAATCATTAATAAAGCATTATTAGCATTCATACATGTGTAAATAATATTTGCATTTCATCATGCATTATTGCATTAAAAATCCCAAGTGTAAATTAGCCCAAAAAGCCGCTAACTTCTCACATTTTTAATTAATTCATCCTAACTCCGATTGACCCAAAACCATCTCCATAGTGTAGATATTACTAACCTTATTAAATAAAAAATACAAAAAAATTACTAGCTCCAATAAGTGTCAAATAATCCCAAAGTCAAATTTCACATCTGACAGACTAAATGAGCATATCTCCCACATACAGTGTCCGATTTTGGTCTACTCACTTTTAAAGTACTCCACTTTCAAATACCTTCAAAACAAGACCAATTTCGTATAATTCGGCGCTCATTTGTGAAAGTTGGGTTTTGGGCCTTTTTTGTGCATTTTGACTTTTTGCTATTTTTGACCTCAGTTTTTATGTCCTTATTTAACTCTTTTAATTTTATTTCTTCTTCAATTGTGTTCTTTGAAGAAAGTTTTATTAAGCGACACAAAAATCCAAATCCAGATCAAAACTGAAATCAAAGAAACTGACTGAGTCCAAGTGTCCGTTGTCGGTCTGTACAAAAATTGTGTGTTTCTTACTATTATTTATTTTCATATTTTCTTATCTATTAAAAATCCAAAAAATTAGATTAGTGTGCAATTAATTTTTTTGTATTTTATCGTATTTTTTCTATAATTTTTATCCCCTCTAGAACCACCAAAAAATACAAAATCCCAAAAATTCAGTTTTTTATACACATGGAGAACCACCAAAAATACCACTTCACGCAGGTGACCTCTTTTGCTCTCGGGTCCTTCATGAAAGTTATAGATCTCGACGAGATGAACAACTTTGTGAAGAAAATTTTTCAATCAGAGGTCTCCTGCTATTTCTTTCCAATTTTTCTTTGCCTTTAAATTTTGACATTTTGGGGGGCGCCGCGTGGCAGCTCCTGGGTGTGCCACGTGGCACCCCCAATTTGTCTCTCTCTAGGCCTCCCCCGGGTCACGTGTTGCGCATGTGACCCTCTTCTTCCTCCAGTCGTTCACGCCCGCGCCCTTCCCCACCATTTCCCCTCCGCTATGCACGGCCCTTGGCCGTTACGCACCTCCCTCATTGATGACCGGCCGTCCACCGTCCCCTCACGAAACCGCCGCCACTCCCTCGCTCCTATAAAGCTGCTCAACCAGCCCCGCAACATCTTCATCCGCCATTCCATCGACGTCGGTAACAGCAGCTTTTCTTGACGTGATCCGCGGAGCCGAGCTCCGTGTAGCTTCCCCGTCCGGCAAGAACAAGCTTCGAGGAGCTCCGCCGTCCCTCTGAGGCAACGACCAGGAAGAGAGCTCTGCTCCTCCTTCCCCTGGTGATTCCATCTTCGTCAAGCAGAACCCATATCGACCGGAGCCCCGCTCCTCCCTCCTCCACCATTCACGAAGAGCCCAGGTTCGCCCCTCCGTCGCGCAGCCCGCTACTACGCTGTGCGACGCCACCTTCGACTCCAGGCGCCCTCGCCGCACATCAAGCGCCTCTGCCTCGACCCGTTCACCCAGTCGATCCTCCGTGCCTTGGAGCCGCTCGTACTCCAACACCGCCTGCGCGGCCCGCCGATCCGCTACAGCTCGGACGTGTGTCGGTTGAGCTCCAGCGCTCCTCCGCCGCGTTCCGGCCCCTCGCCCACCTCTGCCTGGACCCGCTCGCCACCACCTTCCTCAGGCCTTCGCCAGACGTGTGTCGACCGAACGAGGCCTCGCCGCCGCCGTGCCCTCGCTCTTCGGTCGCCCGCTCAGCCTCCACTGCCTCCTTCAACTGCCCGCACCCACCTCCTCCAGGAGCCGTTGGATCGGGCTAGAGCCCTTGATCCAACGGCCAAGGGCCTGCCACGTGCGCCTACCCGAGCCTCGGCCCCAGCCTCGAGGCTCAGGTCCATCGAAGCAACGCCAACTCGCCACCTCAGCTCGGGACCCCCGAGCCTTAGCCTCAAGACCCGAGCCTCTGGTTCGGAGTCCAAGCCTCTGGCTCATTGCCCGAACCATAGGCTCGGCCCCCCGAGCCTCAGGGTCCACCTCTGAGCACGTGCACTCGGGGAAAATTGCACGTACACCCTCCAAAGTTCTAGAATTAACATTTATACCCTCGCCTAGGGTAAATTGTAGAGGAGCCCCACCGACTTTCAGATATTACAGATAAGCCCCTCTAGGGACCATTTTGAAAGAAAAACTTTGTTTTATTGACATTTTAGTCCCTGAAACTTCATTTTATCATATCTTTCTCATACGGACTCCGATTTTAGCATATAATATGTCATTTTGAAACTATTTCCATGCTCTAAAATTTAGCATAATTTGTGGATAGATCCAAGGTTTTTTTTCGATAATTATTATTTGAGGATCATTGTTGACGCTTGCAGGATAACTTTGACATATTGGTGCTTGAGAAATTAACGATTTCTTTTGCAGGAGCACGGTTGAGGACTTTACATTGAATAATTCCCTTTGAATCATTGATTACTATATTTGGGGATTTAAATCACACGAATTTTGAGGATAAATCATATACTTTGATAATCTCATTAATTGGAAGTAGGATAATCTATTCCTCTTATGATTGCAATTTGGATTAATTTGAATATTTTTTTAATCTATATCGATTGATCTGTGATAAAAGTCGAGGTCATTGATTATTATATTTTAGAGCAAAAATCTTAATCTCAGATCATGTGCTGAACTATTGTCTCTGTATTTTTTGCATCTAATTGCATCTCATTGCATTGTACATTTTATCAACTCAAAAATTAATCGAATATTTATTAATTATTTAATTTGATTTAAGACCGTGCAACTGAAAATCTCCATTCCCAGTGTTCGACCTTGGTACACTTGCCAAGTAAAAATACTCCACAACATTCAAAGATTGTGGTATTTTGATCGACCGAAATTCGCCTCCTATACTACAATTCATCGATAGTAAAGAGGCGGATTTCGCGTTCATCAAATGGTGCCGTTGCCGGGAACGACGAATTTTTAGGGTTTTAAATCATTTTTGTAATTGATTTTTGTGAAAATTAATTTTTGTGCCATTTTTTTTCCTTTTTTGCATTTTACTTTGCATTTCTCTTACTTCTGCTACTAACCGCAACTTATCTCTTTGCATCCTACTGGGAGCAGAAATTTGAGATTTGATCAAGCATCTACAAGGACAAAAATTTGAATTTTAATTTCTGTGCGAGATAGCTTAGAGTAGGTTTAATTTTATGCATTATTCTCAGGGTCCCTTTCTTTGAACCCTTGTAATAATTCAGACTGAACACTATTGTCGTGTGTCGGGTCTGTTTCAACCCCTTCTGTGTGGTTGGGACCCGACTTGATTAGCGTAGGACTTAGGCACATATACGATTGTTTGTTTATCATTGATTGTGCTCGTAATTCTTAGGCTACACTCTCACTAATATACGCACCATAGATCGTTCAACATTAGCCAAAACTTAAATCGATTCTTCCTGCTAATAGAACTATCTGTTTAGGGTGTTTTTCATCTGTGCATATCATTTAGTGTAAATTTTAAATTCCTCGTCTTGCATCCCACATGAAGAACGCGAGGATTCACTGTAAGTCCTCTTAAGCATGCATCATTGATTTACATTTGCATCGGCTTTTCCGATCCTCCTTTCTCAAAGTTTTACAACTTAGGATTTAAAGGAATTGGGACTGTTCGTTAGGCATAAATTTTTGTGCTCACATAAACTACAGTGATAACCTTAACTTAAAACCGAGACTGCTAATCAAGGCGTTGTAAATAAAATTGACCTAAAATCAACCAGTTTTTGGTGGAGAGAAACCCACTCATTGTTTGTAAGGATTAGAACGCACACTTAGGAAAGAGCCCAAAATCGAAATGCTTCATTCAGACTACTGATTTTCAAAACAATTAGCTACTTTTCAGTGAGGGTCTCGGGTAGCCGTTTACGGTCCGACTTACCTTAGCAGAGTAGGTGGTTTAGAGGACACCGCAGAAGGCTCCGTCCTCAAGTAACACGGGTGGCCGTTTAAACAGTCCGTACTTACACCTATACTGGCTGAAAGTAGGTGCAACTAGTTGTATGAACTCGGGACAGTCTTTGTGAAATATTTCGGCTCCTAACAGCTCCGCTTAATTTTCAAGATTGTTTTATCATTAAATATAAACTGAAAAGATAAGCGGCCGAACCCTAACGTGCCTTCACCAGTGTTGAGTGGGTGAATCGACGTGTTTGTTTTGTGTTTGATTTGTGCGTGTCAAAGACTTTGCAATCGCAAGCAAATTATCGTTCGCTAATCATTCCATCCTTCTCTACAAGATGTCGGCACAGTGGTCTTCTTTTCCGATCTCCACGACCTTGTCCCGATATTCTTCTTCTCACACTCCTCAAGAGAACCTGAGCTTCAAATCAAATTCTCTTCAGTCATCATTCTCTTCCCGCCCATACATCCCACCCTTTGACCACACTTCTTTTTGGAATAGTCCTCTCTCACATTCTGACAATCTTATGGACACGAGAGAGAGACCAGAATCGAGGATGAACAATAGAGTGACCGATATTGACAACAGAGCACGATTTCCGGTTACTATGATCTCACAGCATCTTGAACCATCCTCTACTCAAGATGACTATCCTCTTGAGTACAATCAATTTTACTTCAACAATCCACGAGAAAACCAAAGTCAAGGAAATACAACTCATGACCAAACCACAATGTTTATGAACAATCAATACTCTACTCGAGGTTACATGCCAAAATCACGACACATGGAGAATGATTATTCAATCACTAGTCATGAGATGTTTGAGGATGAGATTGCTCGGATTAATCAAAGAGCAGATACTTTAACAGAGAGAATATTTGATCCCATCCAGTCTATGCAAAATTCAGAAGAAGTAAAGCTACCACCATGCGAACCATTGCATCAACACAATCAGGCATAACCACTGCTGACCTCTGACCCCCTCACTGGCCATATTACAGAAAATATCAAAAAATTGAAAATTTTGAAAATTCAAAAAATTGGACAATTTTGAAATGGAAGCATTTTGCAAGAGTCTGATCTTAGAGCTTCCATTGATCAAAGCCATAGAAAATGTGCCCGATCTTAAGAGATTTATGAAGAGTCGACTGAACCCCAAAAAGAAGGGCAAGAAACGATCCAAGACTGAATATCATGTCATATCTATGGCTAGTTCTTTGGTGATGAATCATAAAATCAAAAGCCGTAAAGTCAAGCGGTTGACTCAGATCACATGAGAAATTGAGGATTCAATATTCACTCATGTTCGGTTAGACGATGACTCTACATTAAACATCCTCCCCAACTACGTCTTTGACCAACTCAAACTCGGACAATTCAAAAAAACTAGGGTGATCGTTCAATTACCTGATCGATCTACCAAAAGACCGTAGGGGATCGTTTCTGTCGTCGTAAATTTCCGAGGTAAAGAACATAAAGTGGACTTTATTATCCTTGACATTGACCACTCCGGAAGGATGTCTGAGTCTCCTATAATTTTAGGAAAGCCGTTCTTAGCCTCCGCTAAGGCGATCGTCGATTGCGAGACTCAGAAAATCAAATTCCCGAACTCGGACCACAATGAACAAATCCCCAATGACACGTCGTACTCTGAGGAAAACCAACTTGAAACCGACAGTTATAATAAGAAAATAAAGATTTTACGTTATCAGACATCTCCGCATGACACACTGATACAAACCCTAGGAGAGTCACCTAAAAGACTGACTGTTGGATAAACTTCGGATTCTCACCACCCTATCACTGCTCCTAGGAAAAATCATAATTTTGGAGCTTATGAGGAATTGGACCATATTATTGAAGATCAACACGATTATTTGAGTGGTCCAATCTTTGACTCGGCAGTAATTCATGAGATACTTGAACCATTTAAGGAACTGACTCCGGAAACGTCTGATGTCACCAAAATTCACAATCATCCGGAAGTGACATCAAAAACACCAGCCATAAAACACAAAATCACCAGGAACAATCTCCCTCGACCGAAGCAGCGCATGATCCTTCAAGAATTGGTCGACTTTTATGGGGATTCATCTGATGAGGAACTCACGAATGCCACATCGGTTCCTCAAGATAGGGAGATGAAGACTGTCCAACTTCCTCCCAATACTTATCAAGGAAACAAAACGACCAAGAAAGTCACATTTGACCTTAGACACCAGGTGATTTTTGAAGAGTCCTCGTCCGGTCCTGATGTGGTTCATCAGATAAGTGCAATAGGTACATCTCTGATCCAAGGGCACTTACCTTTGATCGACAAAAGTTGGAGATCCTCTGCAGATGACTACTATTCTCCTGAGGACGACTCCGACGATGGCTGGTCTTCTTCATCGTCTCCCTCCTCATCACACTCCACATCTCCATACTATCTCCCTCCACACTGTCGCAAGAAGGTCCGTCACAAACCTCCTTGATCTTGTACATCCGCAAATCTAGCAGGTTCCCCATCTGTAATTATCCGATTGTACTTAGGCTGACCTGAGCCTAAGTATAGGGGGGCCGCTACCATTGTGTATACATCGCTTCTTCTCTTTCTTTTTTTATTTCCTTTTATGCATTGTACGAGCTATGTCTACATTTCACTTTGTGCCATGAGGACATAGCACTACCTAAGTATAGGGGGGTGTTTGTAGATATTTTATCTACTTTATCGATAGCTCGTACTTTAATCGTTTTTATCCAACATTGGGGATGGGTACAAGTAGTGCGTATAACACATGTTTTTCAAAAAAACAAAAAAACAACAAAAACAAAAACAACAAAAAAACTTTTTGCATTAAAAAAATCATCATGGTCTTGCATTTCATCAAGCATTTCATGCATTCCTTGGTTGATATATTCTTGACACATTCACCATCACTCAAGGCTTGAGGATTTTTTAGGATGCTTGATTTCTGAGATCTTTAGATTCTGAGTTAGCCTACCTTAGTCATTAGGGTTTTCAGAACTTAATAATCCACACTTTCCTAGTTTGAAAGATTTGAGCGCTATATTGCACTCTGAAGGATATGGAGAAATCCTCAAGCGCATCACGGAAGCGTGATCATCGTATCGGATACGACGAAGAACGACTAGTCGTACTGGTTGTTCGGTGCAGCGGAATTTAAAATTTTTTATTCGATGAAACCACATGATCCAAGAACTATTTTCGGATCATTTCATCTATAACCACAACAAGTATAATGCAATACCTCTTGAAGAGTGGTTGATCGAGTCTCTAAGAGAAGAGACCTCCTGTCTCAAGTCCGATCGTCGGAGAGATTGCTTGCGAGCGCGGGGATGAACCACGTAGTCCTCGCAATCCAAGAAGTTGATCCAAGCACGGTTGCTCCTGATCGTCGCACGAGATCGAACATCTCCTTCGCGGGCTAAGCACTCGAAGTAGACAGAGAACCGCAGAGCGTCGAAGCGGTAGCACGAGGGCGCGGGCGTCGACGATTCTCTCCACCAAAGTATGGTGGACGGCCACCAAGGAGAGGGGGAGAGAGGGCTATCGAGTATGGAGAAAGAGAGAGAGAGAGAGAGAGAGAGAAGAGTGCTACAATAGCATGTAAAGAGAGAGCATGGTATGCCTCTCTATTTAAAGGGTTTTGGGATCCATGGATGTCAATCCATGTGACATATAAAATCAATGGATGAGATTGATTTATGTCAATCCAATGGTCAAGATTGTTGTTGGTAAAATCCAACAACTTGTGATTTAATTTTGATTAAATATATTTGATAAATCAAATAAATATTAATACCAAATTAAATCACTCAAATAAGGAGAGAGAGAGAGATGGAGGGAGATCAACCTTCCTCTTTGGAAGGGGGACGGCCTCCAATTTCCCAAGGAAATTGGTGCCGCCCCCTCCTTTCCAAAAGGGAGGGCAATCTCATGGTAATCCATGAGATTGCACATCTCCTTGATTTTCTCTCTACTTATTTTACAACAACAATTTGTTCGTATTTTAATTCACCAAAATAATTCTCAATTAATTTTGGGAATATTGCAATCTTGACATTGGAATATTGTGAATCATATTCACAACCCAAAACAAAATGTAATTTACATTTTCAATTAATTAGACAATGTGTATCCAATACACATTAATAATTAATATACTAATACAAATTATATTTAACTCTCTCTAATACATTATAAATCACATTTATAATATATTATGAATAATTGGATATTACTATTCACATTATTCTTATCCATAATAATTAAATCACATTTAATTATATTGGATAATTTCTCATACATCATGATAATCAAATCACATTTAATTATCAACTTCTCTTTGCTTAGATCTTATGGAATTGTTTTTAAACCATTTAAGAACAATGCTATTTCTCATCAGATACTTGGAGATAAGGACAGTGCGATTGTATTGTTCCACGTATAGTGACTTGGATATTGAGATCACATCTCAAATCCAGATCCCATGGACCTCTCATAGATGCTTGATTAAATCAAGACCGTAAACCTAATCTTCTCATTACATCTAAATCTCATTCAGATCAATGTCCAGTAAATGGACTAAGGTTAGGTTACTTCTCTGATGAGAGGAGTCACTAAAATCCAGACCTGTTTCATCACTCCCTCGGAATGGAAGCGTCACGGTTATACAATAGTTTATGATCAAATCACCCTTCAGGTATTCCCAATACCTGCACATCCTGCATACTGGAAGACACATGGTCATCATGAAGATATAGATCACTTTTACACTGTCATCTTCATAGTCTGATCATTAAGTTTCTCAATCTTGGTCCTTGGGATGTGGTACAGATCATATGCTTTCACAAAGCATATATCTTACCTTCAAATTCATATAATGCTTCTAAAGCATGATGACCATGCATGGAATTTGGTCAATCCCAATACCTCATGAGTGAGCTCATGTCTCCAGGTTCACAAGTGAACCTGTGTGATCCCTTTGAGAGATCGTATTACTCATTTGCCCTTACATGCACGCCAGCTCGCCGGTGTATAGACCTTGATTAGGTCATCAACCTATTGGTCTGCCAAATGTACATACTCAGACATATAGCAATACATCTGTCTCTGGTCAGAGGATGTTTGCCTGTGATGTGACAGCATTCATCATAGGTCTTTAGTTATCTCGATCTCGTTAAGTCAACTCATTGACTCAACTAATCTTATACCTCCGAATCAATACCTCCGAATCAACTCATTGACTCAACTAATCAGAGGATGTTTCGTCAAATCTGATGTTCCATCTACGAGAAGCTTGCTTGAGCCCATAGATAGATTTCTTTAGCTTGCATACTTTGCCATCCTCAGTCGTGAAGCCCTGAGGTTGCTCCATGTAGATATCCTCCTCGAGGTATCCATTGAGGAAAGCCGTCTTGACGTCCATCTGCCAGATGTCGTAGTCAAGATATGCAGCTATAGCTAGCAATGCCCTGATGGATTTAAGCATAGCCACAGGAGAGAATGTCTTGTGTGTAGCACTTGGCTACGAGCCGTGCTTTGAAAGTCTCCACTTTCCCATCAGGTCCCCTCTTTCTCTTGAAGATCCATTTGCACCCAATGGATTTCACCCCTTTAGGTGGATCCTCTAGGGTCCATACACCATTCTTATGCATGGAGTCAATTTCTGACTTCATTGCTAGCATCCATCTATCCATGTCATGATCCGCGAGTGCTTCATCAAATGAAGTAGGATCATTGTCAGTTTCACCTGACACATGGAATCCATACCTTTCAGGTGGTGCAACCACCCTCGAACTCTTTCGAAGAGGTATGGGTGTATCATCTTTATTTACTTCTTCAGTTTCTGGTCTAGGAAGCTCAGAGTCCTCAGGGGACTCTATGAGTTCCTCTACTTCACTTTTCTCTTGACCTTTAAGGAAATCATCCTCCAGAAATTTCACATCTCTAGAGACAAAAACCTTTTGGGTCTCAGGGTCATAGAGTTGATATCCAATACCATCTCTAACATACCCAATGAAGTAGCACTCACGAGTGTGAGATTCCAACTTACTTGCATCCACATTCTTAGCATGGACCAAGCAAACCCAAACCCTCAAATGATTGACACTAGGTTTGGTTCCATACCAGAGCTCATAAGGAGTCTTAGGTACAGATTTGCTGGGAATCTTATTCAGGATATATATTGCAGTCTCTACTGCATATCCCCAGAAACCAAGTGGTAAATGTGCTTTACTCATCATTGAACGGACCATATCCATGATGGTCCTGTTGCGTCTTTCAGCAACACCATTAAGTTGGGGAGTTCCAGGAGGAGTGAGATTGGAAATAGTTCCATTTTCTTTAAGGTATTCCTTAAATTCATCTGAGAGGTACTCGCCACCTCGATCAGATCGAATTCATTTAATCTTCCTATCGGTTTGGTTCTCAACCAAAACCTTAAACTCTTTGAACTTTTCAAAGGTTTCAGACTTATGACGTAATAGGAAGATAAACCCGTATCGCGAATGGTCATCAATAAACATCAAATAATATCGATATCCATTTCGTGTCGCGGTACTGAAGGGACCGCATACATCAGTATGTATTAGGTCAATAATACCTTCACATCTTGTAACCTTGTTACGGAAAGGCATCCTAGTCATTTTACCTCGAATACAATGTTCACAGGTAGGTAAAGACTGAACCTGTAGAAAATCCAAAGGTCCATCCTTTATCAATCTATTGATCCTATCAATAGATAAATGACCAAGCCTTTGATGCCAAATCATGTTTGAATGATTTATATTACTCCTGGATCTTTTAGGGTTTTATTAGTGGTTGTAACATTCATGACATGCTCATTAATGCACAATTCATTGAGTCCTCCATAAGTCAAAATACCCTCTGCAATATATTTATCATAATGATTTATGACTAATTTATTACAAAATAGGAATGAATATCCACTTCTAACTAGCTTAGATACAGTTATTAAATTCCTTCTGACTTCAGGTACATAAAGACACTCTTTAAGTACTAGGACTCTTTTACTAGATAATGATAGTCGGCAAGTCCCGATGGCGACTACTGCAACACTTGCATCAGATCCCATCTGGATGACTATCTCCCCTTCTTCAAGTTTTCTAGTTTCCTGAAACAAATGCAACAAATTGCATACATGAACAGAAGCACCAGAATCAACAACCCAACTTCCTTCTCGTCCAACGAGAAAACTGGTTTCAATGATAAAAGTAGATTTCATACCTGCTGGGGCTTTACCTTTGTCGATCGACTTCAAGTAATCCGGACAATTACGCCTCTAGTGCCCCGGCTTCTTGCAGTGGTGACAGACGTTGGTTTTCTTTGACGCCATTAAAGTGGATGCATTGGAAGATGAGCCAACACTTTGTCCCTTCTTCTTTCTCTTCTGGGTCGGGCCCTTCCGAGAACCTTGCTTCCGACCGCGCTTCCCTTTGGCTTGTGCAACCATTGCAGTGCCAGTGGGACCATCTTTCTTCATTACGTCTTCTGCAGACTTTAATGCAGCAAGAAGCCCATCATTTGTCAGTTCCAGCTTATTCTTGTAGAATGACACCACAAAGTTATTGAAAGATTTGGGCAATGACAGCAGAATGAAATCGGATTGCATGTCTGCATCCATCGTCGCCCCCAGAGTCTCAAGCTCCGACAAGTACTCAAACATTTTGAGTACATGCTCGCGGACCGAAGTCCCTTCCTGCATCTTGCAGCGAACGAGTTCTTTCATAACATTATACCGCTGAGTGCGGTTAATGTCACCAAACATATCCTTTAGATTCTGCATGATATCCTGGCAAGTACTCATCTCCACATGTTGTTTTTGAAGAACATTGGAGAGAGAACCCAAGATATAACATCTAGACAAGACATGATCTTCATCATATTTGTCATTATATGCTTTGTCTTCCTTAGATTTAGGGTTTTCAAGTTTGTTTTCAGAGAGCACATAGCTGATGCGCTCTGCCGAAAGCACAAGCTCCAAATTACGGATCCAATCCGAGTAATTTGGTCCGATCAATTGGTTGACCTCCAGAAGCCTGCTCAGTGGGTTCATGGCCTTCATTTTCTGAAATTGAGAATGCACTATATTAGAACATATACACATATATTCAATTTTATGATATTTGATTAAGGCATTTTAAATCAAATTAGTCTTGCTATGTCAACTATGAAAGTTCATTCCCTTATTCACTTTCAAAGTAGGAGATATACTTACCTCTATATCTCAAGCAAGAACTGGGATCTCCTCTTTATCTTTGTCATATCCCAATAATATGAGAACCTATGACTCCAATAAAGAGAAGCAAGAACACATTCCGCCTTGCAAGTCCAACTTGCATTTCCCAATTCGGTCTTTAATACCCGAGCCCACTACCCCTAAGGTTATGTTGACTCGTCATTAATTGAACCAACCGTCAACAGGAATACAACTCGCTATGCGCAATCCAATATTGCCCCAATAATATGAGGACCCGATATTTGGGTCACTACGCATACGTCCTTACTCTTTCGAGAAGCGATGAGCCCGATCCAAATGGATTATTTGCGGGAGCTGTCACTTCGGATAGGCGTCTCCCACATATAATATTTAGCGACGAAACCCTTCGCCTTGACTGGAGACCATGGATGTCACTTATGTGATCCTCCTTCTCTTATTCAAATTCAATTAATTACTATGAATCACATTCATATAATTAATTCTTCCAAGGGAATTCTTAAACTCCAATCATATTAGAGTGTTTAATTGGATATAATTAACTTAATCACATTAAATTAATTATCAATCCAATTCAATCAATCAAACTTAATTTTATGCTTGAATGAATATATATATATGGTATTATTCTCAAAGTACGTATTAATTCGTATTTTAATAATTAGAAAAAAATACATCTTAATCCCTCGGACATTATCCCGGCCCTACCCGCTGTCATGGCCAGTACCGGCGGGAGTGGGACGAACCGCATACGTTGCAACCCGCTACCCCAGCGATCCCCGACTAGACATCATATCTGCCTCAGGAAAGGATAATGCCAAATTGATTAATTTGTACTTGAGATGATCATCGGTTCTTCAACCGAAATTATACCATATAGTAATCAAAACAATTTTTATTATAAGGAAATTTGTTAGACAAATTCCCAATCCTATTCAAGCAAGGAGTTTGATGATTGTGATTTCAATTATGATTTAGATCAAATCTAATCAACTAATTGATTGGGGCCAAGTCAATTAAGGAAATAATCATCTTCTAATATTTCACAAATATTTTTCATAATTATTTCTCGAAATTAACAATTAATTTCATTAATTGACAACCACATGGTTCTTGATTAGGAAAGTAATTTCAGCAGTGACCCCTACTTACTAAAATTAGCATATCTCAATCAATTTAAATCCAAATTAAGCAAAGTCAATTTCTAAAGTTTTTTAATTTGATTTAGAACAGAAACCAAGTGATGTTTCACGCATTTCGAGGCAAGTCTAAACAGTAATTAACATTTTAATCACGTTCAGATTTACAGTTCCCGCAATAGTGCATACATGTTCATTAAAACAACCATATCTAGAGCATACGAAATTCGATTTACGCAAACTCAGATCCTATGGTTTCCTTATTTAATGGGGAACATAATCCAAGTATTAAATTCGTGTTTAAATAATTTAAACAGTGCCGAATTTATTTACTAAACAGATCTGCGAAATCAAATGCGATGAAAACTTTCACGACCTTAACGAACCCAAGTCGTCCTCGGTTAGCGAATCACTATTCGAAACCGTCGACCTAAGGCTCTGATACCACTTGAAGGATATGAAGAAATCCTCAAGCGCATCACGGAAGCGTGATCGTCGTATCGGATACGACGAAGAACGACTAGTCGTACTAGTTGTTCGGTGCAGCAGAATTTAAAATTTTTTATTCGATGAAACCACATGATCCAAGAACTATTCTCGGATCGTTTCATCTATAACCAAAACAAGTATAATGCAATACCTCTTGAAGCGTGGTTGATCGAGTCTCTAAGAGAAGAGACCTCCTGTCTCAAGTCCGATCGTCGGAGAGATTGCTTGCGAGTGCGGGGATGAACCGTGTAGTCCTCGCAATCCAAGAAGTTGATCCAAGCACAGTTGCTCCTGATCTCGTCGTACGAGATCGAACGTCTCCTTCGCGGGCTAAGCACTCGAAGTAGACGGACAGAGCGTCGAAGCGGTAGCACGAGGGCGCGGGCGTCGACGATTCTCTCCACCAAAGTATGGTGGACGGCCACCAAGGAGAGGGGGAGAGAGGGCTGTCGAGTATGGAGAAAGAGAGAGAGAGAGAGAGAAGAGTGCTACAATAGCATGTAAAGAGAGAGCATGGTAGGCCTCTCTATTTATATGGTTTTGGGATCCATGGATCTCAATCCATGTGACATATAAAATCAATGGATGAGATTGATTTATGTCAGTCCAATGGTCAAGATTGTTGTTGGTAAAAGCCAACAACTTGTGATTTAATTTTGATTAAATATATTTGATAAATCAAATAAATATTAATACCAAATTAAATCACTCAAATAAGGAGAGAGAGATGGAGGGAGATCAACCTTCCTCTTTGGAAGGGGGGACGGCCTCCAATTTCCCAAGGAAATTGGTGCCGCCCCCTCCTTTCCAAAAGGGAGGGCAATCTCATGGTAATCCATGAGATTGCACATCTCCTTGATTTTCTCTCTACTTATTTTCCAACAACAATTTGTTCGTATTTTAATTCACCAAAATAATTCTCAATTAATTTTGGGAATATTGCAATCTTGACATTGGAATATTGTGAATCATATTCACAACCCAAAACAAAATGTAATTTACATTTTCAATTAATTAGACAATGTGTATCCAATACACATTAATAATTAATCTACTAATACAAATTATATTTAACTCACTCTAATACATTATAAATCACATTTATAATATATTATGAATAATTGGATATTACTATCCACATTATTCTTATCCATAATAATTAAATCACATTTAATTATATTGGATAATTTCTCATACATCATGATAATCAAATCACATTTAATTATCAACTTCTCTTTGCTTAGATCTTATGGAATTGTTCTTAAACCATTTAAGAACAATGCTATTTCTCCTCAGATACTTGGAGATAAGGACAGGGCGATTCTATTGCTCCACGTATAGTGACTTGGATATTGAGATCACATCTCAAATCCAGATCCCATGGACCTCTCATAGATGCTTGATTAAATCAACACCGTAAACCTAATCTTCTCATTGCATCTGAATCTCATTCAGATCAATGTCTAGTAAATGGACTAAGGTTAGGTTACTTCTCTGATGAGAGGAGTCACTAAAATCCAGATCTGTTTCATCACTCCCTCGGAATGTAAGCGTCATGGTTATACAATCGTTTATGATCAAATCACCCTTCAGGTATTCCCAATACCTGCACATCCTGCATACTGGAAGACTCATGGTCATCATGAAGATATAGATCACTTTTACACTGTCATCTTCATAGTCTGATCATTAAGTTTCTCAGTCTTGGTCCTTGGGATATGGTACAGATCATATGCTTTCACAAAGCATATATCTTACCTTCAAATTCATATCATGCTTCTAAAGCGTGATGACCATGCATGGAATTTGGTCAATCCCAATACCTCATGAGTGAGCTCATGTCTCCCGGTTCACAAGTGAACCTGTATGATCCCTTTGAGAGATCGTATTACTCATATGCCCTTACATGCACACCAGCTCGCCGGTGTATAGACCTTGATTAGGTCATCAACCTATTGGTCTGCCAAATGTACATACTCAGACATATAGCAATACATCTGTCTCTGGTCAGAGGATGTTTGCCTGTGATGTGACAGCATTCATCATAGGTCTTTGGTTATCTCGATCTCGTTAAGTCAACTCATTGACTCAACTAATCTGATACCTCCGAATCAATATTCCCATGCAGAGGACCTGCATCACGAGGTCGATCAGATATCAGTCTAATGAGATGGGATTGCCATCTTCCACTCAGACTGGAGATCACTACTTGTTAATCTTTGATGATGCTCGATGAGTCCTCTATCTAACTCATTAGATATTCATCCAAGCATCAGCCTCTATGATTCACTCAATGAATCAACGGTTGTATGATTATCAAGTTGGCCATGGTACATAACCCTTTTTGTATAGAGGGACCTTATAGTGCATTCATTCATTCAATATCAGAAAGAGAGTGAAACAAAATCAATAACTTTTATTGATAAATCATTTATTACAATAACATTTATTGTAGGAATGGTTCGCCTCGGGATCACGTTGCTAACACACTCTTCATCTCTACCTTTAAAAAAAAATTGATCAGCACAATCACTTTAACAATTGCATGATTGATGAGATGAGTTGAGATATCACTTGAGGAACTAGGACTAGAGATTTGAGTTTAGACCTGATCTAATGATATTCGAGGATGGGATAAAGTTAATAAAGGATTCAGAAAACCTGAGTGTCAGCAAAAACCTAGCCAGTATGTGAACAAGTTCATATGCTATCTTTTTTGATATTGACCTAAGTGCCAGGGTGTGTTGAAACTTAATGAAAATTGTTGATCAATGTGCGCCAACTTTTGGTAAAAGCAGTGGAGCTAGCCAACAAAAAAAAGAAATAGAAATGTCAAGAAAAGCTCTATCATCCAAAGTCAAATTCCAAATGAGCTTCCACCAATGGCGAGCGCTCCCAAACATTTTCAAAGTGTCCACTTGGACCAAGCACTAATTAGGACTAAGGAGTCGGGCCGACACCACAAAAAGGGCTCTGCATCGTAAGCGATACAAGTCTGGGTGTCGAAGGTATCTTAGATACTCAAAAGAGACACACCCCGGTGTACTCCCAGAAAAATAAGTGTAGACGACTCCAAATTCTCTTGACGGACACATTGATCAACAGAATAAAAAATACTTGTGTTGAGTAATAAGGCACTCGAGAGGCACCTTGTTCCAATGAAAGGGAGAGAAAATCGGACACAATCCTATGCCCTCCATCATCTGGCCGTCCATCTACACTTTCAAGTCTGACAAACTAATGAGACGGTTGACTGAAGCAAGAATAGACTTATTCCCTAGTATTGAGGATTAGGTCTAAAGGAGAGTCTATTGGATTAGAACTTTAGGTGATGTCTAGACTTGACTCTCTTGAATGCATTACACTAAAATCATATCCTTATATTATATGTACAAACAGAGAGTCTGAAAATTAGAGAAGTTGGATTCCTTTTGATTAAAGCTTGGTTGAGCCCAGAATTTTAGAATCACTCAAATTAAGGGTCTTCTATGAATTAAGCCTTGAAAATTCACATGCACAGTCATGGATGTATTCAACTAAGTCATCCATTCATGTTAGGGGACGAGCATGGTCTAAGTATAGGGGTATGATGAATCTTGTATTCATCATGCTAAAATTGGTCATTTAGGCTCTGTTCCCCATCATTCACTTGTAATTAATCATTAGTAAAGCATTATTAGCATTCATACATGTGTAGATAATATTTACATTTCATCATGCATAATTGCATTAAAAATCCCAAGTGTAAATTATCCCAAAAAGCCGCTAACTTCTCACATTTTTAATTAATTCATCCTAACTCTGATTGACCCAAAACCAACTCCATTGTGTAGATTTTACTAGCCTTATTAAATAAAAAATACAAAAAATTACTAACTCCAATAAGTGTCAAATAATCCCAAAGTCAAATTTCACATTTGACAGACTAAATTGAGCATATCTCCCACATACAGTGTCCAATTTTGGTCTAGTCACTTTAAAGTACTCCATTTTCAAATACCTTCAAAACAAGTTGTGAAAGTTGGGTTTTGGGCCTCTTTTGCACATTTTGACTTTTTGCTATTTTTGACCTCAGTTTTTATGTCCTTGATTAACTCTTTTAATTTTATTTCTTCTTCAATTGTGTTCTTTGATGAAAGATTTATTAAGCGACACAAAAATCCAAATCCAGATCAAAACTGAAATCAAAGAAACTAACTGAGTCCAAGCGTCCGTTGTCGGTCTGTACAAAAATTGTATGTTACTTACTTTTATTTTATTTTACTATTTTCTTATCTATTAAAAATCAAAAAAAATAGATTAGTGTGTAATTAATTTTCTTGTATTTTATCGTATTTTTTGTATAATTTTTATCTCCTCTAAAACCACCAAAAAAATACAAAATCCCAAAAAATCGGTTTTCTATACACATGGAGAACCACCAAAAATACCACTTCGCACAGGTGGCCTCTTTTACTCTCAAGTCCGTCATAAAAGTTGTAGATCTCAACGAGACGAACAACTTTTGTGAAGAAAAATTTTCAATTCGAGGTCTCCTGCTATTTCTTTCCTATTTTTCTTTACCTTAAATTTTGAAAATTTTTTGGGGGCGCCACGTTGCAGCTCCTGGGCATGCCATGTGGCACCCCCACTTTGTCTCTCTCCAGGCCTCCCCCGGGTCACGTGCTGCGCACGTGACCCTCTTCTTCCTCCAGCCATTCACGCCCGCGCCCTTCCCCACCATTTCCCCTCCGCCATGCACGGTCCTTGGCCGTTACGTACCTCCCTCATTGATGACCGGCCGTCCACCGTCCCCTCACGAAACCGTTGCCACTCCCTCGCACCTATAAAGCTGCTCAACCAGCCCCGCAGCAGCTTCATCCGCCATTCCATCGACGTCGGTGATAGCGGCTTTTCTCGGTGTGATCCGCGGAGCTGAGCTCCGTGTAGCTTCCCCGTCCGACGAGCACAACCTTCGAGGAGCTCTGCCGTCCCTCTGAGGCAACGACCAGGAAGAGAGCTCTGCTCCTCCTTCTCCTGGTGATTCCATCTTCGTCAAGCAGAACCTATATCGACCGGAGCCCCGCTCCTCCCTCCTCCACCGTTCATGCAGAGCCCAGGTTCGCCCCTCTGGCGAGCAACCCGCTACTCCGCCGTGCGACGCCACCTTTGATTCCAGGCACCCTCGCCGCACATCGAGTGCCTCCACCTCGACCCGCTTGCCCAGCCGATCCTCCGCGCCTTGGAGCTGCTCGCGCTCCAGCACTGCCTGCGCGGCCCGCTGATCCGCCACAACTCGGTCGTGTGTCGGCCGAGCTCCAGCGCTCCTCCGCCGCATTCCGGCCCCTCGCCCACCGCCTCCTGGACCCGTGTCGCCACCACCTTCCTCAGGCCTCCACCGGTCGTGTGTCGACCGGTCGAGGACTCGCCGCCGCCGTGCCCTCGCTCTTCGGCCGCCCGCTCAGCCTCCACCGCCTCCTTCAACCACCCGTGCCCACCTCCTCCAGGAGCCGTTGGATCGGGCTAGAGCCCTTGATCTGACGACCAAGGGCCTGCCACGTGCGCCTACCCGAGCCTTGGCCCAAGCCTCGAGGCTCGGGTCCACCGAAGCAACGCCAACTCGCCACCTCAGCTCGGGACCCCCGAGCCTCAACCAAGCCCCCGAGCCTCAGCCTCGAGGCCTGAGCCTCTGGTTCGGAGTCCAAGCCTCTGGCCTATCGCCCGAACCATAGGCTCGGCCCCCCGAGCCTCAGGGTCCACCTCTGAGCCTCTGGCGCACGTGCTCCGCACGTGCGCTCGGGGAAAATTACATATACGCCCTCCAAAGTTCCATAATTTACATTTATACCCCCGCCTGGGGTAAATTGCAGAGGAGCCCCACCGACTTTCAGATATTACAGATAAGTCCCTCTAGGGACCATTTTGAAAGAAAACTTTGTTTTATTTGCATTTTAGTCCCTGAAACTTCATTTTATCATATCGTTCTCATACGGACTCTGATTTTTAGCATATAATATGTCATTTTGAAGCTATTTCCATGCTCTACAATTTAGCATAATTTGTGGACAGATCCAAGGTTGTTTTTCGATAATTATTACTTAAGGATCATTCTTGATGCTTGCAGTGACATATTGATGCTTGAGAAATTAACGATTTCTTTTGCAGGAGCATGGCTGAGGACTTTACATTGAATAATTCCCTTTGAATCAATGATTACTATATTTGGGGATTTAAATTACATGAATTTTGAGGATAAATCCTATACTTTGATATTCTCATTAATTGGAAGTAGGATAATCTATTCCTCTTATGATTGCAATCTGGGATTAATTTGAATATTTTTCTTAATCTATATCGATTGATCTGTGATAAAAGTCGAGGTCATTGATTATTATAGTTTGGAGCAAAAATCTTAATCTCAGATCCTATGCTGAACTATTGTCTTTGTATTTTTGCATCTAATTGCATCTCATTTCATTATACATTTTATCATTTTATCAACTCAAAAATTAATCGAATATTTATTAATTATCTAATTTGATTTAAGACCGTGCAACTGAAAATCTCCATTCCCTGTGTTCGACCTTGGTACACTTACCAAGTAAAAATACTCCACAACATTCAAAGATTGTAGTATTTTGATCGACCGAAATTCGCCTCCTATACTACAATTCATTGATATTAAAGAGGCGGATTTCACGTTCATCAAATGGCGTTGTTGCTGGGGAACGGTGAATTTAGGGTTTTAAATCAATTTTGTAATTGATTTTTGTGAAAATTAATTTTTGTGCCATTTTTTTTCTTTTTTGCATTTTACTTTGCATTTCTCTTACTTCTGCTACTAACCGCAACTTCTCTCTTTGCAGACTACTGGGAGCGGAAATTTGAGATTTGATCAAGGATCTGCAAGGACGAAAATTTGAATTTTAATTTCTGTGAGAGAGAGCTTGGAGTAGGTTTAATTTTATGCATTATTCTCAGGGTCCCTTTCTTTGAACCCTTGTAATAATTCAGACTAAACACTATTGTCGTGTGTCGTGTCTGTTTCAACCCCTTTTGTGTGGTTGGTACCCGACTTGAGTGGCATAGGACTTAGGCACATATACGATCGTTTCTTTATCATTGATTGTGCTCGTAATTCTTAGGCCACACTCTCACTAATATACGCACTATAGATCGTTCAACATTAGCCAAAATTTAAATCAATTCTTCCCGCTAATAGAACTATCTGTTTAGGGCGTTTTTCATCTATGCATATCATTTCGTGTAAATTTTAAATTCCTCATCTTGCATCCCGCATGAAGAACGCGAGCATTCATTGTAAGTCCTTCTCTTAAGCATGCATCATTGATTTACGTTTGCATCGGCTTTTCCGATCCTCCTTTCTCAAAGTTTTGCAACTTAGGATTTAAAGGAATTGGCACTATTTGTTAGGCGTGAATTTTTGTGCTCACATAAACTACAGTGATAACCTTAACTTAAAACCGGGACTGCTAATCAAGGCGATTGTAAATAAAATTGACCTAAAATCAACCTGTGTTTGGTGGAGAGAAACCCACTCATTGTTTATAAGGATCAGAACGCACACTTAGGAAAGAGCCCAAACCCAAAGTGCTTCATTTAGACTACTGATTTTCAAAACAAATAGCTACTTTTCAGTGAGGGTCTCGGGTAGTGTTGAGCGCGAAATTCGAGGACGGGAAGTTAATTGATGAATAGGTCGTTGCTTTTATCCCCAAAACCTGCGTCATCAAAAGATTTGTTTTTTTTTAAATTTTTGCTACTTATTAACATGTATAGTGGACAGGGTCGAACTCAGGGAGGCCACAATTTCCGAGGGTTATTCAATTAATCAGAAACTAAATAAAAGAAAACAAGAATCTCAAAGGACAACTATCCTTGGTTTTTGTGATTTTTTTTATTTTTTTATTTTTTTATTTCTATTTTTTTATATTTTTTGATTTTCAAATTTTTAGTGATTGATATTTTGCAAATTTTTTTATTTTCAAAAATAACACGATGCAATATTCACAAGATTAAAAACACGCACACCAACTCTTTTTGTAATTTTTCAATTAGTCAAAAATGCTCAGAAAAATCTAAAATGAATAAAGATGACGAATCGCAGATTCATCATCCCCCTATGCTTTACCTTTGCTAGTCCCTTAGCAAACACTTATTTGAAAGAATAAGTGAAAAGAAAAAGAAAAAGAAAAAGAAAGGAAAAATGAAGAAAGTAGGACAACATTGAGTATTAAACTTATTTTCATAAAATTGTAGTTTGGAGCTCTGTCGGACCTTTGGATTATTTGTGTGTCGGAACTTCTGTGAGACTTAGAATTTTAAAATCAACAGCATTCAAGTTCTACATATCATTGTCACAGTTTCGGCTCAGAAGTCATCTTAGATCAATCCTCTTCCTAAAGCACGCCCTATGAACATTGAACAGTCGACTCATGTGTGTGAAAGGTTTTAGCTCTTCCCATCTAGAATGCAGGACTACCATGCAAATCTCCTCTCCAGTAACTCGTCCTCGGGGAGTCAGGTATTTCCTTCTAAGGTTTGTCGTGCTGTGTTCACAATCGAATTGGGGGAGAAGTTAGAAGAAGGAGAAAAGAACTGGAGGGTGGCCAGTGTAGTCACCTCTCCTTGTGAAGCTGGCCAGTGTAGCCGAGTCTTCACCAAGATCTGCAGGTTTTCTTGAAGCTTGGACCTTTTTGGTCAGATATTTATTTGGTAGTGGATTCTTTGTATTTGGATTTTTGGTGGTTCTGCTTGGATCTTGTTGTGCCCCTACGGATATAGAATCTTTTACTTCCGTACATTTTTTGGGGTCTTAGAAAAAATTGTGCCCAGCCGTACATCCCTTTTCCGAAGCTTTATTTCAACCCGTACTCCGGTCTTTAGATTTCCACGCTACCAGAAAAGAAACTCACACAGTCTTCCAACATCCCGTCTGAGTTGAGCTAAGTGCATAGTGCGAGAGTACAAATTGATTTCCTATTCCAGAGTTATACCCAGAATGAAGAGACCAGGTTAGACACTAAGAGTCAAACGCTGCACATTGTCATGTGGAAGTCAAAGAATTAAGTCAAAGACCTGAAGCTTCTAAAATCCTATTTCTCGGTGAAGTTCCTCTGAGAATTAGGTGGATTAAGGTCCATCTAAGCTTCATTCTTCAATTTTATTCCAGACATAGTTTAAATGTCAATACTATCCTGAAAAAAATGCACATGCAAATGCAACATATGAACAATGTAAGGGCTTTTTTTGAAAAAGGAATGATGCACATGTGAAAAGAACACACTTTTTTTTAACAATTTTCTAGTTTTGAACTTTTTATGGCCCTTTTTTTTGAAGAAAAATGCAAATGTGAAAGAAAGTTTTGAACTTTTTATGGCCCTTTTTTTTGAAGAAAAATGCAATTGGTCAGTCTCCTTACACAGAAGCTCAGTTAAAGGTCTGGCGATTTTGCTGAAGTCTTTTATGAATCGTCTATAGAATCCTACATGTCCCAAAAATGACCTCAACTGCTTCAAATTTTGTGGTGGCTCTAACTTGGAAATCACCTCAATCTTAGCTGGGTCAACCTCCATACCATGTTTGGAGATGACATGGCCCAATACAATCCCATTAGTCACCATAAAGTGACTCTTCTCCCATGAGAGCACTAGGTTTACCTCGCAGCAACGTTGAAGAACTCGGTCTAAATGAGCAAGACATGTGTCAAAACTGTCCCCCTAGACCAAGAAATCATCCATGAAGACTTCAAGAAAATTACCCACCATGTCGGCAAAAACGGCCAACATACACCTTTGAAATGTAGCGGGGGAATTACATAATCCAAAGGGCATCCATCTAAAGGTGTAAGTGCAAACGGACAAGTGAAAGTAGTTTTCTCTTGATCCTCAGGAACGATAGCAACTTGGTTGTATCCCGAGTACCCATCCAAGAAGCAAAAGAACTCTTTCCCTGCCAACCTCTCAATAATCTGATCAATAAAGGGCAGTGGAAAGTGATCCTTCTTGGTAGCTGAATTCAGACGTCGGTAATCTACACAGACGCGCCATGAAGTAGGTACTCAGGTCGGAATCTCCTCACCACGGTCATTCTTCACGATAGTAATCTCAGATTTCTTTGGGACCACATGTAAAGGGCTGATCCATTTGGAATCCGAAATGGGATATATAAAGCCAGCATCACACCATTTCTTGATCTCCTTCATGACAACCTCCCTTAGGTTTGGATTTAGACGCCGCTGACATTCACGGGAGGGTTTACAGTCATCCTCTAGGTAGATATGATGCGAGCACAACGCTGGATTGATCCCACGGAGATCTGAGATATTCCATCCTATGGCCTTGCGGTTTCTCTCAAGAACCTCTAACACGCGAGATTCTTGTTCAGCGGTCAACTGCGAGCTGAGGATGACCGGAAACATTTGGGGGGGGGACCCGCAAGGAAGGCATATTTCAACGTTGATGGTAAAACCTTGAGCTCAGGTGGGGTCTGAATCAGCTTTGCGATAACCTCTGCTACTGTATTGGTAGATAGTATGTGATCTGTGCTTTGTAGACTATCCACCTTGGCTATTGATGGCTCGGCAAGTAGAATATCTGATAAATCTGTAAGGAATGATCTTTGCTCAGCAAGGAATGGTTCATCAGGATGTTCAATACTCTTATCAATGAATGGCTCAGATATCTCAGCAATAATCTCAGAAAGATGTCTCTCATATGTGCATAAATCAGGAAATTCAACAAATGGCTCAGATATCTGGATCTCAGACTGCACATCGGTAACTGTCTCAACTGGACCACCAAGGGAACTCATGTCGGCTGTGCTTTCCAGAGAGTCATTTTGGGAAAGGAACTCCTGGGTATCTCTAAAGTCTGTGAAAAGAACTGTCTCTCTGAATTCAGCAAGAAAATCACAGTCATCTATCTCTGAAATCACTTTCTCTGTATCATCTGTTGCTGGTGAAGGTGATGGTCTAGGATCAGAGATCGTCTCAATTTTCACCTTGTCACTACGAGAGTGAAAGATGATCTCTCCAGTACCATAATCAACTGCTGCTTCGGCCGTTCGGAGGACGGTCGACCTAGTATGATCGGGGTATGGAGTAATGGTGCAGGTGTGTCCATATCCATGACAACAAAATCAACAGGGAATTTCATTCCCTGCACCGTTACAATAACGTCCTCTAAAATACCTCTTGGCCTCTTAATCGATCTATCAACAAACTGAAGGATCATTCTGGTTGTTTTAAGAGGCCCTAACTGGAATTCAGTTAATAAAGAGGAAGGCATGAGATTAATGGAGGAACCGCTATCGAGAAGAGTACGATCAAATTCTTGATCTAAGATATGGCAACGGATGTGAGGTGCTCCCTTGTCTTTCTTTATAGGCGGAAGATTACTGATAGCATGAACTGCGGCCATGGTCAGGATGTGTTTCTCTGTTTCCTTTCGTCTGTTCTTCCTTGGTTGACGCTTTTGGGTACATGCCTCTTTCATTCCCTTTTTTACTGTAGGCATGTATTCCATGGCCTTAAGGAGTGGCATCTTTAAAAAGATGTTCTGTAAGATCTCAACCACTCCAGGATCAGATAGTGTTGTTTTTAATTTTTGAATTTTTTTAGCTTTGAGGAAGGAAATGGCACAGAATCAGAATAAACATGCAAACGTTCATTTCCTTTATTCAAACTGGAATCATCATGTACAAGAGGACAACTAGAATCAGTCTGTATAGTGTTGTCCAATCTAGGTGAAGGAAAAACAGAATCTAAAACAGAACAGGATACTGTTGCTGGTGAAGAGGAAGAATCTGCGACTGGTATATTCTCCCTTGCTGCTAGTGATCTGCATCTGCCTGGTGAAGGTGGTGGTGATGGCGGTGAAACTCCAGATGTGGGTGCTGCTACACTAAGCCTCTCTACTGCTGGTGAAGGAGATGATGTAGAAGATGGTGCTCTATCAGTGAATCGATCTCCCAACCCCAACTGCTGCATAGGCGGCTGCAAACTCCTACCGCTCCTGAGATGAATGTCGTCAGATAAACATGTAAAATCAAGGGACATACTTGTCTCAGGGGTGGGTGGGTCATTGGCTACCTGCTCCTTACGTCTGAAGTTGTTGGGGTTGGCTTCAACCTGTGCTGGAATCAGTATCTTGGTGGTGGTCAGGTCGTCAATCTGTTGAGTCAGTTCATTCATGTTCTTCATAAGCAGTGTAAGCTGGTCCAGCGATGGATTGGCTGAAGGGGCCTCAGGTTGCTCATTGACTGGGTGTCGTTGAGGTTGATAGTACGGAGGCTGTTGGAACCCATACAGATTCTGATAATAAGGAGGATGAGGGGTGAATATTGTCCATAATATGCAGTCTGCTGCTGGTAAGGATGAGGGAAATATGTAGACTGCTGCTGAGGCTGGCCTTGTCTCCAGTTCTGGAACTGAGGTGGAGACTAATACTGAGGCTGGAACTGCTAGTGCTGGTACTGCTGATGTCTGCCTCCCTGAAACTGGTAGGCGGGTCTCTGACCATGCTGTGAACCCAACTGGCCTTGCCCTGACGGACGGGCTGGTTTCGCTTACGGTCGAACCAGATGCCATTCACCTCCTGAATACAAGGTGGAGGTGGAGACTGCTGCTCAGGAATGTAGGAAACTTCTTGTTGATACGGAGCTATCTGATGTGAATGCTGCTGAACCTGATCAGGTGTCTGCACGTAGTAGACATGCTGAACTGTGGATGGTCCTCCGCTACTCTGCTTGGTTGAAGAAGTCTGCTCCCTAGTAGAGGTATTGGATGTTGCATTCGTACTGTAGACTGCACTGATCGAATTGAAAATAAGTTCCAGATGCTTTGTTATCTCATCCAGCTTATCCAAGTTCTTTGTCCTCTGCTCGATCACATGAAGCTTATTAAGTTCCTGGGATCGCTTTTCAATAATGTCCACTTTGGATAGGTGGTTTCCAATGATGGCCAGGTCAGTGCTATCCACCTTATCCACTTCTTTTGTTGCCGTCATGTTGACATCCTTGTGGGGTACTGCAGGGGTGGTGATGGGTTGCTTCTGAAAAGCACGTGAAGAAGAAAGAGCTGCTGAACTTTCCGCCATCTCCTCGAAAATTTGGTATAAGACATCCTCGTCCTTATTGAAATGACTTCCCCCGCAAGTGGCATCTACCAGCTTCTGATTCTCAATGCTTAATCCCCCAAAGAAATTTTGTACCAGGCTTGTCTTTGGAATATCATGATGGGGGCATTTCTCCGTCAGATCTTTGAATCGTTCCCATGCCTCGTGAATAGGCTCTTGGGGCATCTGGGAGAAATTAGCAATTAAAGATCACATTTGGTTGAGTCGTCCAAGTGGATAATACTTGTTCAGAAATACAGACCTCAACTCTTCCCAAGTGGTGACAACCTTCCCCAAGTGATTTAGCCAATACAATGCTTTGCCCATCAGGCTGAATGGAAAGGCGGTCATCTGTACTACCTCTAATGGGACATTCGGGTAGTGTATTGTTCCACAAATGCAATCGAATTGCTGGAGGTGTATATAAGGTTCTTCACTAATATTTCCATGGAATATTGGGAGAAGAGGCAAAATAGTAGGCTTAAGCTCAAAATGCCCATGAACCGTAGGGATTTGTATCCACGAATTTATCTGTCCTGCCCCTGGATTATAAGCATCTTTTAGTGTAGGCTTAGGCTCTGTATGAGGTTCTTCTCCATTCCTACCTCCAGGGTTTCTGTTATCCCCCTCTCTCCTATCTTCTCTTTCCTGTCTCAGCTCGAGAATCATGTCTCTCAATGCATTCTGGAAGTTAGTCTGCTCTATGATCTGGGCTTGAATTGTCTGGATGGAGGCTAACATGGTGTTGTTGATCTCGCTCTGATCCGGCATGGTTCCCTTTCCCTTTGGTGGCATCAAGTGTTCGGTGTATGGCTCTGAAAATGTGCAGGATACTCGATTAGTGCTCGGAATTGATGGAGTCTCAGATATTATTTCGAGATTAAAGCCAATCTCAAAAAGTGGATTGATGGATGTTGTGAACAGTGAAGTGGAGAAAGAGGAATATTCGGGAAGTGAGTCTCCCCGAATAGAAGGTGAACGGCTCGGGGTGTAGAATGAGTTCGCAGAGTTCGAACAAGAAATACTCCGGTCCGACATCTTCGAAAACAATAAGCAGGATGCGAGAATACGAGGGTCAATGCAAGAGTGAAAGTGAATGAAGGCGCAAATTGCGCAGAAGGATCTTTACTGCTAGCAAGCAAATACAATACAAACCCCCAGTTCACCAACTAAACTCAATTGTGAAGACCGTGAAGGTTCGGTCAATTATCTTATCTGTTTTAGAGTTAGGTGATAATCACATAAGTTGTACAAACACTTAGGCTGAATTATGGGATTTGGGTACTAACCTTAGTGTGTACGCGAGCAAGCTAAACGGATACACTGAGGGGGTTACTCTCCCCAAAACAATGATTTTTCCTTATGTTTATTTTAGGGTCGAGTTTTCTTTAGCAGTCCCAAATTTTAGGCAGTTATCACTTGATTTAAGTATATTCAATGAATCGTCTACCGAGTGTCCAATTTCCTTTTAATTTATGTGAGTGAAAACAAGGAAGGAGATCGGAAATGCCAATACACGATTAAAAACGATGATGCATGCAGGGGTTAGAGATGCGTACCTTGTCGCCAGCACTCTACATGCAAGTGATCCGCGCAGAGTTTAAATACAGAAAATAAACTAACCTATATGATGCAAGTGAACCGTCCTGGATGATAACTTCTATTAACGGGCAAGAACAAATTAATTTGACTAAGTCCAAATTACGCTCTACTCTATAGGCACAGAAATATCTTGTTTATGGTGTTTGGACCTAATTAATTACCTGGCTCAAGCAAATTAATTAAAGCAATCAAAAGGTAGCTCACAAAATTCGCGGGAAACAAAGAAAAATAAAGGCGATGAAAACAAAACCGGTGAGGTCCCCCAAGTGCACCGACACTTGGTGAAACAGACCCCGCAATAAATGAATGTCCTTTTACAAGTTCAAATGGAAAAGAAAAATCTCTCTCTCTCTCTCTTTCTCTCTTTTTTTTCTTCTTCTCTTTTTCTCATACTATCCTGCGGCTTGGTGAAGAATCAAGCCGCCTCCACGTCGCTGGGTGCTTCGGCTCTCCTAGGATCGCCTCCTTCGCTCCGCGGGCCCTCGCAAGAAAAAGAAAAGAAAATGTTTAAGAAAAACAATAATCAAATATGAGAAAAGAAAAGAAAAAAAGGATGCAGTGGATATAAACAATGAAGTGAATGGCATAAATGTAAACAGATATTTACAACCAAGAATAACAGGTCAAAAGAGAAACCTAACTACCCTCGCCGTGCCTCCCCGGCAACGGCGCCATTTTGTTGAGCGCAAAATTCGAGGACGGGAAGTTATTTGATGAATAGGTCGTTGCTTTTATCCCCAAAACCCACGTCAACAAAAGATTTATTTTTTTTAAATTTTTGCTACTTATTAACCTGTATAGCGGACAGGGTCGAACTCAGGGAGGCTACAATTCCCGAGGGTTATTCAATTAATCGGAAACTAATTAAAAGAAAACAGGAATCTCAAAGGACAACTATCCATGGTTTTTTGTGATTTTTTTATCTTTTTATTTTTTTTATTTTTTATTTCTATTTTTTTTATATTTTCTGATTTTCAAATTTTTAGTGATTGTGATTTTGCAAATTTTTTATTTTCAAAAATAACACGATGCAATATTCACAAGATTAAAAACACGCACACCAACTCTTTTTGTAATTTTTCAATTAGTCAAAAATGCTCAGAAAAATCCAAAGAAAATATTTTTAGGTTTTAAAAGTTTTGAAATGTTTATGAGAATTTTTGTGGAATTTTCAGATGTTTTTGTATTTTTCTAAAAATCAAACAGTGAGAAAATAAGAACATGTGCACAACCTAGAGTAAATTGCAATTTAAAAATATTTTAAATGTCCAAAACTCCTGGTAATTATTTTTCAAACAAACTAGAAACAAATATCTACAAACAGGAACTGAAATCACAATTTTCGGATTTTTGTAGAATTTTCTGTGATTTTTTTAAGATTTTCGATGTTTTCAATTTTTTGGGGTTTTATAAATAATTAATACACGAAAATTGGTTAGAAATTAAAAGACAATAAAAGACAACTACTCTAATATTTTTGGAATTTTTAGGGCTATTTTCGAATTTTTATGATTTTTCGAATTTCAAGAAGACAAAAAGGCACTATTTTTTATATTTTAATAATGATAAATGAAATCAAAATGCAATAAAAAAATTTATGCTAGATGGATACGAACATCAGGAGCATAACACAATTTTCTCAGAATTTTTGGAGCATGAGAAACATTTATTTAATCATAAAGATCAAGCAAGTTCATTTTTTTTGCAGTCCAGGGACTAAAATGTAAATATGCAAAAGTTTTGAACTGAAATATAATGAAAATAAATTTCAGAGTGAATCTCGCAAATTACCCATAATCATGTGATCTGATTTGAAGGCGGGGATGTCTCTGTAATATCTGAAACTTTCAAGGGCTGAAGATGCAATTTTCCCTCGTATCATGTGCAAGTCATAAGCTTCAGGCTCTGGCAGGGGCGTAGTTGTAATTTCAAAAAGCACCAAGGCTGACTATGCAATTTCCACAAAGTTGTTTGTTTTTTTTAAGATCAGAAGCCCTAGGTAGCCTTCGTTCTTCAAAGGGGCACACAGAAGGGAACAGAGCCGCCGCCGCCCCTTCTTCTTCGGCGGGCAAGGGCATGAACGGCAGTCGAATGTGGTGCGGCTTCAGGCAGAGGAGGGGCAAGGGCGCCGCCTCCTCTTCTTCTAACAAGGCGTGGCGACAGCTGGCGGTCAAGGTCGTGGCGGGCGGGCGCGCCTGCGTGGAGGAGGATGTGGTGGCTGGATGCTTGAGGGCGGCGCACTGGCGAAGTTCGCGCGGCGCCGGCGCGATGGAGGTCAGTTGCGCAGTGGTCGCGGCGGCACCACCGGGGCTCTGGTGCGTCAGCGAGCAACAGCGAGGAAGGGGGGCGATGGAGCATCTGCGCGACGTTGCCGCGCGCTGTGGGTTGGTGCAGTGTTGCCCCACGCGCGGAGGTGGTGCAAGGGGGGGAGTCTGGCGGAGGTGCGCGCGTCGAGCGGGACTGCGGCCTAGCCTTGCGGCGGTGCAAGTGCTGGAAACGGAAGAGAGGGACGCGTGGATGGGGCGCCGCCCACAGGGCACCTGCGTCTATGGAGGGTGACGTCAATGGAGCTCAGCGTGTTCAGGCCAGGTCGCGCAGGCGGAGGACGGCACCGCCTTGTGCGGCTGGAAGGCAGAGCGTCGGCGGCGGGGGTGGCGACCTGCTGCCGACCTTTTTTTTGAATTTTTTTTATAATTTTTTTTGTGTTTCCTTATGTAAACATGGAATCAAAAATGAATAAAAAACCTTTTTTTTTATTTTTTTGTAAGTCCGAAAATAAGAAAAGAAAAGATAAAGAAATTTTTGTTTATTTTTTTATTTTTATAATGTTTCCCTGCAAAACAATTGTTAGATAAAAAAGATTTTTTTATTTATAGTTGATCCTGCAAAACAAACATTAGAGATAAAAAAAGATTTTTTTTATTTATCTACAAATCGGGACGTGGATGGGGATTCGACGAAAGATGAGGGATTCGAATCCTATCTCCGGCCACCATACGCGGCCGGAGTTGAGAGATCGTGGGAGATAGAAAAAGAACGTGGAGATTGAGAAAGTGAGATGAAAAATTGAGTCGGAGTGGATCAAAATCGTGATGATTTTTTTTAAGATCTAGAAGAACAAAATGACGATAAAAAATGCGACAAAATAAAAAGCGATTAAGCTAAGATAAAATGCGAAGAAAAATTTGGATCTCACCTTAGGAGTGGAAAATGGACCGTGATCGCCTGGACAAGGCCGACTCGCTGTCACCGGACGGCTCGGAGGCTAGGCAACTTACTTGACGAAATTTCTCTCGGAGATCGGGCTCTTCTCTCTAAAGATTGATCAAGTTGGAATGAGGGAGAAGGAGCCATATAAATAGAAGAGAGATGAAATTTGAATTTTTGAAGAGATAATGGAGATGAAAATTAAAATGAATTTTTTATTTTTTTTGGTGGAAGGGAGATGAAATTTGAAATGAAGATAAAAGAGAATTAAAACTAATTACAAAATTATTTATTTTTTTGAATTTTCGTCACTTATTTAATTTGAATTAAAAATATTATTTTTTTATTTTTTATGAAGGTTAATTAAAAATAGCAACTATATACATATACTATATACACATGTGACACTATATACAAGGATAAATGACGAAATTAGCCCCTTTTTTGTGTTTTAGGAATTTATTATTTTTTTATTTTTATTTTTATTAAAAAAACCAGTGGGATTAATTTACAAAATATACAAATACAATATGCACAAAATACATGGGAAAATTGCACAAACCACCCCAGAAAACCGACTTTTCAACCGTAACTCCAAAAATTATGAAAATACAGCCATTTTAAAGATAATTTAATTTCGAGTTCAATGGAAGTGAGATTGATTCAATTTGAGCTCATATGGAGTCAGAATTGGTCTTTCAATTAGCGCTTAATGGTTTTTTCCAAGTGTGGCTACTTTTATTCTGTACACGATTTATTGTGCAATCAATTATAGTACTTAGAACACATTTTTATTTACAACTTTGGTTTTGAATGTTATTTGATTTGAGGTCAATTAAGGCACAAATAAATTAGTGTTAGTGATATACATATATACAAAATAAGTAAGAACGCATTTTTTTCTGGTTAAGGACCCTATCTCCTCCTACTTTATTCCTGGTCGATCAGGTCAAGCCTTGACCTTCTCTCGGGGTTCGGGTCAGCCTGTATACAGTCTTCCTTTTTTTTTATTTTCTTTTCTTTATTTATTTTTTATTTTATTTTCTTTATTTTCCCTTTCTTTCTTTCTTTATTTATTTTAGGTTAAAATTAGTCAGAAATGTACAATATTTACACAGATGCAAGTTAGTAAGAATATGGAGTTAGCGTTATATGCAGGTGTTTTATAAGGGCTTTTAAGCTAAAATAAATGAATAAAGATGATGAATCGCAGATTCATCAGGTAGCCATTTACGATCCGACTTCCCTTAGCAAAGTAGGTGGTTTAGAGGATACCGCGGAAGGCTCCGTCCTCAAGTAACACGGGTAGCCGTTTAAACGGTCCTTATTTACACCTATACTGGCTGAAAGTAGGTGCAACTAGTTGTATGAACTCGGGACAGTCTTCATGAAATATTTCGGCTCCTAACAGCTGCGCTTAATTTTCAAGATTATTTTGTCATTAAATTAAAACTGAAAAGATAAGCGGCCGAACCCTAACGTGCCTTCACCAGTGTTGAGTGGGTGAATCGACATGTTTGTTTTGTGTTTGGTTTGTGTGCGTCAAATACTTTGCAATCGCAAGCAAATCGTGGTTCACTAATCATTCCATCCTTCTTGATAAGATGTCGGCAATGTGGTCTTCTTTTCCGATCTCCACAACCTTGTCCCGATATTCTTCTTCTCACACTCCTCACGAGAACCTGAGCTTCAAATCAAATTCTCTTCAGCCATCATTTTCTTCCCGCCCATACATCCCACCCTATGACCACACTTCTTCTTGGAATAGTCCTCTCTCACATTCTGATAATCTTATGGACACGAGAGAGAGACCAGAATCGAGGATGAACAATAGAGTGACCGATATTGACAATAGAGCACGATTTCCAGTTACTATGATCTCACAACATCTTGAACCATCCTCTACTCAGGATGACTATCCTCTTGAGTACAATCAATTTTCCTTCGACAATCCACGAGAAAACCAAAGTCAAGGAAATACAACTCATGACCAAACCACAATGTTTATAAACAATCAATACTCTATTCAAGGTTACATGCCAAAATCACGACACATGGAGAATGATTATTCAATCACTAGTCATGAGATGTTTGAGGATGAGATTGCTCGGATTAATCAAAGAGCAGACACTTTAACAGAGAGAATATATGATCTCATCCAGTCTATGCAAAATTCAGAAGAAGTAAAGCTACCACGTGCGAACCACCAGAGATTTGAGTTTAGACCCTGTTTAGTGATGCTTGAGGATGAGATATTCAATGAAGGCTTCAAGAAATATGAGTGTCGGAAAATCCTAGCCAGTGTGTGAACAAGTTCTCATGCTATCATTTGATATCGACCTATGTGCAAGGGTGTGACAAAATTAATTATTTTTTTATTAGTGTATGCCAACTTGGCAAAAATAGTGGAGGTAGCTACCAAAAAGAAAATAAAAGGAATATGAATGAAAAGAGCTTTCAAATGCTAAGTCAATCCCAAAGAGCTTCAATCAAAGGCGGATACTCCCAACCATTCAAAGTGTCCACTTGAACCAAAGCTACTAGGACCAATGAGTCTTACTAGCACCCAAAGAGGGCTCTACATCATATAGTGATACAAGTCTAAGTGTCGAAGTTACTCGTTTCAGTGATTCATAGGGAAATTCCCTGCTGCTCAAACTTAGATACTCAAGAGCGATACACCCCGGTGTACTCCCAGGAAAATAAGTGCAAATGACTCCAAGCTCTCTTAACGGACACATTGATCAACCACCACAAAAATATATACATGTATTGAGTAATAATGCACTCGAGAGAACCCTTGTTCCAATGAGAGGGAGTTAAACAAATACACAAACTTATACCCTCCATGATCTAGCCTTCCATATACATTTTCAAGTCTGACAAACTAATGAGAATGTGGATTAAACACAAGAAATGACTTATTCTCTAGTTTCGAGGAGTAGGTCTAGAGGAGAGTCGCCTAGACTGAGACCTTGGGTGACATTCGACTTGGCTCTCGTGATTGCAATACACTAAATGCCATATCCTTGTATTATATGTACAAATATAGAATCTTATAATTAGAGAAGTTGGATTCTTTTTTTCTAGAGCATGGTCGAACCCAGAATTTTAGAATCATTTTTATCGTGGGTCCTTAATGGATTGAGCCTTGAAAAATTAACATGCACTGTCAGAGATTAATTCGACTCTTTCATTCTTTAGATACTCGAGAATGAGAATAGTTTAAGTATAGGGGGTGATGAATCTCCGATTTATCGTCACTATACTCCTTTATTATCCTCTGAGTATGAACAATTCAATAAATATCATCAATAATTCACTTTAATTAATAATTAATCCTTTGTCTGTAAATAGTCCTAATACTGTATAAAATTCACCCCTTTTCCCTTAATTTTTCTTGTTTTATTTCTTGTTAAAAACTCCAAAAAATTAGATAAATATTGTAGATATTTATTTTAGGCTTTAAAAGAAATTAAAAGATAAAAATTACAGAACATTAAAATATAATATTTTTATTCATTAAAAATACTCTCCAAATTTCGAGTTGTTTATTTTATCTCTTTTGTCTTTTTGTCCAACATAAAACTTGTAGATCTCCTCGAGTTCTACAACTTTCATGTTTTGACTTTTTTCCTAATTATTCTTTCTTCTATTTCTTTTGATTTTCTTCTTCCTTTTTTCCTATTTTTTGAATAATTTGATTGGGCCATGTAGCACTCTCTGGAGCTGCCCCTTCTCCTCGCGCCACCTGCCTCTTCTCTCCGCCCTTGGATCTTCGTGTCCTACTTCATCTTGACTGTTCATCTCCACCTCTCTCTGCACCCTTAGATCTCCCCGTCAGATGCCATCCTCAACATCCCATCCCACCTTTACCTCACTCGTTGGATGGCTTCCCATCCAATGGCTATGAGCCCTCCACATACCTTCGTTCTTCTACACCACCGGATCCCTCACATCGCTTCTCTTTCAACCTCGGATCTGATCCTCATATCAGATCACAACAGCTATTCCCGCCTCTTCTCCAATCGTTGGATTTCCAGATCCAATGGTCATAAAGCTGTCTTCCTCCTTCACTCTGCACCTCAGCCCAAGTCTTCCCACTCCGCTGCTCCACCCTTCACCCATTATTCCCAGCCATTACACTCAACTCCCGCACGACCTGACATTCCACCCTCAAAGCCTCGACCTCCCCGAATCTTGCGCACCCATTACACCTCCATGACTACTCTCTTTTCCCATTACCCATCTACTTCAAACACGCCAATCACCCCTCCAGTAATGGCCGGAGCTCTGCCTATATTAAGGCCCCTTCGCCTAATTCCAACCTTGTCCACGTTTGCAAGGGGCTAAGCCCAGCGCACCTCCACCTCTTTGTGATAGAGAGAGGTCGGATTAGGGATGAGCGATGATGGTGACGCTCTGGTGTCGGCCCTTGGCTGACCGACCAAATCACGACCCTTTGCGATCGTTTGAGCTCTGAGGATTGGTTGGCCTTGGTGAGCGACAACCAGAGGCTCATTTCTAGCCTTAGCCCAAGCCTTCTCGCTTCGGCTCTCCGCCCTTTGATCTCTAGGTAAGCTCCTTGACCAATCGTCATATAGAAGACATTGGGAAAACCACGCGCCTTTTATTATTACATGTACATTAATAATATTATTGTGACAAGAGACTCTTCAAGTTCTATTGGAATTTTTCATCTTCTTGTCTCGTCAACTCCATTGGTATCGGTTTGTCTTCCCGCGAATGATACCACGTCAACAGTCGAGTCATTAGCACATCTGTGCTCCAATGCTTGATGATGCCAAATTCCACCAAGTACTATCGAACACTCGAGTCATGCCGAAAGGTAACTCACGATCATCAAGTCTTCATGCGGCAACCCATCCTTAGCCATCCCCAAACTAAGGGGAAATTCTTGAGAACTCTGTTGTCATGGCCTTTTGTACCACTTTCTTACGTATATTACTGAGCATGCTTGCCCACTCTCGTACTCAACAATTAAAACGCTCTACGCCTCCTTGGACCGCCTCGCATCAATTTGATTCCCTTGCACTTGTTTGCTTATACACGTGTGACTACACCTCATTTCTCCTCAACATCTCTAAGGCTTCATTGTGCATATCTCCACTATGCCTGCATATGTATGCATCCGCCTACATGTACTTGCTGCTCTGCTATGATAAAAGCTCTGTGACATTCTGTCTGCTAGCTCGTGACCTCCTCTGATGCTCTCCGTTGCCATGTACGTTTGATGGCGAGTAAAGTCCCCAAGACTCCACTAAATAGCTTCTGAGCTAACTTCTCATGTAAACTCCTCCTAAAGTATGTCACATCGCTCATGTTTGTGCCTTTGTCATCATGACTGCGTGTACACCCTCTATCATGCAATTTTGGGTGTGGAGGATACCACAATGAACATAATTATAAGTGAAAGTTGAGATCATTGAGTTACAATACCAACACAATTTCTATATCCATTGTTAAGAAACATATATTATTTGATCTTGCGCATGGCAAGTCCTGATCTACATATTTAGAAAGACTAACAAGTAAAACATCATCTATGTTTCTCAATAAGGCACCAAAAACCTAAGTCCATATTTTTACGTTCAAAGTCATCCTATTTACAGTTCATACATAGCTTCATCTTATGCCCCACAATGCCTTCAAGAAGCACCAAGTATCTACCATAAGGAAATATTCTTTTAAAAATGTTAAGAGATTTTCAAAATTAATAAGAGATTTATCATAGCTTAAAAAATTGATAGAGGATGCAAACCATTGGTCCTCTCATAAATAATCTGTGCAATATAATGATGGAATATGTACTAAATAAGGGAAATAGATGATACTTCATTAGTCCACATGACCATTTTCATCACAACTACAGGTCAACAACATGTCCTTTCTATGTGTTCTCCACGATCAAAACATGACTTCTATGTCTTCTCCACGATCAAAACATCGTCTGACAAGGAGAAGGTATGGTTATGATTCGAGCATAATATAAATCTAAATTTAAGACCACACGGACTATATCTATAAAGTTTTTTGTCATCTTAATCATAAACACCATCGTTGATAAACTCAGCATCGAAATAATAAACATTTAAAATGTCATAATTTCTATGGTGAATTTGTTTGATAGAAACATTCAAATTTTGAGGCATTTCAAAGTTATAATCTTTATACAATTTCTAAATTGAAATTTAGGGAGTTGTCTAAAAATATTACCTAAGTCACCGTGATTTCTCTTTCGTCCCATCGCAACTGAAGCCCAAAACCTCCCCCACTCTCCTTCCTAACCCTCCTCCGCAGAGGAGAAACCCACAGAGAGAGATGGAGCTGCGAGCTCCACTCTTTCCGACGTCTCCCTCCTCTCGGTCCCCATCGGAGCTCTCATGGTGCCCTCTCCCGAAGCATCCCGTTTTCCAGAGCCACGTCGAGGCCTACGGCTCCATCCCGACGCCCAGGGATGGCTCCCTGTGCTGCGGGGGCACGAACCTGGCGGCGTGGAACGCCTCCTCCTCCCGTCTCTACCTCTGGGACCCTCGCACCCTTTGCATTCATCGCCTATCGCTCCGCTTTGCCGACCCCTCGCCTGAGGAAGACGACGACACTGCCGCCGCAGCTGCTATCGAGGCTGCATCCCCTTCCGAGGTAAGCATAGCCTCTGCAAATTAAATTGCAAATCACAACATACGCACATACTGGAGAAGCTGAATTGTTGAATGTCGAATTGTCAGCCGTGCGTTCAATTGGGAGCAGACCACTGTAGCAGAGAGGACGATGTGAGAGGCGTGTGTACGAGTGAAAAATACGCAGATTTAAGAGGAGTGACAGGCATAAGAGGTGATGTAATTGTGATTCGACCACTTTATCCGAGAGAACTTATCCCTGAGTAAAAAAAGCCCCTTATCCCGGGATAATTAGGCTTTATCCAGCACTAATAGTGCAGCGACTTGGGTGAGTGATCACTGGTCACCTTGTTCTTGAGTAGGTAGGTGCGGAGACGTGGCTATATCAGTGGTGGGAATGTTCCTTGTTTGTTTGGATTGTTGCATTTGGGATTCACGATGTAGTAGTAGTTAAATAATATGCGGATCCAAGTCGTTTACATGCAGCGTTGGGATGAAATGGGAGATGTAGCACTTATTGGATTGGAAAGTGAGGAGAGGTGATGGTAGGGAAATTGTAGTGCATATAGAACTGATTTTCCCGTTAAATTTGGATACATCTACGTTGAAGTGTTGGGCTACTCTAATTCCAGGACATCCTTGTCTTGGGTGGGGTTGGGTTGGGGGGGGGGGCAGACCAGTTCATTTCATGAAAAGGAGAGGGACTCTAGGCATTAAAGAAGGATTTGGGGCTAACACACCATGAAATTAAGGGTTGAATTTTTTTTTGAGGGGGTGGGGGAGGGTGGTGGGTGGTTCTTTGGAACACGGTATTCTTTTAACTTCTACCTGAGAATGCAACTAGTAAATGGAACGTTGGAAACTATAATAATGTATACAAGCTTTAGTCATAGATAAATTCCATTTCCTCTTTCTTTAATACGTAAAAGTTCAGAAACTTGTTTTTTCTTTAATCTCGTGTCAACACTATTTTTTTATCCATCCTCTCCCTGTTTCCTTCACTCTGTCCATGTCTACTTTACTTTTTTTGAGCAAGTCTTGTTTCTAGAAATCTTGTGTTAGTTGTAGATTAAAACATGCATCTTATTTAGAACAAGTCCCGACAATATACTGGGTCTATGGCCAAGTAGGCCCAAGATGGAAATACCATAAATTATTAAACTCACTATTAGAGGCACCAGTACAACTTAAATCTTAGGAAGGTTGAAGTTAACTTGGGTTGTTGGATTATCTATCAACAGAAAACATTTCCGTCTATAGGTGGTTATATGGAGATTTTAAACTTTCTCCCATGTTAGGAGTCAGGATTTGAATCTTTGGAACTGGTAGTTGAGAGTAGGCTGAGATAAACAGTTATCATAACAGAAATATCTTCTTTTCATGCTTGGCATGCGTATAGCTTTTATATGCATATCTTAAAGTTGGCAAAAATTACAGATCTAAGAAAAAGGGCTTGCATACAGTTTCTTATGACATTGCTTCAAGAGATTTAATGGGTGAATTTAATGGGTAATGATATGTGAAAGAGGAGTGCAGATTTTGAATATTAACCTTACATGCCTGACAAAATTGCAACGTATGAGAGACCTAAAACTGTATATACTTTGACATCAGTATTCACATCAATGAATTTTGGATGGAGGAGGCTTCATCATCTGGGGGTTTCGGGATTCTTGTGGCTTGAAGGGAAGCGGGAGAAGCGATCGAGTGCTCTCGTCAGAAGGGAGAACACTTGTATAGGGTTGTGTGAGACGGAGAAAAGGCGTCAGTGAGGGCTAATGAAATTGGTGTTGTGAAGGAGAGGAAGGCTACCAAACATGAAGTGGAGAGGGAAGAGGAGGGCTGGACGTTTGTTTCCCATCGCAAATGATGCCAGCGGTATTACAGATGTGGGGATTGGTGGTCGAGTGCTCAATGCCTCCCCAATGTTTTGGCTATGGCTTGGAAGACCGTCAACAAGTTGTTTGTTTGATGTCTCGTAAGCATCATTGGAACTCGCCTCCGGTCATCGTTGTCTAACTGATGCCCAAACTTGGGTTGTGGATGCATTCATTAGTTCGTTCTTATGCCTCGATAGTTTGTGATATAAGGAAGGATGGTCTTTTGATTGGTGTATGCTGGGAAATATTTGTGATGTCGATTTGATTCTTGCAGTTCTCCAGCGACTCTTAGGAGGTTCTTTCTCAGGAGATGTGGTTTTGTTAGACTCGAAGACTTGCTGTGCTAGGGGTCTGTCTTCTAGGGAAGCCAATTGTTTGTTGCCATCCCATTGCTCGGATGGGGGAATTGAATGGTGTGTGCCTCACTTTACTCATAGAGAGGAGTTGCGTTTGATGTAGTCTGAAAATATCTGATTTTAGTTCAGTTGTAATTTTTTAGTTTGTAAAAAAAACTATGTCACAAACTTTGAATGCGTCTTTTGGGATAGTTGTATCTTTTGTGATGAAAGGTTGCTTCTTTTGATGGGTCAATTCCCTATATAAAGAAGGGATTTTTACCCAGCAGACCCTATAATCTTTGTCAATTACCTCACAACCTTTGAAACAACCTAATTCCTTCCTCACCCCTGCAAACTTGCTCCGTCTTACCCCACGATCCCTACCGTTAAATTGACACATCTAGAGTTAACTTCCTTGGGTTAAAAACGAGTTAATCTAACCAATGAACGATTGGACGGCTATAATTAACCAAGAGAAGAAAAAATAATCCTCCCTCCTTTAACAGCTTCCCTTCCCATTGCACCGTCTCTTCCATCTCTCCTCCCTCACGAGGGCACTGGCGTAGGCTGGAGGAGGTGGGCGCGAGGGATCAGGCTTCCATAGGCAGAGGGGAGGCGGTCGGCTTCCAGGGGGAGGGGGCTCGACCTGGACTGGAGGAGGTGGGGGGGGGGGCGACACTCAACCTGAAGGAGGTGGGGCTTTCAGGCGGCGGGTGGGTCGGGTTCTACCGAGGGGGGCTCGTCTGCAGGAGGTTGACGGTGGGTGAAGTCGGGTTCTGTGTCGATTCGGTTCCACGGGAGGGCCTTCGAGCAAGGTGGGGATATCGAGTAGGGGGAGGCGGGGGGGGGGGGGGCGTGTTCAGGCTGAAGGTGGAGGCTCGACCTGGGCGAGGCTGACGCGCTGTGGCTCGGGGTGGAGGGTGGAGGGGGCAGAGACGAGGTTCTGGAGGGTAGATCTGACATGGATGAGAGGGAGTGGCACTTATAGTAAATTTGATAAATAAAATGGGTATAATGTAAAAGAAGATAACAAAATCATGTTAGTTTTAACGGTCTAATGGATGGGGGTTAACCACAGTATCTGTAGGGTAAAAGTTAACGAGTTTATGGGGGTGAGGAAGGAATTAGATTGTTTCAAAGGTCGTAGAAGTAATTGACAAAGATTATAGGGTTTGCCGGGTAAAAATCCCTATAAAGAAACCTATTCTATGTAATGAGGAGGACATGAAATGAAGTAAAAGTTGAGTTGCCTTTGGCTTTATCCTTCTCCCCCCTTTGAATTTCTTTCTCCTTTCAGATCCTACAATCCAATTCTCCTCCCTTATCTTCTCCCTTCGCACGTAGCTTGGTGTACTCCTCCCTATCTCCTTATCCCAATTTCTTCTCTTCTCATCTCTCAACAATTCAAACAATTCTTCCCTAATTTTAGACCACATCAATTGGTATCAGAGCATGGCCTCTAAATCGTTCTCACGATTTAGTGACCCTATGAAGTGCACAAAGAAGATTGAAGAAGAAAGATTCTATCGTTCATCAACTTCTCAATGTAAATCCAGGAGTTCATCACATTATCATTCAAGAAGCCACCATGCATATTCAGAAATTGGAAGATCATTTTCAGATATTCGAAACTCATGTTCAAACATGCTGGGTACATTGAATGAAATACAAAGGTTGATACAAGAAATAAAAAGGTGCACAACAATGGAAAAGAGGAAGACAATATCAACATTCCTCTCTACAACTCTATCACCCATGTTTGTAATCGTTCAATGCCATCTTCAACCCTTCAGAATTCAGCAAATGCGATCCCAAGCAAATGCGATCCCAAGACAATCTCTCTCCTAGTCGCTCTAATCGGCATGTACTTCAAAGTGCTTGTACGTGCCCTAAAATCAAACTATCGCAACTTCATCACCGAACGGTGTTGCCTATGCATCGTGGCACTCCATGGCGACTCCTGTCCCCACCTCATATGGTGGTAGTTATCACTCTCGCCTCTTATCACATGCTACACCACTGCTCGCTGGCCATTATTCTTGCAACACTGCCTCTAGTTGTTGTTTCTGCATCTGCAACCAACAAGTCCGTTCGCTTCCCTCACCATCGGTTCTTGCAACCACATTGTCATCCTCGGCGGTCTTGGCAAAGCGGACTTCGATCCTGTTGGGAAAATAAGAGAACCTATTTATTCCCATCCGCCCTAGGCTCTCTTATATAGGAGAGTAGCCTATGGGTAAAATACATAGAGAGTCCAACAGAAAATAAAAATATAAGAAAAGTACAGAAGTGAAAAATATTTCTCTATACTCCCCTCAAGATGGAGCATAGATATTAATCATGCTCATCTTGGACGAACACTTCTGGAACGACCCTCGAAGTAGCGCCTTGGTGAAAATATCTGCAGTTTGATCCTCTGAGCTAACGTGGGATATAACAATAAACCCCTTCTGAATCTTGTCACGTATGAAGTGACAATCAACCTCAATGTGCTTGGTCCGTTCATGAAACGCTGAATTATTTGCAATGAATAGAGCTGCCTGATTGTCACATTTCAGAGCCATAGGAAGCGGGACTTCTATATATAGATCTGCAAGCACAGCCTTTATCCACATCATTTCTGTACTGACCTGAGCCATAGCCCTATATTCAGACTCAGCACTGGGCCTTGCCATAACCGTTTGCTTCTTGCTTCTCCATGAGACTAGAGAATCTCCAACATACACTACAAACCCAATGGTGGACTTCCTATCCTTGGGGCATCCTGCATAATCTGCATCTGCACAAGCTGATATAGTAACCTCCTTGCCTTTCTTAAACAACAGGCCCGCACCTGGAGATGACTTAAGATACCTAAGTATCATATGTATAGCATCCATGTGTACCTGACGTGGTTGCTCCTTAAACTGGCTCATTCGACTCACAACAAAGGAGATATCAGACCTGGTAATAGTAACATAGAGAAGTTTGCCCACCAGTTCTCTGTATCTTCTCTTGTCCACCTCATCAGTATCATCATCTTATAATTTCATACTGGGATCCATAGGTGTAGTGACAGGTCGGCAACCAAGCATTCCTGTTTCACTCAACAGGTCAGTGACATATTTCCTCCGAGTCATTACCAACCCATGAGAATTTCTGGCAAACTCTAGTCCCAGAAAATATCTAAGAACCCCAAGGTCCTTGGCGACGAATTCACGTCCTAGCATTTCTTCTGCCCCCTGGATTCCCTATTCATCATCACCTGTAATCAGAATATCGTCTACATACACCATAATAGCAATGATACCTCTAGGTGTCTTCTGCACAAATAGGGAATGATCAGCATTAGAACGTATGTACCCCTGTTTCTCAAACAGGTCTGAGAGCTTCTGGAACCAAGCTCTGGGGCTCTGCTTAAGGCCATAGATAGCCTTATGAAGTCTGCACACCGTAGGACACTCCCCCTCAACAACAAAACCAGGTGGCTGTTGCATGTAGACTTCCTCCTGTAAGTCACCGTATAGGAATGCATTCTTCACATCTAACTGGTAGAGCGGCCAATCACGAGTAACTGCAACAGAAAGGAGAATCCGCAAAGTGGAATGACGAGCAACCGACGAGAATGTATCCAGATAAGCCACCCCATATGTTTGTGTGAAGCCACGAGCAACAAGGCGAGCCTTGTATCTGTCAATACTGCCGTCTGCCTTCTGCTTAACTGTAAAGACCCACTTGCAGCTAATTGGAGATACATCAGGAGGTGCGGGAACAAGACTCCATGTGCCTCTTGACTGAAGAGCGGCCATTTCTTCTTCCATGGCCAAGCACCATCGACTGTCTTTCAGTGCATCTTGATAATTCCGTGGAATATCCACTGCTGATAATGCAATAACAAAGTTCCTGAATTCTCCAGTGAGACGGTCAAATGACACAGAAGATGCTATAGGATATGACGCGCAGCTCCGCTTCTGCTTTCGTAGAGCAATAGGTACATGTAAATCATCTGTCTCCTCAGCTGGCCTCTGTAAACCCTCCTGCTCAGGAAAATCATCAGATCCATCAATAGTAATATTTTCAGAATATACCTCAGGCGAGCTGGATGACGAGCGGTGACCATGAGCAGAAGTAGGCCTACGGGTATAGTGGAATGGTAGTGGTGAGACATGCACCGTGACTGGAGGTGGTGGTGGAGATGGTGGTGGTGGTAACGGTTCTGATGGAGATAATGGTGGTGGCGGCATGTATATAGCATCAGTAGTGTCAGTAGTGTCAGAGGGAACCCGCTGATCACCTGTAGACGAGAAGTACATAATAGATTCGAAAAAGGTAACATCCGCACTGACTAAATACCGCCTTCGCAATGGATCATAACACTGTACCCCTTCTGCGTCCTGGAGTACCCGACAAAGACACACTTGACAGCCCTAGGAGAGAGCTTGTCAGTCCCGGGAGACAACTGGTGAACAAAGGCGACCGAGCCAAACACGCGAGGAGTAAGGGAGAACAATTCTTTGTCAGGGAAAATAAGAGAGAATGGAATCTTCTTACCTAAGATGGATGACGGCATTCGATTAATAAGATAGCACGCCGTAAGAACGGCATCCCCCCAAAAAGAATGAGGAGCATTACTCTGTATGAGAAGTGACCTGGTGATATCAAGTAAGTGACAGTGTTTCCTTTCAGCAACCTCATTCTGTTGGGAAGTATAGGCACAAGATGTTTGGTGGATAATTCCTTGAGATGAAAAATAACTGGATAGGGTATGAGTGCAGAATTCCAGTGCATTATCATTTCTCACAATTTTAACAGATGCAGAAAAGATATTACGAACTTCATTAATGAAATTGATGATAATATTCCCCGCTTCAGATTTATTCTTTAACAGAAACACCCATGACACACAAGAGAAATCATCCACAATAACTATATAAAACCTATGTCCCTGATGATCAGGAACACGGCTAGGACCCCATATATCGACATGGAATAGCTCAAATTGGAGGTACTACTCCGACGCTGACGACTGGGAAACGTAGACCTGTGATGTTTTCCCAACTGACAAGCTTCACATTGAATGGACGTGTGAGGTGAAACCTGGGGTAGCATATGACGAAGCTTCTGAAGCGGTAGGTGTCTAAAGCGCAGGTGCCACAGTAATGAGGAGGTTCCGGCAGGTAGAGATGAGGTTCCATCATAAGGAGTCTGACTAAGGCGATAGAGGCCGCCTTGCTCATAGCCACGCCCAATCACGTTGTCCGTAAGGATGTCCTGAAAAACAAGAGATGATGGATCAAAAATTGCTCGACAATGTAAATCCTTTGTATGTTGGCTAATGGACAACAAATTCATCGAAAAATCAGGTGCATGTAACACGTTCTTGAGATGCATGGATGGTGTCAATCTAATCTCCCCCTGACCAGTAATTGGGGAACGTGTCCCATTAGCAATAACTACTGTACGGTCTGGAGAAACCTGTATGTATCCTGTAAGTAGACCTTGATCACCACACATATGATGTGTGGCACCCGAGTCCGTAATCCACTCTAAAGTATCTGATCCACTACTGCTAGTGAATGCATAGGTGCTACCTGACGTACTGGTGGAAGCAGATGCAGATGCGACAACGTCGGTATGACTCTCAGAAGTAGATGCTGATGTTGCGGGACCAGATGGAGAAATGATGCCCCTCAGACGGGCTACAAGATCATCAAAGCGCTGATCCATAGATGACGCGGCTGGGGGCTCGATTTGTTCAGCGACTCGTGTAGAAACTGGAAAACCATGCTTAGAATAGCATGTGTCCTCGGTATGTCCAGAACGATGGAAAAAGGTACATGATGGTCGAGTGCGGCCTCCTCTACCGCGAGGTCCACGGCCACAGAACTGATGATGACCTTCTCGACCTCGATTTGCTGCCGTGGCTGAGGCTGTTGGATTCGTAGCAGACGAAGGAACAGTGATACGACTCAGCCTATGAAATGCCTCCTCCATAGGAGGAATAGTAGAGTCCGCCATGATCTGGGAACGTGCTGCCTCGTATTCAGGATCAAGGACAGCAAGAAAAACACCCACCATAGTAGCATTCCGATAGGTCTTCTGTTGCTATGGAGTGGCTGTTAGAGGCATGAAGCTATAAAGCTTCTCAAACATTCCCCGTAAGGAAGTATACAACGAGTGTAGAGGGCCGTCCATTCTGCTTGATAGTAAATATGCCATGCTGGAGTTGCAGAATCTTTGTCTCATTCTTTGCCTGAGAATATGTAGCAGCCAGAATATCCCACATTGCTTTTGCAGTGGGCTGATGAAGAATATCATTGGCAATCTCAATTGCCAGGGTTCCAGATAGCCAAACCTTGGCATATGCATCATCTGCCTCCCATGAGGCATTGACCCCACTCTTCTCAGCAGGCTCTTCTTCAGTATGAATGTGTTTCTTACTGGTTGACTTCATCATACTCATGAAATGCATTGCCCACAGTTCATAATTTGAACCATCCATCTTCACAATCGACGCTGGACCTCTGAAGGCGCCTATAGACGGGATGTCTGCCTTGCTCTCTGACATAGTGATAACGGAAGACTGGGATAGTAGACTGAAGGTATGATCGTCTACACGGACATTAACGGGTTTAGTTGCATGTGTAGACTCAAGCAACCAAACCCAATACTTTGGAGAAGCGCACGCCTTGCGAGTTCTGAGATCACGCCCACGCACTTGATTTAGGGTTTTCGCGTGCATGGAAGTCGAGACCTTTAGAAGGTCATGCACAGGGGAAGATCACTGGGCACGCGAAGATCACACGCACAGGACATGATCACGCACAGGGGAAACACGCTGGGCACGCGCACAGATCTTGCGCAAGTGCGCAGTGCGCACAGATCACGCTCAACCGCACGATGCACGCAGCACACAACGCACACCGCGATTGATGCGCACATCACTGTGTGCGAGATCGGAGGCGCACAACGCATGATGCGTGAAGGAGGGCATGGGCACGAGATCGGAGGCGGAGGCGCGAGACCAAAGGTGCGCGAGGGGGGGCTCGAAGGTGGGGCTAGGGTTAGGGTTTTGGCTCGAGAACTCCGGTCTAGTACCGTCGCTCTGATACCATGTTGGGAAAATAAGAGAACCTATTTATTCCATCCGCCCTAGGCTCTCTTATATAGGAGAGTAGCCTATGGCTAAAATACATAGAGAGTCCAACAGAAAATAAAAATATAAGAAAAGTAGAGAAGTGAATAATATATCTCTACAGATCCGTCTACCTCTTGCACCTCTGTTGGCTGCAAGTACCATCAAGAGCCCTCTTTTGTTGATGGAGTTCACACCCTCGTGGAAATTAGTTATGGGTACATTTTCAAGAAAACCCATTGCGCCATCTCTTTTTGTGAAAGGTCACATGTCCTGAAGCATTTACGTAGATTTTCCTATATTCTGCATTTAAAGGAGAGCATAATTATACGGTCCAATTTCAAGAACCAGCCCAGGATTCCAGTAATCATAGGGAGAACCTTGATGAAAAGGAAAATGATTGCCGACTCTCAACATATTATTCAATCAGCCCGTGATCATCCTCAAATGTTGAAAAATAAATCCTGATTCTAAATATGTGCAAACAGCTCCATCATCCCGGTATTTTTCATATGGTCCTAATGTTTTGCAAACTTTCATGAAAACCAATATAAGGAAAGAATCTCATGGAAGCATTCCAGTTCTAAAGTTCTCATGAAGGTTCCAGATATTTAAAGACTGCACTGAAACCCATAGGCAGGCAAGACATTCCAGTAAGTGTCAAAATGTGTCCAACAGACGAGGATCAACATTTTCAAACAACTCATCGGGAGATGAGTTTTTCAAAGCGAAGGAGAATTGACGCAGTTTGAAAATATCTGATTATAGTTCTATTGTATTTTATTTTTGTTTCTAAAAAAATCAAGTCACAAACTTTGAATGTGTCCTTTGGGATAGTTTTGTCTTTTGGGATGAAAGGATGCTTCTTTTGACGGGTCTCTTCTTTATATAAAGAACCCAATTCTATGTATTGGGGAGGACATGAAATGAAGTAAATGTTGAGTATCCTTTGGCTTTATCCTTCTTTTCCCTTTGCATTTCTTTCTCCTCTCAAATCCTCCAATCCAATTCTCCTCCCTCATCTTTTCCCTTCCCACGCAGCTTGGCATGCCCCTCCCTATCCCCTTATCCCAATTTTTTCTCTTCTCTCCTCTCAACAATTCTTCCCTTATTTTAAATAGTATCAACGTTCCTCGTTGAAGATTTTTTGAATCTACAATGTCCCGTTCCTCTCTCGTACGATTGAGGCATTGAGATCGACTCTGTGGGAGTTTGGTGTGATTTTAAGGTTCTTATCCATGGTCAACTACTTGGATCTAATCCAAAGGTCACCATCGTTGTCGTGGAAGGCTTGAAAACCCTAGCCTCAAAGTCATACTGCTCATTGAAGGTGGATCGAGCTTGCTTCCGTTTGCTAGTCTAGGTGATTCCTCCACCGCTGTTGTTTGGTGCTTGTTTAGGGAGTCAAGGTTGCAAGCTTGGTGTAGGTTGTCTCACCAGTGGAGCGTGCTTTGGCAGAGGGAACAATCGTTTCGGTGACAAGTTTTGCGAAGGCAAATATGGAAGCACAATCCTTAAGGGAGAAGATCATGGAATGGTCAATTTTCAAATTTGAAAAAGAGGCAAAACTTGGAAAGTGTTCCGTATCTTGCGCCGGTGAATCGAGATCTCAGAAAGTTTCCTTCACAGTCACGATGGTGGATCTTAGGGTTTTACCTAGACCTATTTTTGGTGTCGTTGGACCCCATGTTGGGATTCCGTGAATCCGACTTTCCTTGGCTCATTATTGGAGCATCCGACTAGTCGACTTGATGATGCTAATGTCACTAGATCCGAGAAGCATACTGATACCCAACCCGATTGTTTTATTGCGCCAGGTTTCGCTCTTATTGTGTCTGAGCTCGAGCTTGCTTCATCGTTGCCGCCAAAACCTGTTGCTTTCTTGGAGGATCCAAATCCCAGTTCAAATGGTATTCAAGATGGGACCGTGATGAATCTTAGATTCATCATCTTATTATTGAGATCTTAATCATTTATCTAAATTAAATCCACAAATAAACCCATTAATTCAATTAAATTAACAATATATACTATGCATATTAATAATGCTAATTAATCTAAACAAATAAAAGACCAATTCATCTTGCTTCATCGTTGCCGCCAAAACCTGTTGCTTTCTTGGAGGATCCAAATCCCAGTTCAAATGGTATTCAAGATGGGACTTGATGAATCTTAGATTCATCATCTTATTATTGAGATCTTAATCATTTATCTAAATTAAATCCACAAATAAACCCATTAATTCAATTAAATTAACAATATATACTATTCATATAAATAAAAGACCAATTCATCTTGTACATATTCCATTATGTGTTCCTATATTTTTATGTGTTTTCTATTATTTAATAAAAATCCCAAATATAGTCTTATCAAAAATACCAAAAAATAAGGAAAAAAGTAGAAAATACCTACACAAATATTATTATGTGCATATGATGTATTTTGGTTTTACGTTTTGCATGAAATCTGCAGGTCTTTAAGAGACATGTTGAACATTTTTTATTTTGACTTCATTTTCTATTTATCATCGACTTTTCTTTCAAATTTTACAATTGAAATTTTCTTATTGGGCCACGTGACCGCCTCGCCAGTGTCGCCACTCAACCCGGCTCTTTAATCCGTTCTGCCATCCATCTCAGCCATCCGATCATGTGATCAGACAACCATCCATTGCCCATCTCCGTCTCTTCCGAGAGACTGGAACGTCTGATCAGATAGATTAGACGGTCCAATCTAGTCATCACCTGCCTCAATCTTAACTTTGTGGTCAAACGATTAGACGACTCTCCATCATCGTCAACCTCCACCTGCTCCCCTTCATATGCAACAACTCTCTCACTGGCGGTTCTTTGCTGATTAACTCCTGTATCTCCACGTGTTCTCTCATCCCCTCTATGGTGGCCATCGATAGCTTGTTCTTCCTTCTTCTTCGTCAACCCCTCTATTAAATTATTCTAGCTTCATTCTTCATGTCAAAATAGGTAAATTAATTCCTATGTAATATAATTCCTTTTAAGATGAATTTTGAATTACTTTAAATTATTAAAGCTCTCATTGAAATAGGAATATGCGCTCATGTGACTAATGATATAGGTGTGCTATTTAATATTGAGTTATCTCCCATTTAGAATCTTCATTGTGCATTAATCATAGAATTAATTGTTGTAGACCAATTTAATGTAGTTGTGCATTTAATTCAGGACCTCTTTTGCGAGTTTCATTTGTATTTGTCTCACATTGCGTAGCAGTCATTCTGTTGCATTATATTCATCATTTAAAAAAGATAAATAATGCATGCATTTGCACCTTGATTGTAAGTTCATTGAATTCAATAAAATAGATATTTAACCTAGGTTAGATAACTTAATCGTATGTGTCCCTATGTTCGATCATGGACTTGGCCATTATAAATTAAAGTCACGCTCTCTCCACCAATACATTTTAAGTGTAGCTATGAATAACTTGTTATTTACTCATACTGCAATTTGACCGCTTTATAGTAGCGAATTAGCAAATTATCAGACTCCCGATCCCCTGTCGTGGTCCCTTTTCAAGAAGCTCCGGTGCCACTTGAAGGCCCCCTTTGAGTGAGAAACCTTGACCAAGTGACATGTGAACTGGAGATTGCCTACGAGTCGAGGCTCATCCCCGAAGCTTGCACTTTAGTTAGACCCAATTGATTGCGATGTACGTGCCTCCTCATCCACCTCTTCTGCTTTGGGGAGGGGTAATTGCAGAAAAATGGAAAGATATAGAAATAGAAAGCGATCTGCTGCTTTTGTGACACGGAATTTGATTATTTCTGCACATAAGTCTCTTGTGGCTCATGTAGCGGGTGTGGTTTCAACCTAGGGGCGAATCAGGGTTTTGAATGAAAGTTTTTACCTGTGATGTGAGAGGTCTGGGTAACCAGGAGAAATGATCTATTAATGCACTTTTGAGGGACTAGGGGAGTGATATTATTTTGTTGCAAGAAACAAAACTCGTTGCTTTTTTGAATTTTCTGTGGAACTTTTGGGGGTTGACTCTTTGTCGGATTTCATAATGATTGCGGCTAATGGAAGTGCATGGGAACTACCATTGCTTGGAAGGATTCTCATTTTTTGTTTATCTCGAAGCTTATGGGCATACATGTTCAAAATTTTCTTTTAGAAAACCCAAGATCTGATCCACATTTGGTTATTTCATGTGGTTGCAGACCTTGTTTACCGGTGCAAAGAGTGGAGCTCTGGACGAAGCTTTGTGACGTGAGAAGACTTTATATTGGAGAGACTCGGCTCATAGGGGGTGATTTTGATGTACGTCTACTCTCTTTAGATCGCCCTCGTCTTCGTGGTGGTTAGGATTTGGGTTCTGTCGACTTTGTCGAGCTGATTGATGATCTGCAACTGTAGGTGGTTGTTGTGTCAGATACAAGGTTTACTTGGAGGAAATCTGGTTCCCACTCTTGGATTGACCGGTTTCTTACATCATCAGATCTCATGTACTTGTTCCCTTGGTCAACAACATCTTCAAGACCGTGATCCAGTAATGACCGTGCTCCTTTAGTTTAGGACTTTGGAGACGATTCAACACTATGGGGTTTCTTCAGGTTTGAGCATGATTTGGTCTAGGAGGAGAATATCAAAAACCTGGTCTAGGACCATTGGACCTCTACGAAGTGTTCGGAGTCCGTTGCTGTGCGTATAGTGCAGAAGTTGGGTTCACTGTGAACGAGACACTACATGTTTAAGGAGGTTAGAGAGACTAGAATAACACGTTTGGTGGAAGTAGGAGCAGAGGCGTGTAGCCTTGACAAGTTAGAAGATGATAGAGAGTTGTTGTGGATGAACTAAGAGAGAGTGCGCCATCTCAAAAGGTAATCATGATTGAAGATAAAAAATGTGTTGTCGAATGGAAGTAGAGTCGCGACAAACATGACTGAAAGAAGGTGATACAATTCCAAGTACTTCCATAGGTTGTCTAGTCTGCATCGTGGTGATTGGTAGAAGGGTCAATAATGACCGAGATATGGGTTGTCAATTACGGAGTATTTTCATGCTCGAAGAGTTGATGCTCGACCATGGAGGTGGACTGGCTTTGGGACGATGCGTCTATCTGTCTAACATGTGAACCATCTAGTTCATTTTATGATGGAGGTTAAAGCCGTTGTCTGGAATCTGAATGCTGACGGTGTGCCAGGAGTTGATGGCATCATTATTTTTTTTCGATTAGCAAGTTGTTCGTTGGAGAGAGCATTCCGATAAATGTGGCAAGATGACCATTCTTGTAACATATAATTGACGAGATTATGGCAACACGACGGTAAGAGGAATCTTCAACCCCTATGAGATCATTAATAAATATCTCCGCATGGAGAAGGAGTAGTTTATAAATACATTGTCGAGTTGAAAAAGCAATTGCTGGAGTATGAGGTGGCCCTCATGTGTAATGAGTGGATGATTTTTACAAGGAAGCAAATGAACTTCCTTGTATAATCTGATAGGAAGATGATGTTTCTCAATTATGTGGATGCATCTCTACATATGAATGACCACAAGTACATATACATGCTCTTGGTTGAAGATGTCATCAAGGAGGCCAGACCGAAGAACATCTTGGAGGTGGTGACTAGGGCTGTCTGAAAATTCTCAAGTTCGATATTTGCTCAAATTCGACTAGTTAAAAGTTCGATTCATATTCAATTTAACAATAAACAAATTGAACCTGAACACAAGTTTAGGCTCGATTAAATAAACGAACCAAATCTCAAACCCATAGGTTTACTCAGGTTCGGTTCATTAAAAGTTCAATAATATATATATATATATGTATATCTGTGTGTGTATGTATGTGTATATATGTATATATAATATGGAGGAAAGGGTTGCTGACTTGCTTCTCTCCAAGATTGGATGAGAAAGTTCCTTAGCTTCGAGAAAAAAATCTGGAGGGTTGGAAGATGATGTGGCTGATAAGGGCTCGACTTGATTCAAATCGAAACCAATATCAGCTGGAGATGACGACGACGAGGGTGATCGTGACGTAGTTCATGAGACTTCTGATGAAATAATATATTATAGTGAAGAACATACTAGTGGACGGGGACATATATGACCAAGGGCTACAAGCATGACAAGAATCTATAAGACAACACACCTACATACACGACGACTATATTTACAATCCTACATGAGGTTTTGATACTGTAGATGATCATCCATATTTTACGTACCCATATCCGTACGCGTCATAACCATAGCCACAACATCATCGGGAGGACAAAGTGATGGAAGATATGATATCTTCAGTTGGTTCCATGCGAGTTGTAGAAGACTCAATGTTGGGTAGTGGATTCAATGGGGCTAGGTCAAGCCCTGGAGGTTATGAGGCTACATTAAGCTGCTATGTTGGCGGTAGATCATAATGAATCATATGATTTTGGATACCTGTGGGCAATCACCAATTGAATTATATTGTTTCTTCCCTCTTCATGGTTATAATAGTGGTAGGATTGGTAGCTATGGACCATGGTAATTTCGTGTCATTATCACAACGTGGTGTGGGATATGGGATACTTCTAGTTTTTTACCTCGTAGTTGCTCTGACTCAACCTCTATAGATGCTTTCTCCTCCTAGTCCATCAATTGCGTCGCGTGGTTCTAAAGCTAATTCTTCCTTGCGTCGACCTCCTCACGATTGTACCTCTCTAGAAAAAAATATCCTCGTATTGGTTTCATTGCACATTATATGCATAGTATCTCATGAACTACAAGGCTATGCATATCTATATGGCATGAGGGAATTAAATAGAATATGAAGACATGGTGAGAATATAGAGAGGAGAGAGCAAACATAACAAACAAATCCACCGTACTTTTCTTGGTTCTTCCAATTCTTCCTACTCTTAATTACTTGGTATATGAGTTAGTTTTATTTTTTCATACCTTGTGATTTATGAGTTGTATTTGGATTGTTATTTTAACTTCTCTATTCATGAATACTTCTAATTTTTAATTGCATGCCTTAAACATTCCGTATATCAGCCTATCAAGCCATCACCGGTGCAATGTAAATGTCAAAACCATATAAATATTGTACCTAGGCCTATATTTTAGGAAATAAGTGTATATTCCTATCTTATTTATTTCTAAAATACAATAGAATCCTTAATTTAAAAAAAACACATAATTCGTACGCATTTTCTCCAGTTTTTGCTGATTTGAGTGAATTATCGATGACATGCCATTTCCTCGTGTTGGTGAAATGCCAGCAATGGTTTTTAAAAACGCACCTCGAGGCACTGAGGTGTACCCGTCAAGGTGGTTTTCCACAAAAAGCACCTCGAGACTATCACCTCAGTCAACTTGGGTGATGCGTATGCCTAAAAATCTGATGCGGTGAGGTGCCCATGCGGCGCCACCTCAGTTTTGCTTAGGGCCATGTGGGTTTTCTACTTGTTCTTCTCTCATTTTTGTTAAGATTATCCTGCCAATGATTTTTATATGTTAGTTTTGGTGTGCTATTATGAGCTTTATCTGTTAGTTGATTTGAAGTCTCTTGCAATATTAGTTTTTAGTTTGAAGACTTAAAATATATCAATTATTTCCCTCCGAGTACATTCCTCTCTTGCTTATATGCTAGCTTGTTCATCTAATTACTATTTATCTTGATTCCATATACATGATATCTATAACTATAAGTTGTATTTGTTCTTCTAGTGGTTTTTATAACATTTGCTATGTTAGTGTATAGAATCTATAAATGCAATCGCTATATCATCAGATATGTCATTACTAGTTATGTGAATAACTTAAGCTTATGTTTATAGTGCTTGTTCAACTTGTAGATGTTTTAATCATGGTTTTGAAGCTTGTGTTTTTATATTCTTTTCATTATCCTACTAATAATTTTATTTAAAGTTTGTTGTACTTATGTTCGTTTTTTTTTCAAATGCAAAGAAGGGGGAAACACACTCGGGTGTCTGCCCCAATTATATTAAAAAGTATGTTTCAGATGGCTTACAGAAGCCATGACTCGAGGAGAGTTGTGACATGTGAAGTTACATTATCCATGAGAGCTAGACACAATACTATTCCTAGATCGCTACAATGCCAAAGAATCACTAGTGGAAGGAGCTCATGTTTGGGTATTTGCTTTGCTAAATGTAGAGATTCTCCAAAAGTATCCGAGTTCTACAGATTCACCCAATCTAAACCAAGCTTAGGCCAAACAATGGATGACAATACGCATTTGAAAAAGAGATGTTCCATCGTCTCAATTTCTACGTCACATAGGTGGCACAAATTTGATACACTTGCAAAGAGTCTTTCATAGCGGTCTCTTGTCATGATGCGCTTTCGTCTAAGTAGCCATAGCAAAATGCTAATTTTGCTTGGAAGCTTTAGGCCCTAGATTAAATTGCAATCTTGAATTAGAGAGCCCATTATAGGGGGAGAAGGTTTGTCCATTGCTCTGTAAGCACGTTTCACTGAGAACATTTTGTCTTTCCAGATCCAGTGATCTCTACTATCAGTCGGTCCGTCTATGTCACTCAGGAATTCCAGAAGACGGAGGTGGTCCTCTAAATGTTGATCCAGAAAATCTGTATGGAATGAGGGCATCCAACTCCCATCAGACAACAATCTTTGACCCTTGCTTCTTGATCCACTGTTGGAGCAAAGAGATGCGGGAAATGTGTAGCCTACGTGCCACTACATATCTAGATACCTGACCAGAAAGTGAAGGATGAACCCATTGCCAAGAACTTGGCGAAAGAAGTCGTGGAATTTTGGCGCTACTGATCTTATTCCTTTCCAAAAGGCTGATGGAAAGAACGAAGGAAGAACGAAAATGTTGTAGGACTTCTGGATGCCGTATATACGATAAACAAGTCTGGAGCAAAGATCTTCGTCTCTGCCCCAAATAATGTTAACCCACTTCATAGGAAGAGTCTCATTCATTATCTCTAGGCGGGAGATCCCGAGGCCACCTGCTGACTTTGGTAGCATAACCCATTTCCCAATCTGGAAGATGACTTCTTGAAACATCTTTGCTTGACTTGCTCCAAAAAAATCTACGTATGATTGTCTCCAGCTGACGACGAATCCCATGTCATGGGAGGCATGAGGACATACAAAACAGTTGAATTGTCGAAAGAACGACCTTTATAAGCCCCAAGCGTCCATTTCGTGATCGTATGGCTGCCTTCCAGCATGCCGACTTTCTCTCCATCTTCTCAACTATAGGAAGCCAATCAGACATTTTAAGCCTACCACTATCAAAGGTAAACTTAGGTAATGGATTGACAAAGACCCACTTTCCGTACCCAGCTCTACACTACATGCTTGTGCCTCCAACTACATGCTTGTGCCTCCACTTTTGACATATTAAACGTGATGGCGATAGATTAACTATAATTGACAACTAGCCTTGAAAACTCCTCAAAAATCTCGAGCATTGTAGCCATCTCTCTAGCTTCTTCTTTACCTCCTTCAATGAAAAAGATCGTGTCATCTGTGTGCTGTTGAAGAGGGATATGGACATCATCAAGTGAAAAGCCTGTAGTGACACCATGATGCACCACATGGCTGACCATACAAGATAAGGCGTTGGCAGCGATAACAAATAACATAGGAGCTATGGGGTAGCTCTGTCTCATACCCTGTTGCGGTTGGAAGAACCCATCCTCAAGTCGACCTTTTACTAGTATCGAGTATGACGCCATGGTCACCTCACACTATGCTTCATCCATGATATCCAAATGTCTGGTAAACCCTATTTTGAGAATGCCACCCAAAGAAATCACCAGTTGACTGTATCATAGGCTTTGGAAAGTACACTTTCCAAAGAATGCCTTTCACTCTGGCGGCTGATAGAAATGCTTGTGTCGCCTCTTGCTGGTCTGATGGTAGTTGGTTCCCGGCTTTTTCTTCTAATTTTTCTGATCAAAGACTCGAGGACTTTCTCACCTTGCTGGACTCTATTAAGGATATATGTCGTCCTACTGAGGGGAGAGATCACTGGGCCTGGCGGGGGGGGGGGGGGGGGCGTTCTCGGCGAAGAAGGCTTATGGGGCGATCTGTAGGCCCCCGCCCTCGTGTTCGGAGATTATGGTTCGTGACTGCGGTTTCTTCTGGGGTGTAAGGCTCCCTGAACGGATTGAATTCTTCCTTTGGCTTTTTCGTAGACAAAGGTTGATGACGAGAGATCGTTGCACTAGACTACTTGGCAATGTCTCTGATAGGTGCTTTTTGTGCGATAATGCGGTGGAGTCCCTTGAGCACCTCTTCTTCTCATGCCCTAAGGTGACAGGGTTCTTGGAGGAAGCAACTATGGCTTGGGTTTGCACTTCTGACTTGGCGTCCTTCTGTGGTTCGTTGGTGGCCAACAAAGATAGGGAGAGGCGGGCGATCCTTAGCCCTGTGGCAACTTTGTGGGCGGTTTGGCTGGGCAGAAATGCGACTCTTTTTTTGGGACAATGCTTTTACAAGGAAAACGTGGAGTTGCACTGTGCGCGCTTACTTGATGATTGGGTGTTGTAATGGCTTCCTTTATGTGGTTTTTATCGTTACCTTTGTAAACTACCTGTTTACCTTCTTTTTATTAATAAATTGGGGCGAACACCGCTGATAGTCTCCCCCTGTCTTTTGGCCTTAAAAAATGCCTTTCACGTGACGCCTTTGCCAATCAGCAATGATCTCCATGACCGTTGCCAAGCTATCACCTATCTTCCTACCAGATACAAACACTGACTAGAGAGGTGAGATAATATAATCCATAATCATGTTAAGCATGTTCACTAAAACCTTAGAAACCACCAAGTATACATCATTAGAAATAGCAATAAGGCAGTAATCCTCGTCCCTCTCAGACACCTCCTTCTTTGCCCTTTGGTAGGAGGAATATAATGGCCTACCTCTAGCAAACTCTTCAACGACCTCACAACTTCCCTACCTACTAAAGACTAAAACTCACGAAAGAAGAAAATAGGGAGGCCATCGGGCCTTGATGCATTGTCTGCATCAAGACTCTAGACTACAACTTTCACCTCCTTCATTATACAGCTAAGCACCAAACTGTTTGCATGCTGTTGAGAGAGAAGCATCGCCCCCGAGCCAATTCATCCCCATGCTCTGTCAACAAAGTGATGCGGAAGGTCATTGAGGTGATCCGCGATTGCCCATCTCCCTATCACCTCCACTCTTCTACCATTCACTACTATAGATCGAATAATATTATGGCGTCTTTTTTCGCTAACAAATATATGGAAATAAGCTGTATTCACATCCCTTTCCTTTAGCCAAGTAGTTCGTGACTACTACTTCCATTCAAGAGTTTGTCTTTTGTCCTCAGAAGCAATAATCTTTTGTGCCACTTCTCTAAGCTCATGCTCCACCAGATCTCTAACGTCTTCTAGCCCATTAGGTCTAGAAATACCAGATTCCGCCTTCGTACTAAGAGCTCTTCTCACACCTCTAATCTCTTTCTTGTACATACGGAGTCTGATACACAATGTAGTCAGCTTTGGACCAAACGTGTGGCTGCGGATCTCGAACTTACCGTGGCTGACCAATGGCTAGAGACCAATTCTCTGAAATTGTCCTCCTAGAGCCAAACACGCTCAAACCTGAAGAAACCCGAGGCAACACAACATCATCGGATTTCCAGACCCATGGAGTATGGTCCAATCTTGATCAGGGTCTAGAAGAAGAGGTCGAAAGTGGAAAAGCCTCAAGGAGTTCGCAAGATGCCATGAATCTATCTATATCCAATCGTCAGCCAAAGTTCCTCCATGTATAGCTAGTATTAGAAGTATCAACCACTTCGTAGCTGCAGTCAATCAATGGAAAGTAGTGTAACATTGAAATATCCCCCAATAAGGCAGGCCACACCGGGGAAAAGAGTTATGGCATCTTGAAGATCCACCCTCAACTCCGACCTCTATGTCGATAAATACGAGTCGTATATACAAGAGAGCAACATGTATGTTCTTGAATTAAGGTTCTCAAGTCGAACATTCAAAACATGCCTACCCTTAACTTCAGAGAGAAAAGTAAACATGGAAGCATTCCACACAACTATCACTCCCGTTGCACTACCCACATGATGAATTTCCTGAAATCACCGAGTCAACCCCCAACATGCTCCACACGAAGTTAGAACAAGACGAACGTTTTATTTCCAGCAACAAAACAACATCGCAACACCACTCTTTAAGATGTGTTCCAATCGATCTTTTTTCTTGGTCACCCGGGCATCTCACATCATGTTCGAGTGACCCATTTTCTCTGAGTTCTCTAGATAGTTACTTAGTGCAGCCTCCATCTCCAACGATCGTGAGCTCTAATACTAATATATCCATTGCTTTCTTCAGTGATTGTGAACTCCATGACATATATTTGCCACGACTTTTTCCAACGATAGTGAACTTCGGTATGAGTTCCTACCAAGGTTCCTTGTAAGAGTGACCTATTTCTCATATCTATGTATGGATATTCCCACGACGCTCTTTGTTTGGCCCTTCAACCCTATAAGTAGGTTAGCGGAGGAGACTTATTCCAGTACCGTTGACTATGACAAATGTAGATAAGAGCACACGAGCCAGTCATCGATGCAGATTTTCTCTACGGATTATCGTGCTCACTCCAGTTCTCCAGTTCCTCCTTGCCATCATGATATGAGAAGCAACGTTCTCAGGGAACCAATAGAGTTCGCATTGAGTTGATATTGTCTGTAGTATCTTATATTCAATTAGTAAGTGCATTCTTTCTATTTGCCCAAGCTGAGCATTACAAGCTTCAGCTTGAGGGGGTTTGTTGGAGTATGCGTCTAGATGTGTAATTAGATCCCCCAAGATCCAATTATGACATGAACTCATGTTTAGCTCATGTCTGAGTGAGACTTGGTCATATTGGTAGGGCTATATAAGAAACCCCGTATGAATTCATTAAGAGAAAACATAATTAGATATCAGCCTTGTGAGGCTTTCTCCTGTTGTTTCATCCCACTTCTTAGGGAATAGAATTCCACGTGAACCAGTGTATTCTTCGTGGTTCTTTTCATGTTTATCTGCTTATGCTTCCACATTATCGTCTTCTACAATATATATATATATATACGCAAGGAAATTATCCAATTTGTGCCGTTTAAAGATGGGATGAGCCCCCAATTACAGTTATCAGATAAGTTACTGGTAACTTCGTATAAGTTACTAAAGCTATGATATTATTTATTGAAGCTTTGATATATATTACTGAAGCCATCTATAGAGTTACTTTACTAAAGCTGTAATATCACATTTACTTGTAACTCCATATAAGTTACTAAAGCTGCGATATCACTTACTGAAAATTGAATATTTATTATGGAACAATATATATAGTTCGTATTTACTTGTAACTTCATATAAGTTACCGAAACTATGATATTACTTACCGAAGCTTGTATTTTTATTACTGAAGCTGATGAATCACAAACTAATGAAGCGTGCTCATTCCATCTCCAAACGACACATGGCCCATTGAATAAGTCCTCTATATCTATTTATGATCTTTAAAAAGGCACGATTATAATTGGTCTTTTGCAAAACATGCAAACACTTGAAAAACTAACACATGTGGTTTTCGTGTAATAAATCATGATGAAAGATAAAAAAACTAAAGGCTAATCACATATTTATTAGTTCATCAATGAGCCTTATACTCATTTTAAATGTCCTATGTGCGTGCATGTGTGTAAAGGTAAACAATCTTTAGAACACCTTCCGTATAACATTTAGAAATGCTTGCTTTTAGTTTTGGTTGGTCCAAACATCATATTCACGTGATATTGTCTTCAGCCATGGATTTTAATGATTGAATAACTGGATAAGCCATGCAGAAGTATTCGTAGTCCTCTAATTGTTTGTTATACATATCCAATCTTGCAAGCAGTTAGTTATTTGGATATGTTTTCTGGATCATCTCATTCGTTCAACCCTCATGCTCAACTCAATGACGTTCACTATACCAAATCTTAGTCATGAGAAATTCTATTATTATGCACCTTGTTTGTATATCTTGCTTTTTTATTCATGTGGAGTTATGCTAGAGTGTGACGTCTTGTTCAATGTTTGTTTTGAAGGGCTGAAATATTAATTATCATTTGTAATAAAGATCATTTTTACTTGATGACAGATTTTGCTTACTGATGTTCACATAAACTTCCCCATTAATCACATATCACTTAGTGGAGAAGGATCAGCACTGCTTCTTGCTGGTTCTTGTGGCTTATTTGTTGTATATGTATATGACCGGGTATCCTTGAAAGATGATTCACTTGTATGCAGGTATATATCAACTAATTTGTTACTTACATAAAGCATATCTTTATAAACTGTATGTGTAAGAAAGCAATTCGTCAGCTTTCGTCTGCAAGGTCATGTTCAAAATCTCAGATTACTGAAATGGATGACTGATTACTCATATCATCAAAGGAAGTGTCTTTTACATTTAGATCAGAATATACTTGTAGAATCCAATAATATATCTTATTTCAATTCGAATTATGCTTCCATGACAGATATGGCGCAACAAACTGACGTAAGATCTCCTATATGTGGTATTCGATTGATTTCGGTATATTTACAAGCCAATATTTTCTTTTCTTGAAAAGGATAATCCAACACTTATTAAGTAAACCATTTCTATACACTTCAAAAAATGGCACGAGTTGGCTTATTTTATCCAGAATGGAAAAATGGTTTGGGCTCTGCGAGTTGTTTATTCTCTAACAGTAGGACCCCTTTATATAGAGGAGAAACCCTAGATGGAAAATAATTAGTGGAGAAATTACATCAAAAGAAAATAAGAAATATATAAATACTATTTCCTATAATGCTCCCCCTCTAGCTGGATATCAATATCTATCATGCTCATCTTGGAAGAATACCTCTGGAATGGTCTTTGTGAAAATGTCTGCTGTCTGTCCCCCCGAGCTAACATGTGAAGTAGAATTTAGCCCTTCTTTATCACATTTCGAGTGTAGTTACAATCCACCTCGATGTATTTGGTCCTCTCTTTGAAACTTGGATTGTTGGCAATGAATAGTGCAATCTGATTGTGACATAGTAGTTTCACAAGAAGAGATGCATCAATAGCCAGGTCAGTCAGAACATACTTGACCCGCATCATCTTAGTCCTTATATCATAGCTATGTATTTGGAATCTGGATTCAACACTTAACATAGCAACAACGTATTGTTTTTTGCTTTTCCATGAGACCAATGAGCTCCCAATAAACACTGCAAATCCAAGTTGGACTTCCTATCTTTTGGACATCTTGCATAGTCAACATCTGCACAAGTCATGATAGCTAGAGATGTTCTTTTGTTTTATGGAAACCATGTACGTGGAGAAGACTTCAGATACTTTAGGATTATGGAGATTGCATTTATGTGAGCCTAATGTGGATGCTCCATAAACTGGCTGACTTTGGTCACTGCAAAGGAGATATCTAGCCTAGTGATAGTCAAATAGAGGAGCTCCCCAACGAGCTCCCTATATCTCCTATTTTCCACCTCATATGTATTATCATCATAGAGCCTCCCATGCCATTATTTAGAAGCAGATCTGTAAGGCACTTCATCCGAGTCATCACAAGACTTCTCTGGAATATTACAAATTCTTAAGGAAGTATTATAGGTCACCAAGATTCTTGATGACAAATTGATGTCCAAGGAACTCCTTAGCCTCAATGATCCCCTCTAAATCATCTCCTCCAATAATAATTTCATCAATATAGACCAGTGAAGCCCTGGTGCTCTATCCGATCTGAGAAATTCTGAAAACATGCTATGGGATTCTGCTTAAAGCCGTGTTGAGATATTTCTTATCTTTCATATTGTTTTCTCATTATATATTTATTTTGTCTACTTCATGTAATTTGCCCAATTGGTTCCTCTCCTATATAAGAGAACCCAAGGGCCTGACATTAATCAATGAAGTCTTTTCCTTTAACATGGTATCAAAGCGATGGTCCTAGATCGGAGTTCTAGTACGCCACCAAACCCTGACCCTCCCCGCACACCCCCTCTCCTCGGCCGCCCCCAGGCCATCGCAACCATCCCCCTTCCCTCTCTCGGCCACCCCTAGGCCGCCGACCCAGGCCCCTTGGTCGCGGCCCCTATCGCCCTAGGCCACCAGGCCCGCCTCCCAAGGCCTCTAGGCCCCCAGGCCTCGCCGCCCCAGGTCCCCAGGCCGTCGCCCCAGGCCCCCAGGCCTCGCCACCCAAGGCCCCTAGGCCTCGCCGCCTCAGGCCTACAGGCCGCCGACCCTTGCCGCCCTAGGCCGCCGCCTAGGCCTCCCTGGCCATCGTCTCAGCTGCTCAGGCTGCTGTAGGCGCTTCCGCGGGCTTCTGTGAACCTCTGCAGGTCGTTCTACGGTCTGAAACGGTCTGATTCTGTCCGGAAAACGTGATTTTTGACCTATAAATCACGTTTTCCAGCCTTAGCAAGCATCGACGATTGATGAGATTGGTTGTATGAGTCTACACGTACAACCAATTCTCTATATGCTCGTGTAGACGCGTTTATATCGTCTACTCCCCAGTTGAGTTCTGTTATTTGACCATCTTACCATCATGCCAGAGACCAAGGGTGACATTTTCTCGTCCGAAGCCTTCAAGGGCCCGACTCCCATCGCTAAGATGGTTGGGACCAACTATGAGTTTTGGTCCATGCAGTTTCTCACCCTTATGCAGTGCAACAACAAGGAGAACATCCTGACAGGTCCAGAGTCAATAGATAAAACCGTGGCAAATCTTTCTTTCTTTTGATAAAAGAGGGGGTGAGCTCCCGAGTTGAGAGTCACCGTAACAACCGCTTCATTAATAGGTTTTGGAGTACATTACCTGACAATCCAGGAGTTATACAATGCATTGCAATGCGCTAAAACATTTTCTGATTAGAAACTGTGATTTTTGAACACCACATCATTTCTCTCTAATCAAATCACCCATAGAACAACAAAAGGTTTGGAGCAGTCATCTGATGATCCACTCCCCACCACTCGAACCGATCTCCAGAAAGCGTCCGCCTCGCCTCCTGCCAAACCTGTGCCGAAGTCGGGCACTTGAAGAACAGATGATCCGAGTCCTCCATCCTGTGGCATCTGTCACAGAGAGTGTCTTCCATGCCTAAGGTCCTCCCCCTCCTCGCTTTATTGCACAAACGGTCCCTTCTCAAGCACCACAAGAAGACTATGATCTTGCAAGGTATCTTAGCTGCCCAAACTACCTTCATGTCCTGGCACAGGTCCGGATCCTATTCATCTTCCACTCTCACCAGTTTCTCGTACACTCGCTTAACAGAGAAACGTGTGTCCTCCACACAAAGTGGTCCATTCCCTGATTCAAATTGCCCGACAAAGGCACATCCTCTTGCAATCTGACATACTCCTCCAACCGTTGATGCGACAGATCAGACAGGAAGGTCGGTGACCACATACCCGAATCCGCCACCTGTGCGATGGAGCTCTCCCTAGACGCTGCCAAAGCAAAATGTCTCGGATATCTCCTAGGGCCCCCCTCGCCCGTCTAGTCGTCGTGCCAGAACCTGAACAAGCGCCTGTCCCCCACCTTTGGTTGTATCCTATGTGCTACCAAATGCAGTACCTCTCGGATCCCGGTCTAGAGAGGGGACTCAAAACGCGCTCTCCTAGCCACCAGTTCACCTCCGACGCCATAGATCTTCCTCACAAGTTGGGTAGCTAGTGAGCCAGAAGGGTCCCATATGCAAATCACCCACTTTACCAAACGAGCCTTGTTCATGGTCTCAATGTCACGCACCCCCAGGACACCTTACCTACGCCCCTTCTTCACTTCTTCCCATCTCACCAGGTGCATCCCAGATCTCTGTTGCTTACCGTCTGACCAAAAGAACCTTCTCATCAAGACCTCCATCTTCTTCCTTACGTCCACCGGCATCAAAGGAACTGAGAAGAAGAAAATTGGGATGACCAATAACACATGCTTAAGAAGAATCAATTTCCCTCCCCTTGACAATGCGACAACCTTCCTCCAAGCCAGCCTTTATTCCATCCTTTGCAACACCACTTCCCAATCTGAATTCCTCAACTTACCAGCCATTAACGATAGTCCCAAGTAAGGGATAGGAATACTCCATAAGGGACATCCGGTCAAAACAAGAATTATGGCACTATCCACATCCTCCATACCAAAAGAAAAGACTGCCGACTTATGCCTGTTAATCTCTAAACCTGAGTGCATGTTGAAAATATCTACTAACCGAGCCACGTTACCAATCTGCTACTCTGACCCACGCATGAAAAGTATCATGTCGTATGCATATTGGAGTAGAGGTAGGGATGGGCATGGGCTGGGCTGGGCCGAGCCCTAAATGGCCCAGGCCCAAGCCCGTTTAAAAAATTTGGGCCTTGGGTCGGGCCACGGCCCGTAAATTTTTTTGTGGTCCGGCCCAAGCCCAGGCCTGACCCATTTCCTTTGGGCCGGGCTTGGGCCGCACCGGCCCATCCTCAATTGTAGCATGCTTCTCTTTTATTGCTCTTGTTGTTGATGTGCATTTTCTCGTTGTTGCTATTCATGCAATAGATAAGTCCTCCGTTTTTCCTTAATTGAAGCTCCTCCAAAACATCATCAAGCAATACAAACACATGAAATGAAGTCCAATTGAGCTAAAAGAGGGAAGGGGAGGCACGAGTGGTCTATCTAAGGCCCGAGCTTAAGACCTACACCTAATTTTGGGCTGGGTATTGGGCTACATATCAGGCCACCATTCGGGTCTTATGTCGGGCCCCTAAATGGGACGGACCTTAGGCCGGGTCAGGTTGGGCCGAGCTAAGCCCGAGCCCAACCCAAAGAAATTTTGCGCCGAACATTTAAGCCTAGGCCCGACCCAATGATCTTTTGGGCTTGGGCTGGGCTAGGCTTTTTGGGCCGGCCCAATGCCCATCCTTAAATAGAGGAATAGATATGTCCTCCATCTTGAAACCTACACACCATTCAGCCTCCACTGCCTGTCTGAATAAGACATCCAAAGTGTCCGCTACCAACACAAATAACATAGGGGCCAACATACACCCCTGCCGGATCCCCTGTTGTGGCTGAAAGAAACCACCCTCCGGTTTGCCCTTCACCATGACCGAGTAGGAGAAGGTGGCAACACATCGCTTCATCAACGCCACCCAAAACTTTGGGAAACCTCACCTCCGTAGGGACACCCATAGGAAGTTCCAGTCGACAGTCATATGCTTTGGCATAGTCAATCTTCCACAGAGCCCTCGTCTTCTTGGACTGCTTCCACTCTAGGCAAATCTTCGTTGCCATGACCAAGCCATCTGCCATCTGACGCTCAGGGATAAACACCGACTGACCATGAAGAATCATTGAACCCAACACCACCTTCAGCCGGTTCTTCAGTACCTTAGCCACAATCAAGTGAGAGCGCGATAGGTCTGAGATCGTCTACCCTCGTTGGAGATTCCTTCTTCGAGAGAAGGGAACAACAAAGCCTGGTTGACCTTCTCGAAGCCTCTTTTTCCTTCCTTGAATTTAATAAACACCTCCAGAATCTCCTCCTTCAGCAACTCCCAAACCTCCCGGTAGAAAAACACCCGGGAATTCATCCGGACCAGGGGCACCATCCGCATTCAAACCCATACCGCAGACTTCACCTCAGCTAGAGAGAAAGGGACCACTAACACCTCCGCTTGCGCAAAAGAGATGGTCTCCACCCCTCTCCCTGACTACCCCCAGCACCCCCCTTCTCTTTCGCGGCGCCTCAAGGAAATGACCTCGTAGTGCTGTGCCAAGCGGCGCCTCCCCCGAAACCGCGACACCATCAATCTCTATCTCATGCAGGTAGTTTCTTATCCTTCTCCCATAAGTCGAAGTATGAAAGAATCTGGTATTTGCATCCCCCTCTTTCAGCCATTTTCTTCTGGATCTTTGTCTCCATTCAACCTCTTGCTTTCTATCTTCCAACAATATCTCTTCTACAGTCTCAGCCTCTCTGCTAGTTCTTCCTGGTTCAGTCCTCTCTCATCGTCCAACCCGCTTAGCCGCGAAACCCCAGCCTGCACCTCCTCCCTTTTTGCCCTCCGCCTCGATTTGACCACTCTTATGTACTTAATCAGAAACGATCTCAACAATCTCAACTTAGCCGCTAACCGAGATACAACTGAACCATGAGGATGCCAAACTCTCCAAAGCTCCGCGATCACATCCCTGAAGCCCTCCTCCGATAGCCAGCTCTGTTCGAAGCGAAAGTAAAATCTGTTGCTCCTCTATTCCCCAGATGACCACAGGATTGACATATGGTCAGAATGAGACCTGGAAAAAGTTTATGTATGCGAAAGTGGGAAGAACTCTGCGCCTTGAGGCGATAACAAGAATCTATCCAACCTGGATCGCGATTCATATTGCGCCATGTAAAAGAACAACTCGCAGCATCCACAATCGAAAGGCCCGGGCTATGAACAACCGTCCTCAGCTCCTTAGATCCAGTGTCTCTACCTCCGATCCTCTGGGGGCGGTCGTCGAGTAAAAGAGTAACATTCAAGTCTCCTCTAGCGATCCAAATCTCTGTCCCATTCGCTGTCCCAAGTTGTTCCAATTTTGCCGCCAAAGAACCCCGCTCACCGCCTGTTGGGCTATAGATATTCGTGATCAGGAAGCAACGTCCATCAATCCATCTCTTCAGACGCACTGACAAACACGTCAAGGATCTTGACTCCTCCAGGAGGTCAAAGTCATCCTTCCAGCCCGTCAGTAGCCCCCCTGACGCACCTTGGGCCTCCAAAGTTGCGAGCCCAAAACGGCCTCCACCATCGTGGGGCAAATGCTTCTTGGAAGCAAGATGATGTGTATGCACATGTTTAGCTATGTGGGACCCTCACCACAGAGATAGCCAATGATATTCTAAACCAGCCTACTGCCAAGACAATGTGGGACATTTTGGCTTCCACCTATGCTCAAGCGAAGAATGAGGTAAAGATTCTTCAACTACAGTTTGACATCTACAAGGCCAAGCAGAATGGTCGTCCTCTGCACGTGTACTACAGTTCACTCCGTGGCATGTTTGAGAACCTTCATAGATATATGCCTATTACTACATCTCTTGAGCAGCAGAAGGCATATATGCACTCCACGATAGTTGGAGTTTTCATGGCCGGTCTTGATACAGAGTATGATGCAAGACGTACTCAACTTCTCACTGGTGCCACCATACCTCCCATAGAGGAGGGCCTTAGCCGTCTCAGTCGGATTATCATGCCTCCTACAATCACTCCTCAGCCCTCGTCTGCAATGGTTGTTTCTCGCGGTCGAGGAGTGACGACAGTCTAGAGGACGTACCCCTCATGGCAGAGGTGGTGGGCGTCTGCATGGCCCTTGCACCTTTTGCCGTCGACCGGGACATGTTGAGGATACATGCTATCAAAAGTATGGTTATCCTGTCTCTGGTCGCGTGGCAGAGCAGATTGAGCCTACTGATACTCTTGCTTCCCGGGATGATCCTCGTCTGGATGATATTGTCTCTCGTATTCGAGAGATCATGACTCATGTTGCAGGATCTACCACTACAGATACTGCTGCCGCAGCCAGAGCCTCTTCGAGCTCCTCAGGTATCACTTATGCTTTTACTGGTAGCAGTGGTGCAGATATGACAGAGTGGATTATGGACTCTGGTGCTTCCCATTGTCTTTGTGGAGACAGAGCACAGTTGAGGTCCTATAGAACCATACCACCTGATAGATGGGATGTCATTGCCTATGGCGACCATTTACCCATTACATGACAGGGGAAGGTACATTTGACGTCATCTATGCGTCTTCAGAATGTTTTATATGCTCCTGACTTTCAGATGAATTTACTTTCTATTAGTCAGATTACTAAGGACCTGCATTGTCGTGGAATCTTTGATCCTTCGTCTCTTATGTTTCAGGACATACTCACGGGAGGGTGATTAGATGTGGCCGTGAAAAACGGGGACTCTACAGACTGGTTCAACCTCCTCATGTTGGCGTTTCTACTATACCTACTAGTTCAGTCTCACCATATTTATGGCACCTTCGTTTTGGCCACCTTCCTCTACAGAAGCTTTGTCATGTTCTCCCTCTGATTTCTTTGAGTTCCTCCTTCCAGTGTGAGGCATGCCAGCTTGGGAAGCATCATCGTTCCTCTTTTCCATCCCGTTAGAGTCGGAGCAATTCTCAGTTATTTGAGCTCCTTCATTTAGATATGTGGGGTCCGAGTCGTGTTCTTGACCACCAGGGACACCGTTTTTACCTCGTCGCTGTCGATGATTTTTCTAGACTTTTCTGGGTCTTTTTTATTAAAGAATAAGTCGACCAGCTTGGGATGTGCGGTGTCACCCTAATGAGGAGCTGTTATGACCTTCTTTGAAGAGAGGGGAAATCGAGACGAATTTGGAGAATCTATTTCTTTCTCCTCACTACTTTTCTATATTTGAGAGAGGAAAGAAAGAGTCCATTTTTTCACAACCCGGTTGGAGGGTAGGCTCCAAAATGGGGAGGAAATAGCAAGAATGGCTGCGAAAGCCTGGAGGCTGATTGGAGACAACCCACTTGACCAATTTGCCATTAACCCATTGATTCTGATGTGAGGCTGGATCTGTTATCAAATCTTTTATTAATAAGATAAAGAATATTTTTTATGCAAATGCCACATATATTCGTTCTGACAATGCTTTAGAGTACATTACAACTTTCTGCCTTTCTTAGATATCTTGGTATTGTTCACCAGACCTCTTGTGCATATACATCCCATCATAACGGTATTGCAGAGCTCAAACACCGTCACTTACTTGATGTGATTAGAACATTGTTGATACATAGTCGTGCTCCTCATACCTACTAGGGAGATGCTGTTCTCACAGCTTGCTATTTGGTAAACCGCTTGCCTTCTTCTGTGTTGGGAGAGAAGATTCTTTTCTCGATTGCATTTCCCGAGAAGGATCTTTTCTCTCTTACACCTCATGTGTTCGGTTCAGTTGCTTTTGTTTATGATGTCTCTCCAATTCGTGACAAGCTCTCTCCCGGAGCTGTCAAGTGTATTTTTGTTGGCTACTCTCGTGCCCAGAAGGGGTGTCGTTTCTTTGATCCGCTCAAGCGGAAATACTTTGTCAGTGCTGACATTACTTTCTTTGAGTCTGTCATGTATTTTTCTCCTGCAGGCGACAAACTAGACCCGCCCGACTCTGACGATGAGATCTACATGCCTCCACCTCCTACTGTCGTGCCACCACTTCCCTCTACTCTTGCTCTACCACCACCTTCCCAACCACCATCACCATCGCCACCACCTACACCTACTCCTGCCCCTACACCTGCTCCTGTGGCTCCACCTCATACTATGACACAGTTTTTGCCACATGTTTTTACTCGCAGGTCTCGCTCTGTTCCCCCTGTTCACAGGCCTTGCCCATCATCCAACACGCCTCAGGTATGTAATAAGCACATTGTTTCTACTGATGGCACTACTGAGTTGTCTGTGCAACAATATTCTATACAGGAGGAGCAGGTGCCCTTGGCAGATGATCTTAATGTGCCGATTGCTCTGCGCAAGCAGAAACGTCGGTGTGCTACTTATCCTCTTGCAACCCAGGTTTCCTTGTGCAGATTGTCAGAGGATTTTAGGAGATTTACCTTGGCACTATCAACCATAGAGATTGTTGGGAAAAACGTAAAGTTGTTTATTCCATGAACCCTAGGCGCTCTTATATAGGAGAGTAGCCTAAGGGTAAATTACATAAGACATTTATAAGTAAAGGGAATTAAGAAACAATACATGAAACAAGAAATAAATTACGTAACATAAATATATCTCTACACCCCCCTCAAGGTGGAGCATAGATGTCGATCATGCTCAGCTTAGATGGGCACTTCTGAAAAGGTCCTCTGAGTAAGGCCTTGGTGAAGATATCTGCAGTCTGGTCCCCTGAGCTGACATGAGATGTGGAAATAAAACCCTGCTGAATCATATCTCGTATATAGTGACAATCAACCTCGATGTGCTTGGCGCGTTCATGAAATGCTGGAGTATTTGCAATAAATATAGCAGCCTGATTGTTATATATAGATATGTAAGAACAACTCGAACCCACATCATTTCTGTACTAACCTGGGCCATAGCCCTATATTCAGATTCAACACTAGATCTGGTTACAACAGTTTGCTTCTTGCTCCTCCATGAGACAAGAGAATCTCCAACATATACAACAAATCCAGTGGTGGATTTCCTATCCTTTGGACACCCTGCATAATCTGCATCTACGCATGCTGAAATGGTGACCTCCTTGCTTTTTCTAAACATTGGACCTGCACCTGGAGGTGATTTATGATACTTGAGTATCATCTGTAGAGCATCCATATGGACCTGATGTGGTTGCTCCATGAACTGGCTCACCTGACTAACAACAAAAGAATTAGTGGGCTGGTAATGGTAACATAAAGGATCTTTCCTACCAGCTCTCTGTATCTCCTCCTATCAACCTCATCAATATCATCATCATATAGTTTCATGCTTGGATCCATGGGTGTGGTGGCATGTCGACATTCAAGCATTCCTGTGTCACTTAACAAATCAATGACATATTTCCTCTGGGTCATCTCAAGCCCTTGTTGATTTCTGGCAAACTCCAGTCCCAGAAAGTATCTAAGGGCTCCAAGATCCTTGGTTACAAATTCACGACCCAGAAGTTCTTTCGCCCTCTTGATTCCTTGTATGTCATTTCTTGTAATAAGAATATCATTAACATACACCATAATAGCAATCATACCTCTGGATGTTTTCTTTATAAAAAAGGAATGATCTGCATTCGAACGTTTGTGCCCCTATTTCTCAAACAAGTCTGAAAGCTTCTGGAACCAAGCTCTAGGAATCTGCTTAAGGCCATAGATCATCTTATGAAGTCTACACACCTGCGAACACTCCCCCTCAACAACAAATCCATGTGGCTGTTGCATGTAGACTTCCTCTTGAAGATCACCATACAGAAATGCATGTTTGACATCTAATTGAAACAACGGTCAATCTCGAATCACGACAACAGAGAGAAGAATCCGTAAGGTGGAATGACGAGCAACTTGTGAGAATGTGTCAAGATAATCCACTCCGTAGGTCTGAGTTAACCCTCGTGCAACTAGACGTGCCTTGTATCTGTTGATGCTAGCATATGCATTTTGCTTAACTGTAAATACCCATTTACTGCTTACTGCAGACACTCCAGTAGGAGCTGGGATGAGGCTCCAAGTGCCTCTAGATTGAAGAGCAACCATCTCTTCTTCCATAGCCAAAAGCCATCGACTGTCCTTCAGAGCCTCTTGATAATTTTGTGGAATGGCCACAACTGATAACGTAACTGTAAAATTCCTGAAATCGCTAGTCAGGCGATCAAAGGAGACCACGGATGCTATAGGATATGATGTACGGCTACGCTTCTGCTTCCAAAGCATAATAGGTAGGTCCAAATCTGCAGCCTCTACATCTGTCCCTTGTAAAGAATCCTGCTCAGGTAGACCATTAAACCCATCATTAGAAATTGTATTATCAGAACATAACTCATGCGTTCTAGATGATGAGCGATGCCCATGAGCAGAGGTAGGCCGATGGGTATAGTGGCGTGGTAATGGTGGAACTGGGATCGTTATAGTAAGTGGAGGTGATGTAGGTAGTGGTGATGGTGGTGGTATAGGAGGTGATGGTGGTGGAGGTATGGGAGGTAGTGGTGGTGGAGGTATGGGAGGTAATGGTGGTGGTGGCGGCATGTGTATGTCATCATCAGTATCTGAAGACGTCAACCGATGACCTGTAGGAGAAAAGTACATCATGGACTCGAAAAAGGTGACATCGGCACTAACGTAATACTTCCTGCGTATTGGATCATAACACCTGTAACCTTTCTGTGTCCTGGAGTACCCAACAAAGACACACTTGACAGCTCTAGGAGAGAGCTTGTCAAGACCTGGAGACAACTGGTGGACGAATGCGACTGAGCCAAACACACGAGGAGTGAGTGAGAACAATTCCTTTTCAGTAAAGGCAAGAGAAAAGGAATTTTCTCACCCAAGACTGACGGGGGCATGCGATTAAAAAGATAACATGACGTTAGAAAAACATCGCCTCAAGAAGAATGAGGAGCACGACTCTGAATGAGAAGTGTCCTAGTAACATTTAGCAAATGACGATGTTTCCTTTCTGCAACACCATTTTGTTGGGAAGTATAGGCACATGATGATTGATGAATAATTCCCAGAGTTGAAAAATAATTGGAGAGTATTAGTACAAAATTCCAAGGCATTTTCAGTTCTCATAATTTTCACAGAAGTAGAAAATACATTTTGTACTTCGGTTAAGAAAATTTTGATAACATCTCCAGCTTCAGATTTATTCTTTAATAAAAAGTCCCAAGACAGACGGGAGAAATCATCAACATCAACTAGATAAAACCTGTGTCACTGGTGATCAGGAACAAGACTGAGACCCCAAATATCTATATGAAACAACTTAAAAATGGAGCTACTGCTCCTACTCTGATGACTGGGAAAGGCAGAGTGATGGTGCTTTCCCAACTGACATGCCTCACATTGAAAATACGTGTGAGACGAGATCTGAGACAGAACACGACACAGTTTCTTGAGCGGGAGATGATCAAAGTGCAGGTGCCACATAAATGGTGAGACAGATCCAACAGATAGGGAGGAGATTCCGGCATAGGGAGTTCGAACTAGGCGATAGAGACTGCCCTGCTCACGAACACACCCAATCACTTTGCCCGTAAGGATGTACTGGAAAACAAGAGAGGATGGGTAAAAAAATGGCTCGATACTGTAAATCCTTCGTAATCTGGCTAATGGACAACAAATTCATAGGGAAATTAGGTGTATGCAACACGTTCTGTAGATGCGTAGAGGATGTCAAGCTAATCTCCCGCTGTCCAGTAATTGGAGAATGGGTCCCATATACAATAACCACAGTTCGTCATGGAGGAACCTGTTTGTAGGCTGTAAGTTGACCCCTGTCTCCACACCAATGATGTGTGGCACCGGAGTCCATAATCCATTCTATAGCATCAGGTCTACTACTGCTAATGAGTGCTTAAGTACTACTTGAGGTACTGGAGGAGGCTGAAGCAGCTGCATCTGAATGACTCCCACGGACCGACGAAGACGTCACAGAACTGGAAGGAGGTATAATGCCCCTCAGTCATGCTACAAGATCCTCAAAACGTTGATCCAAAGAGGAAGCAACTGGGGGCTCAATCTGTTCAGCCACTTGAGCAGAGGTAGGGAATCCATGCTTGAAGTAGCATGTATCCTCTGTATGCCCAGGACGATGGCAAAAAGTACATGGCTGACGAACACGACCTCCTCTGTCTCTAGGTCCGCGACCACGAAACTGAGAAGATCCTCCTCAACCTTGGGAAGCCGCCATCGCTGAGGACGTCTGACTGGCAGTAGAAGATGGGACTGAGTCTGCGGAAGGCTTCCTCCATGGGAGGAATAGTAGAGTCTGCCAGAATCTGAGAACGGACCACCTCATACTCAGGATCAAGGGCTGCCAGAAATACACCAACCATGGTAGCATTCCGATAAGTTTTCTGCTGCTCAGGTGTGGATGTCAGAGGCATGAAGCTATAGAGCTTCTCAAACATTCACACAAGGATGTGTACAACGAATGGAGAGGACGACCATTCTGCTTGATAGTAAAAATATCTTGCTAGAGCTGTAGAATCTTCATCTCATTCTTCGCCTGTGAATACGTGGCAGAAAGAATATCCCACATCACCTTGGTTGTGGGTTGATGAAGTATATCATTGGCAATCTCTAATGCTAATGTACCTGAGAGCCAAACCTTGGCATAAGCATCATCCGCCTCCCATGAGGCGTTAACCCCAGTCTTCTCGACCGGTTCTTCCTCGGTAAGAATGTGTTTCTTACCTGTAGACTTCATCATACTCATGAACTGCATAGCCCCCAGTTCATAGTTTGACCCATCCATTTTTACTATAGGCACATGACCTCTGAAGGCGCCTATGGAGGGAACCTCGACCTTGCTTTCTGACATGATGGCTCGAGAAGACTAGGGATGCAGACTTGAGACTGATTTGTCTACACTGACGTAAAGAGATTTGATTGTATGTGTAGACTCATGCAATCAATCTCATCAACGATAAAGGACCCCGGCGACAGCTGCTCTATTAGAAGATGTTCAGCCCGCGTGAAAGTGAAGGTCGCAAGGACCTAGGTATTGGCACCCTACGGCAACAGGTTGCATAGGTGGTGGCAAAAGCCACACGGAGGCCTAGGCTGGATCGGTGAGGGGCCTGGGCGGGTATATGGGTCCCCAAGCAGGGTCAGCGAGTGGCCCAGACGGTGGCGGGGCCTGCGTGGGAGGCCTAGGCGGCTGCACGGGGCTGGCAGAGCCCATGCGGAAGGCCCGGGCGGCAGTGCAGGGCCCATGCGTCGGCGGCTTGGGGCAACGGCGCCCTACGTGGACCGAAGGGGATGAGACAAGGTGGGGTGGGCTTAGGGTTAGGGTTTCAGAGCTCTGGTCTGGACCGCCGCTCTGATACCCTGTTAGGAAAAAAATGTAAAGTTGTTTATTCCATGAACCCTAGGCTCTCTTATATAGGAGAGTAGCCTATGGGTAAATTACATAAGACATTCATAAGTAAAGGGAATTACGAAATTGTACATGAAATAAATAACGTAACATAAATATATCTCTACACATACCACAAACATATCAGGAGGCTCTTCAGGTTAGTCAGTGGAGATTAGCCATGGAGGAAAAGATGGCTGCGCTACAATCATGCGGTACTTGGAGTCTTGTTTCTGTTGTAGTTGATGCATCCGCCGTGGGATGCAAATGGTGTTAACTGTGAAATACCGTGCATATAGCAGTGTGGATCGTTATAAGACGAGGCTTGTGGCATCTGTGGGGTGAACTATCATGATACTTTCTCTCCAGTTGCCGAACATTCTACTCCGCGCATACTACTTTCTGTTGCTGTGACACGAGATTGACCCCTTTACCAACTTGATGTGAAGAATGCCTTCCTCTATGGTGATCTACATGAGGAGGTCTACATGCAGCATCCACCTGGGTTTGCTACTGAGGGGGAGTATCAAAAGGTTTGCATGCTTCATAAGGCTATCTATGGCCTTAAGCAGAGTCCAAGAGCATGGTTTCAGAAGCTCTCAGACTTAATAGAGCAGCAGGGGTTTGTGCGATCGACTTGGGATCACTCTTTGTTTGTGCACATGACCCAGAAAGGTACTATTGTCATCCTTGTTTATGTTGATGATATTATTGTTATAGGAGATAACGAGCAGGGTATTCAGAGTTCCAAGGACTTCCTAGGTCAGTAGTTTGTGACCAAGAATCTTGGTAGTTTACGTTACTTTCTTGGACTTGAATTTGCCAGTAACCAATGAGGTCTTGTGATGACTTAGAGGAAGTATGTTACATACCTTCTTTCATAAACAAGCATGACAGATTGCAAACCTGCCGCTAGTCCTATTGACCCAAGCATGAAGCTGTATGATGTTTTTTTTGAAAACTCTGTATGATGTTGACACTGAGGAGGTCGACAAGAGAAGGTACAAAGAGCTTGTTGGCAAGCTACTATATGCGACTATTTCCAGGCTCGGCATATTCTTTGCCGTGAGCAAAGTGAGTCAGTTTTTGGAGCAGCTTAGACAAACACATATGGATGCAACCCATACGATTTTGAGGTACATGAAGACTTCACCAGGTACGAGACTTCAGTTCAGTGGAGATACATCTCATTTAGTCACAGCATGCGTAGATGCAGATTATGCCGGGTGTCCAAATGATAGGAAGTCTACTTCATGTTTACTGTGTTCATAGGGAATTCCCTGGTTCTTGGAAGAGCAAGAAGCATAGCGTGGTTGCCAGATCAAGTGCTGAATTAGAATACAGGGCCATGGCGCAGGCTAGCACGGAGATGATGTGGGTCAGATCTGTTCTTACTGACCTGACTATAGAGGTGCCTCTTCCCACGCACCTCCAATGTGACAATCAGGTTGATCTTTTCATTGCCAACAACTGTCATTTTATGAGAGGACCAAACACATAGAGGTGGACTGCCACTATACTCGTGACATGATACAAAAAGGGTCTTATTGCTACTACTCACGTCATCTCTGGAGATCAGACAACAAATGTTTTTACTAAGGCCCTAGCTAGAGGGCCTTATCAGAGATGTTGCTCCAAGCGGAGCCTGATCGATATCTACGCTCTAGCTTGAGGAGTGTTGAGATATTTCTTATCTTTCGTATTGTTTTCTCATTATATATTTATTTTGTCTACTTCATGTAAATTGCCCAATTGGTTCCTATCTTATATAAGCGAATCCAAGGGCCTCTCATTAATCAATGAAGTCTTTTCCTTTAACAGACCGTAAACAATCTTATAAAGTCTACATATCTTGTGATAGCCTCTCTCAACAACGAACCCAGATGATTACTGCGTATATACTTCCTCCTGCAGATTGCCATATAAGAAGGCATTTTTGACATCAAGTTGGGGCCGACTGATTTCGTAACAAAACAAAACAGAGTAGTATCCAAAGAGTAGTCTGACATGCGACATGAAAAATTGTCCTGATAATCCACCCCATAGGTTTGAGTCAATCCACGTGACATAAGTCTAGCCTTGTAGCGATCAACACTTAACTGTCTGCTCTATGCTTCACAGTAAAGACCCACTTGCAACCAATCACAGAAGCCAATCTTGTATTTAGGCGGTTCGTTTAGGTGAAACGGGAGGGTAGCTGCCCTGACTGATTGGATCTAAGCAGCCGATAGTCGGTGATCCCACTAAAAGGCTCGTCAACCATTTAGTCAGACATTTTTTTCGACCCATTTATGTGAAAGCCTCGCTTGGAACCTGATTACCTGATTTACTTGGGCATGTACTTACTGTTGGACAGTAAGCAACCTCCCCCAACTGCTGTGCATATCTCCCTTCCCTTTGAAGAAAGCCCTAAACTTCTTTCGCCCTTGTCGATGTCGTCGCCAGCGATGCCACCGGCGACGCCATGCCGCCGTCGTGCCTGCTCCAGTTCTCTCATCGTTGACGCGTCACTGCTTGCTCCAACTCCCTTGCCACTCGTCACCACTGGCAGCATATGTAAAACGAGGTGTTTGTTTTCTTGTTTTTCCAAGTTTTTATGATCGTGTTTCTTATTTTAATGTTCTTATTTACTTAGTGGAAACAGATGCCTAGTTTGTAATGTCCTGTTTGCTCCCAAATACTTTCTTTCAATATAATTTAACACTGTATCCGTGAGACTGGATGTGTTAGCAGAGATCTGCAAAATGAAATATCAAATAATATCATTTGCATGTCTTGATACATGCTCTTGATTCCAATTTGCTCTATTTTGACAAAGAACACAAATAATGTTACAATCATCTCTTTCTCTAAACAAACCAATTTTTCTCTGTCGGCGTTGCTAAATAGCTTGGATTTGTTCTTTAGTTCTTAGATTATATTAGAATCATCTCTTTCTCATGTTATGTAGCAAACATTTTGTTCTTAACTTGCTTCTTTCTTTTTTCTTTTACTTCAATTTTTTTTTAATTATTGTAGATATGGAAATTTCTAAGTGTATGTAAGTATATGACTTGTGTATAAAAATAATTTATTTATTTAAAATAGTTAAAAAGTACAAATCTGACATGAGTCAAAGTCTAGACCACAGAAGGTGTGGTAGGGACAGGAGGCGAAGGAGGTGGAATGCAAACCTCTTCACCAGATTCTGAAGAAGTTATCTTGTCACCCGTGGGAGAAAAGTACATAAAAAAATGTAAACCTCCTCATCAATCTCAGAGGAGGCCATCTTGTCGCTTGTAAAATAAAAATACATAGCAAACTCAAAGATTGTGAAATCAACACGACAAACCTTCTGAATATGCGACCAACTTTTCTTTTCACACCTTCTACAGATCACATTTGGCCGTTTCATTTTTTCGACTTTTCTTCTCCCTTGAGGCGAGGGGTGTCTGGTAATGAGCGATGAGCGAAGGGGTGAGGGATTCGGGGCGAGTGTGGCGTCCGAAGGGGGCAAGGGGGGCGAGGGGTGTCTGGCAAGCGAAGGGTACAAGCGGAGTGAGCTCGGAAGGAGGGCTTGCGTTGGGAGGCCTGCTGGTTTCATCGTCGGGGGAATCAACAGAGCGCGGTTCGCGAGCATCTTGCTGGGGATGGGGTCGATGATGCATTTTGGATGATCGTATCCCATCGGAAGTCGGGGAGAAGATGCTACAGGTGCGGTGAGCGGGGCCACCTCGCGGCGTCCTGTGCTCTCCCTTCCACATGTTTCTCCTGCGGTCGTGTGGGACATCGTCACATCTCCTGTGCGGCGAAGTGAGGTCGTCATGCCCCTCTCCGACTAGATTTGCCAGCTTCAAATCCTCCTGGGGGGAATTCGTTGAGCTCATCTCCAGATGCAGGTCAGGTGAAGAAGGGATGCTCCGTGCAGGACCCTTCTGATTCAGTAGGAGGCTTGGGTGGTCTTTTGATGGGTTCTTGGTTGGAGAGTCAGGCGCCTCTGCAGTCAAAGCTTTCGGTGGAGGCAGAGATCTCCCGTCGATTAGGGGGTGAGTTCAGAGGGGATGTCGCGTTGCTAGGATCCGACCGGTTCTGCACTCGCGGGTTGACGCCAGAGCAGAAAGAAATCCTCCTGAGCTCTTTGGAGGGCGTAGCTATCGCTTGGAGACAGCCGCGGCTTGTCGATGGTGCTGTCGAACGTCTTGTCATCCGGGCTGCGGAGATTCGTGGGGCTCCCTTCCTTTCTCGCAATGTCCGTTCTTTAGGACCGTCATTGTCGCATTTGGGCACGGTTGTTCGGGTGCTGGAAGATGGTTCTTTGCCGGGCTCCGACCCGGAGGCTGCTTTGATTCTGTTGGAGTGCCCTTTCGACGTGGCTTCGGAAGCTGTCGGTTGTGTGGCCGTGGGTCGTTTCTCGTTCCGGCTCCACGTTCGGCTCCTTTCTCCCCCACCTCCGCCGGGCTGGGAGGGGAGCGGACGTGGCGCCTGCTCTTCTCCTTGGGAGGTGGAAGGGGTCAGTGGCAAGTACGACTTTCGACGGGTCTTCTGCAGCTGTGGTTATGAAGCATCAGGAGATCTTTGCGACGCTCGATGCGGATGCACACTCAACCCTCGCGTCGGTTGCGCTACCCTTCGAAGGGGCGGGTTTATTTTGCGGGCATGCGCACCTTACGCCTTCTTCAAGCTGGGCGTCAGGTTGCCGGATCTTTCGAGCGGGTCTCTTTTTACTTATGCGGGGCTACGATGGTTCAGCTCTCTCTCGTGTCTCGGAAGCGGGTTGTCCTGACTTGGGTGCAGGCTTGCTTGGGTCCGTTGGCGGGCGGGACCCTTTTGTGCCAGTTCGGTGTGCTGGGTTGCTTGACCTGTCAGGACACTCCTAGTGTCTGTCTGGAAACATGGGGGCTTCTGGCGTTCGGGAATTTTGTTCCCCCAACCGGGCATTCTCTGCTGCTGGCCCTGGGGTGGTGATCTCTGATGCGGCTTCCGTTGTTCTTGGTGAGGAAAAGTCTGCGAACTCCAGGCTGCTTGGAGAGTCTGATGGTGCGGTGGCAGATAAAAGTTCCGGGAAAAGGTATAGATGAAGACAACGTGCTAGGGCGCAGCTGGCAGAGCCCTTGCCTATCTCCGAGCTCAAAGCAAGGATCGCGGGGTTGGCAGGGGTGGTCCAGGTCGGGGGGATCCACAGTTAGTTTCAAATGAAGATTCTTTCTTGGAACGCCAGGGGTCTGGGTGACCAGGAATAGAGGCGTACTCTGGGGTCGAGATTCGTTGAATGGGGTCGTGACATTGTCTTTATGCAGGAAACTAAATTGAGCGCGTTCTCACTGGAAACTTGGCGTTGCTTTGATGCGGGATCGCTCTCTGAGTTCAGTTCGATTGGGGCTGTGGGTTCGGCATGCGGCTTGCTTTTGGCATGGAAAAGTTTTGCTTTTGTGCTGCGGGCGGAACTAAAAGGCACACACGTCCTCACGGTACTTTTCGAGTGCCTTGGCTCAGGTTCCATGCTTGCTCTTTCCTGTGTTTATGGGCCGTGCCAGGCCACCTCGCGTTATCAGCCGTGGACGAATTTGCGTGACTCCAAGGCTGCCTTCCAGAATGTAACGTGGTTGGTTGGAGGGGACTTTAATGTTACATTGCTCTCTTCTGATAGGCCGAGGCTTCGGGGTGGTTAGGACCCCGGGTCTGCGGACTTTGCAGAAGTTGTGAACACGTTGGATTTGGATTCATGCGACACTAAGTTCACCTGGAGAAACGTTGGCTCGCGTTCCCGTCTTGATCGTTTTCTGGCCTCGACGGAGCTGTTGGAATTCTTTCCCCTATCCTTTGTTGCTAGCAGGCCGAGGACGAGATCATACCACACCCCGATCCTTTTGGACTCAGGTGTCCTTTCGTCCCCAAGGGGGTTCTTCTGATATGAGAAGGCTTGGCTGTTGGAGGCATCTTTCAGGGACCTGGTGACGTCCCACTCGTCCTCTGTAGTTGCTGCTGGTTCTGCGACGTCTCGGTTTGTTCAGAAGTTGACCTCTTTACGGACGCGGCTGTGCGCTTTTAGGAGGGAGTCGATGGAGGCTAGTCGGGCGGTCAGAGGGCCTGCAGAGGCGGTGGTGTGCGGTCTTGATGCTATTGAATATGACATGCATCTAACTGAGGCAGAGCTGATTCAGAGAGCAGAAACCCAAAGGAAGATAGCTAAGGAAGACAGGAAAAGAGTGGTAGAGTGGAAATAGAGGTCCAGACACATCTGGTTGAAGGAGGGCGATGCGAATACGGCTTTTTTTTCCACAGAGTGGCTAGCGGGCGGCGTCACAGTAAGGCAATCAGGTCTATGATGGTTGGCGATAGCAGGGTGGCTGGCGACAGGGAGCTGAGAAAGGTGATCGCGGGCCATTTCCTCGACTTCTCCCTGAGGGGCCCGTGTCAGCGGTGGAGATGGACGAGGGCGGGCGCGGTGCAGTTATCTGCTGCCTACGCTTCTAGCCTGATCCAGTCGATTACCATGGAAGAACTCCAGACGACCGTCTGGAGTCTGAACGATGATGGTGTTCCAGGCCCATATGGTTTTCCCGTATCTTTCTGCAAAGACTTCTGGGATTTGGTTGGTGGGGAGGTACTTGAGGTTGTGTTGGAGTGCTGCCGCTGTAATCCGGGGTTTGATCGCATCAACAAGGCATTGATTGTTCTCCTCCCAAAGAGGAAGGGAGCGGACAGTATTGAGGACTTCAGGCCTATTGCGCTCTCCAACACACTGTACTTGATTGTGGCTAACGTCTTCGCCATCAAATTGAGTAGGGTCCTCGAGCACATCATCTCTCCGTTTCAGTCGGCCTTCGTTCCTGGGAGGCAGATCACGGAGTGTTTGGTTTTGGTGTCTGAGATTATTACTGATCGGAAGAGGAGTGCGAAGAAGGCCTTGCTATGGAAGGTGGATTTTGCAAAAGCATATGATACTCTAGTCTGGCGCTTTCTCTGGGCGGCTTTACATAGACGAGGATTCCCTGGGCTCTGAATCTCATGGATGAAGCGTTGCATGACTACTACATTGTTGACGGTACTAGTGAATGGGCATCCAGAGGGTGGCTATTTTCAACCCCAGAGGGGCGTTAGACATGGATGTCCTCTTGCTCCATTGCTGTTCGTTATTGCTTCTGACGTCCTTGCTTGCATGGTAACCCGGGTGCAGGAGAGCGGGATCACATGTGGCTACTTGAAGGATGGTTTGAGGGTTCCTCTGCTTCAGTACACTGATGACACCATTTTCTTCATCGAAGGGGGTACTGGCGAGGTCGGTGGGATGGCTGTCACTCTCGAGTTGTTCGGTGAGATGTCGGGTCTAGTTCAGAATGTCAGTAAGTCCAAGGTGGTTCCGTTTGGCCTATCATACGAGGAGACGGGTCTTTTCAGCGACGTACTGGGAACTGCTTCTGCTCATCTTCCCATTCACTACCTGGGGATTCCTCTGACTGTTGGCAGGACAAAGCTGGCGGACTGGTTTCCGCTCGTTGAGAAGCTGGAAAGGAGACTGGCGGCCTCCATTCTCTCTAAGGGAGGACGTCTGGTTCTTCTTAAGGCGGTATTATCTGCTATTCCGATATACTTCATGTCTACGAGACTCATGCCGGCTGGTATCAGAAGGAGATTGGAGGGGCTGATGCGTCGCTTTCTTTGGGCAAAGAGCGGACAGGAAGCTTCCGGCATTCACCTTGTCGATTGGGATACAATCACTCTAATTAAGAGCGAGGGTGGCCTCGGTGTTAGAAGTCTTGACGCGCTAAATGAAGCACTATTGCTGAAATGGGTGTGCCAGCTCTGGGGGACCACTGAGGACCTTTGTACTACGATTATCCATCGGATCTACAAGGTTGCTGGAGTGACGCCCGAGTGTAGTTGCAGAGGGCTGCGACCTTCGCTTTTTTGGAAGGGCATCTTGTCAGTCATCTCCCGTTTTCGGACTTTGTTCAGGCCGATGCAGGGGAACGGGGAGTCCTTTGCCTTCTGGAAGTATGACTGGACGGATGGTGGTGCACTCAGTGACCGTTTCCCTCGGTTGTTTGCTTGGGCTGCGGATCCAGAGGTGCAAGTTGCTTCTTGTTGGGCTAATGGCAACAGGATGCTGTTGTTCAGATGTAATTTTTTGAACCAACGTTTAGAGGAATTCCTCCTCCTTGACTCCTTGAGGGTTTTCGGCAACCCTTTAGGAGAACAGGACCACTGGGTGTGGCGTGGGAGTGCTTTCTCAATTAAAAAGGCTTATATGACTATTTGCAAGCCTCCTCCTTCGTAATCTATCGAGCTGGTGAGGGACTGTAGTTTCTTACGGGGCCTTGGCTTCGTCGAGAGAATTGGCTTTTTCATGTGGCTTTTCAGAAGAAAGAGGCTGATGTTGCGTGACCGCTATGCTAGGCTGCTTGGGGCGATTTCAGACAGATGCCTTTTGTGTGGGACCGATATTGAGACAATAGAACATCTTTTCTTATGGTGCCAAGTGTCGGCGCCTATTTTGGAGGACCTGGGTCTGGACTGGGTCAATACGCATAACCTCTCCTCTTTTTGTGATACCTTAGTAGCGGCAGACATCATTCGAGGAGAGTCCTGCTTAGTCCGATAGCCATTGTCTGGGCCATCTGGTTGGCTAGGAATGCCCTGTTGTTCTCTGGGCAAAGGTTTTATAAGGAGAATGTCTGTATCCAGGTGTCGGGGTTGTTAGACTTGTGGCTCTCTTTGCCGCTCACTTTGTATTAGTTTGTTAACTTTTTAATAAAATTCTGGGGTGGACACCTGAGTATTTCCCCCTTGTTTGGCTTAAAAAAAGGATAAAGGCATTGATGCCCCTTCTGGGTTCAGAAGTAACCAATAAAGATGCACTTGACAACTTCGAAGGAGAGTTTGTCACGGACAAGAGTCAAATAATGAACAAAGTCCACACAACCAAAGACTTGTAGTATTAGGGAGAAGAGGTCTTTATCGAGAAACACAATTGAATAAGGAACATTTTCTCCTAAAATGGAGGACAACGTACGTTTGATAAGGTAGCAAGTAATGACAACATCTCCTTAGTAAGGGTGAGGTCGTGTATGACTCTGTATCAGGAGAGTTATGGGAATTTCTAAGAGACGGAAGTGTTTGTGTTGGGCATCATCATTCTGTTGAGAAGTACATGTTGAGATATATTTATGTTTCCTATCTTTTATGTATTTGCCTTTTCTTTTCTCTATTATGTAATTTACCCTATATGGTTTCTCCTCTCTATATAAGAGGTCCTTAAGGCCTCACGAATAAATAAGTGATTAGTTTACTCTGACATGGTATCAGAACAATGATCCTAGATTGGACTTTCATTGCCTTCGACCTGACCCCACTCGTCTGTACCACTCTTCCTTCTTCCTTGCCGTCACGTATTGTCGCAGCAATCGGTTGCCGCCTCTCGTGTAGAAACTGGTACCGCCATCCTCTCGTGCGCTACACTTGGAAGGCGCTGCACCTTTGTGCACCGTACCTGCATCCCTATAGCACAACCATGGCATCCTCGAGTTTGGTTGGCTATCGCCAACACCACTGTCGACCTGTAGGTCGTTCGTGGGCCGCCACCAGCCACATGGGTCCCTCTTAGGGCTCCTACCGGCCCCATGTTTATTGCCCTAGCATCATCCAAAAACCCCGAAATGATCCAAACCTTGGGTATGTTTGGGTTATTTTTGATTGCTAGTCTCGCCACACGTGCTAGAGAGTACCCGGAATTGATGGGAACGGTTGTTGCTTGGGTCTACACACACAACTGCTTCCCATATGATCCTGTAGACACATTCATATCAATCTATTGCTCCAATCGCATCCTTTCTTAGCTTCTTTATCATGTCAGATACAAAAATGATCTATCTTCCTTCGGTGTCTTCAAGGGCCCAATACCCATTGTCAAGATGGATGGGATTGGCTATAAGTTATGGTCCATGCAGACTATGACCATCATGTAGTGCAAGAACAAGGATCACATCCTGATGTAGTTTGAGCTAACCGACAAGACTGTGGCGAATGCTTCATGGAACCAAGACGACGCGTGTACACGCGTATAGCTATCTAGTACTCTGAACACAGAGATAGTCAATGACATTTATTTGAGTTAGCTTTATTTTATTCTATCAAGTTGTAACCCTTCTGTATCTTTTTATATAGTTTTCCCTTTATATAAAAACGAGTGCGAGAGCGTTCGGCGGTTCGAAGAAAGGGAAGGCGGTTCTCTGATGGGAGGAGCAAGAGAAGCGAGCTTTCGGCCACGAAGAGGAGCCTATCGAAGGGGAAGTGGGGAGTGGACGCGGGTGACCCATAGGAAGCCTGAGCAGAGGTGCTTCCGGTGTGGAACTAGGGGGCACGTCGCTTCGTTCTTCCTTCCCCGCCAAGGTGCTACTCTTGCAGGAAGACTGGTCACCGACAAGCGAAGTGCATGGCGGCTTTTCGGTCTGCTGAGGCATCAGTAGCGGCGAGGGGCCCGGCTATTTTACGTTGACAATGCATCAACAATCTCGCGGGGCCCGTCAACATACATGCTTCATCTATTAGTCGGGGGGGGGGCAACCTTCGCGGAGGTGGTGGAGAGCGTACATCGCGGTGCAACTACAACGCAACCTGTAAGTATTCCCAAACCTGTGGTAGGGGGTGGTGGTTCATCGACCTCTGAAGAGGGAAGGGAGAACGTTCGGGGTGCAGGTTTGCATGTGCTGATCGGGTTTGCGATGAGGGGTGTTGTCGCGATGGACGTTGTGTACTCCCACCTGCTTGGGTTCCTTGGGCTGCAGTTCTCTGGCGATGTTGTGAGGCTGGATGATCGAAGATGCTGTCTACGTGGCTTATCGTCATCCCAGAGGGATCGCCTTCTTAAGAATGGTGATGTCGGTAATGTTTGCTGGAGGAGCTTGTGATTTGCAGATGGGTCCTGTGCGGAGATGGAGGTTTGCATTGCTAGGATCAAGGGTGTCCCGTTCCTATCTCGATTGGTAGGATGCTTGAGGAAGGCCCTGCGCCGGTGGGGTACGGTTCGAGCGGTGCTGGATGACGGGCTTAAGCCTGGTGCACCGGTGGAGGACACAAGTGTCTTATTAGAATGCAACAAGAGCTTTTCGGACAAGGTAAGAGGTCGAAGCACTTTCGCAGAAATGGAGGTCGGTTGCTACACTTTCAGAATCGAGCTTCAGATCGACGAGCCCCCGCCTCCGCCGGAGATTCCGAGAGAGATGGCCGGTGGAGAAACCGGCGACGCTTCGGGTTCCGTGTTGGCGGTTGGTTTTCCGAGGGGAGCCTTGGGTGGAACGACGCGCACGGTTCATTGCATGCGCCGCTTCGGGGACTCGTTTCGGGTTCTGTACTTGCCGTCAAACAAATTCCCTTTGCCTGATGACATGGACAGAGGGGTACCAGCCAGGTCACCAACAACTTACTCGTCTGATGTGGATGCGGGTCCGAGAGCCCGGAATGTGCATGCGGACGCTCTCGTGGATCCAAGTTGGATGCCAATTGCTGAAGTGGGTGCGAAGGGCTTATCGGATGCGTGTTATGTCGGTTCTTATCTTCCTCCTCGGACCCCGCTATGTTCTTGCCTTTCGTGGCTTTCTCGCCTCGTCGGCGTGGCCTTTTCCTTTATGGGGGTCTAGTGATGCGCTAAGTGGCTCTCCTCAGCCGTCATCACTTCCGCTCATCACTTCTCTCACAGCAGAGGGGAGGTCACGGGCGCATGCACCTCCCTCCTTTGTTTCAGCGCCCTCGCCCTCGAGCTCCAATTCTGATGGCCTTCGTAGGGATGCTGCAACTGCTTCTTTTATTGTGGTGACTGACCTCATCTCAGGAGCGGAGGTAAGCGACAGGAGGGCTGGGAAGAGATACAAAAGAAGGAACAGGTCCAGGTCATCGCGTGTGGAGGTGCAACCTTGCCCTCCGCTAAAGTTTCTCGTTGCGGAGGCCGCGGGTGTGGCCCAAGTCCATGGGAGACTCGAAGTTCCCAAATGAAAATTCTTTCTTAGAATGTTCGCGGGCTCGGTGACCCGGAAAAACGGAGGATTGTGGGGTCCAGATTCAATGAATGGGGATGCGACGTCATTATGTTATAGGAGACAAAGCTTCAGTCAATTACGGACGACATGTGGAGATTTTTTGGTGCGGTGTGCATCGATCAGTACAGAACGGTAGATGCGGTGGGATCCTCGAGTGGTTTACTGGTGGCATGGCGTGCTTCGACCATGGCTTTCGACTATGTGATTCGTGGGAGGCACGTGCTGACGGTGATTCTGGTATGTACGGCTTCCTCCTTGTCGGTGGCTGTATCATGTGTATATGGTCCTTTCTGTAATGTGCTTCGGGGGGAACTCTGGGAGGATCTTCTTGTGGCGGGAAGGTCAATTGAGGGAGTCCCTTGGCTCATTGGGGGGGACTTCAACGTTACTTTACTGACGCCGGATAGGCCCGGGGACGGGGGGGGGGGAGGGGCAAGACCCGAGCTCGCTCGATTTTGCGGACACCGTGGACTCTCTGGGTCTTGAGGTTATGGATGCGCATGACGTCGCTTATACTTGGAGAAGTACCAACTCTCAGTCGCGTATTGACCGCTTCTTGGCTTCAAACGAGCTTCTGGAGGCTTTTGCGCTGTCCTGCGTGGAGACCAAAGCGCGGACTTTATCGGATCACACTCCAATTGTTTGGTCCTCTGGTGTTGCCCCTGCGCATAGGGGTTTTTTTAGGTATGAAAAATGATGGTTGTTGGATGATAACTTTAGGGAGTTGGTGGCATCGCACTGTTCAGGTGTGGTTGTCTATGGGTCCGCCGCATCTCGTTTTGTTCAGAAGTTATCTTCTTTACGGGTACAGCTAGCTGCTTTCAAGAGGGAATCTAGGGCGGCCAGATGCGCTTTGAGGAAGGAGGCGGAGGGGATCATTCGGAGCTTCGATGCGTTGGAGGACCTTAGGGTACTCTCGGTAGACGAATTGGCATGTCGCGCAGTTGTTCAGATGGATGCTACTCTGGAGTATAGGAAGAGAGTCACGGAATGGAGACAGAGGTCGAGAAATGTGTGGCTGCGGGAGGGGGACGCAAATACGACATTCTTTCATCGTGTTGCTTGTAGAAGGCGCAGGTCCAATGCGCTGCGCTCCATATCGATTGGCGGGGTCCGTGTAGAGGGGAACAAAGAAATGGGGAGAGCTATTGCTAATCACTTTAAAGACGTCTCTTCAAGAACTATTCCGACGACGTGGAGGTGGTTGGGTCTCGATACGACGCCTGTGGCGGAATCCTTCTGTGACATACTCACTCGGGACGTGACCCTGGAAGAGCTTAAAGATGCGGTGTGGGACCTGGATGCTGATGCTGCTCCTGGCCCTGATGGCTTCCCGATGTCTTTCTACAAGGACTTTTGGGATCTCGTCGGCCATGAGGTGTTGGAGGTGGTCACTGAGTTCTGTCTAGGCAGTGCGGGATTCGATTGGGTTAACCGGGCGCTTATCATCTTGCTGCCCAAATCATCGGCGTCGGATTCCATTGACGATTTTCACCCCATCGCGGTCTCTAACGCCCTATATTTAATTACTGCAAAGGTACTCGCTAGCAGTTTGCGTTCTTAGCAGTATTGTCTCACCGATGCAACCGGCCTTCATTCCGGGGAGACAGATCTCGGACTGTCTCACTCTTGCATCTGAGATCGTTGCGGATTGGAAGAGGAGGCGCAAGCGCACTGTTCTTTGGAAGGTGGACTTTGCGAAGGCTTACGATAGCCTTGATTGGAGGTTCCTCTGGTCGTTGGTACTCCGGAGAAGGGGGTTCCCGGAGAAGTGGATCACTTGGACGAGGCGGTGTGTTACTACGTCCTCGTTTTCGATCATGGTGAATGGCCGACCGGAGGGGGGATTGGTTCAACCTCGAAGGGGGGTGCGCCAGGGTTGCCCTCTTACGCCTATGTTGTTTATCCTAGCAGCAGACGTCCTGAGTAATATTGCGATTCGTGTGGTCAACTGCGGGGTCTCTAATGGGTATTCGCGGGGAGGTGTGCTGGTCCCGCTTCTGCAATACGCCGACGATACCCTCTTCTTCATTGAAGGGGGTCTGGAGGAGGCCAGTAGCATAGCCATGGCTCTGGAGATCTTTGGTGAGCTGTCCGGGTTGCTTAAGAATGATAACAAGTCGAAGATCGTCCCTTTCGGTCTCTGTGCAGGAGGCTGACGCATGTGCACTGGCGTTGGGCTCGGGTTGTTCTTCCTTGCCGATGGACTATTTGGGAATGCCCTTGACTTCAGGCAGAATGAGGACGAGAGATTGACTCATAGTTGTTGAGAAGGTGGAGGCGAAGTTGGCGGGGTGGAAGTCCGCTGTACTGTCGAGAGGGTGCCGTCTGGTCCTTCTAAAGGCGGTTCTATCGTCCATTCCGATTTACTTCTTATCGAATCGAACGTATTCCAAAAGGAATTAGAGATCGACTGGAGAAGCGGATGCATGCCTTCTTATGGGGAAAGCAGAAGGGTGGGTCGAGGGGGTTCACCTTGTTGGGTGGGAGGATATTACGCACAAGAAGGATCAGGGTGGGTTGGGGGTGAAGTCACTCGAGCAAATGAACGATGCCTTATTGCTTAAGTTGGCAAGCAGAATTTGGGGGTCGGGGGAGGATCTTTGCTGTGATGTGGTACGCAGGATCTATGATGTTGGGGGGGGGGGCACCGGCGCAAGCCGACCGCTTGGGCTCTCCCACCCCATTTTGGAGGGGGGTCGTAGAGGTTTTCTTAATAAATATTGCACTCTTTAAGTCGATCCTGTGGTGGGGGGGGGGGGCGAATCCTTCTCCTTTTAGTCGGACGATTGGACGGGGGTGGGGCGCTTCATTCACGTTTCCCCCTCTTGTTTGCTCTTGCTGAAGACAAGAAGGATCAGGGTGGGTTGGGGGGGGTTCACCTTGTTGGGTGGGAGGATATTACACACAAGAAGGATCAGGGTGAGTTGGGGGTGAAGTCGCTCGAGCAAATGAACGGCGCCTTGTTGCTTAAGTGGGCAAGCAGAATTTGGGGGCTGGGGGAGGATCTTTGCTGTGATGTGGTGCACAGGATCTATGATGTGGGGGGAGGGGGGGGGGTGCGCTGCCGGCGCAGGTCGACGCTTGGGCTCTCCCACCCCCTTTTGGAGGGGGGTTGTAGAGGTTTTCTTGAAAAATATTGCACTCTTTAAGCCGATCCTAGGGGGGGGGGGCGAATCCTTCTACTTTTGGTCGGACGATATGACGGGGGCTGGGGCGCTTCATTCGCGTTTCCCCCGCTTGTTTGCTCTTGCTGAAGACAAATTGATTTCGTTGGCAGATTGCTGGTCAGATGGTAATTGGTGCCCGACTTTCTCTGCCAACTTCTCCGACCAGAGATTGGAAGATTTCTTGGCCTTGCTGGATGTTGTGAGGGAGGTAGGGCGCCCCTCGGGGGGGAGGGACCACTGGAGTTGGCATGAGGTCCCGTTTACAGCCAAGAAAGCTTTTGGGGCTATCAACAGGCCGCCGCCGTCCCAATCGGAGATTCTGATCCACGATTGTGCGTTCTTGTGGGATCTCAAGCTTCCAGAGAGAATTGGTTTCTTCCTATGGCTGTTCAGGAGACAGAGGCTGATGACGAGGGACCGATGTGCCAGGCTTTTGGGAATCGTCTCTGACAGGTGCCTTCTATGCAACAAGGCGATTGAATCCGTGGAACACCTCTTCTTCAAGTGCCCCATGGTGATTCAAATATGGCAGGGGGCCGGTTTGGCCTAGTGCTGCGCTGAGGATCTCCAGTCATTCTGTGATGCGCTTCTGGCTAATAAAGATAGGACGGGAAGGGAGTTACTTTATCCTTTGGCCATACCGTGGGCGGTTTGGCGAGGTAGGAACGATTTGCTGTTCTCGGGCCAGCGATTCTATAAGGAGAACGTGGGGATTCATGCCAAGCGTTTGGTGGAAGTTTGGGTTTTGTAATTGCTCTCTAGTGTGGACGTGCGTTTGTATTTTCCTCCTTGCTTCTATCTTTGTTTTTTGAATAAAACCTTGAGGCGAGCACCAACGAGTGTATCCCCCTCGTTTCAGGCTTTCAAAAAAATAAATTTCCCTTTATGAGTGCTCTATGGTTTCGGCCTACATAAGAACCCCTAAACATCATGAATAAAGCATCTCATTGTGTTATCTCATTTTTCTCTACATAGTATTGGAACAACGGTCTTAGATTGGTGTTCTGACCTAAATCCCGCTGCCACCTCTAGCCCCTCTTCTCTCTTCCTCGAGAAAACCCTTGCGGGTTCTGGGCTCCTTCAAGCAACTAGGGCCCCATGCAAGGGGATTACATTGCCACACACCTTCAATGTGGCCCCACACACCTCAGCTAAGGCCCTGTATGCCTCCCAAGGCTCCGCTTGGGTTGCTAGCACCTTCGCGTGGGCCTTCTTGGCTCTGTACGCCTCCTGCGATTCCACCTGGGCCACTAGCGCTTCTTCCCGAGGCTTTGTTAAGGCACTGTGCGCCTCCTTCAGCGCTGCCTGGGCCAATTAATCCTCCGCCAAGGCTCCCTTGTACCTCCCGCGTATCTTCTTGGGCTGCTAGAGCTTCAGCCAAGGCTCCCTTGCACCTCCCTTGTGCCTCACACGTCGCCCAACAACCCCACCGCCGTTCACTGCTTGACTCCGATTGTGGCATCGCAACCACAGTTTGCCGCTCAAGAAGCCTGAAGGGTGTCAGAAAAGGTGGCCTAGGTCACCCATATTGTGAATCTGGTATAAGAGAGGGGGTTAATTGTGCAATATACAATTATTACAATAGCAATATCCAATTAAAAGTTATTCACAAATCACATAGATAGAAGAATAATAAACCATAAAGACAATGATTTTTACGTGGAAACCCAAGCGGGTGAAGGTCACGACCCAAAACCATGTTCTAGGATTTCCCCTTTGCTCTCTCGGTGTTTCCACTATTCCAACGCTACTTTAATCCGAGGGCAGTACAACCTCTCGTACAACCTGTACCATTCCTTAGGCAAGTTCTAAAGGAAGATTTTATCTATCTCTTAGAGAAATGAATCCACTACTTGGATACCTATATATAAATACTAAACAGAATATGATTAATCAACGAAGCTTGAATTCACTAGCTTGCATGCTTTCAACGTAGAATATGCCCGAGAATGAAGATGGTGAACGTAGTAGAGCACATAGAGCATGAACATCTTTAGTAGGTAGAATCTTTGGATTGAAGAGAGCTTGAGAGTGTAGGAATACTGTAAGAAATCGAATATCGCACAAAATAATCTATCATTCTTTTCTTTAAGAGTAGAGGATGTTTCTCCTGATTGTATGTCTAAAACAATGAGCCACAGGGTCTGTTTGGTAACTGGGTTTGGTTGGAGTAACTTCCTGTGAATAGTAGTTGTTTGGGTGGTTAGGAGGGTTAGAATGATAAATGTCGTGTGATGTTGCATTGATTATGTGTTAATATTTTTAATGATTATAATATGTTTTTCATGTTAACTTTTTTTATTTGAACGTGGTTAAAAATATTATAACAAAGAAATTGTGCGGTCCATACAACTAATTCTAACCCAAGAATGCTTGGATAGAATAGGGGGTATGCCAGGTTACCCAGTGTAACCTGGCAACCAAGCGAACCCATAGGGTCCCTGTTAGAGTATGCGTCACTTATATCAAAGATGGGTAAATGGATCCTTCCAAGATCAATTTGCCACATCCTGTGTTTAGTGCCACATCTACTAGTGGTGGGACTTGGCGGATCTTTGGAGGCTATATAAGAAGCCTCGGACTCCTTTTATTAGTTGAGAAGGTCAATAGACACATCATCCCTTTGAGGCATTCTCCCATGGTTTCATCTCACTCCTCATGGAGTAGGGTTCCATGTAGAATCCTGAGTTCTCAATGTTTTATTCTGTTATCTGATATTCGCTTCCACATTATATTTTTAAACATGGTATCAGAGCGGATTCGATTCTCGAGAAGGTTTTCTTGAATATTTATTTTCTTTCGAGATTCGATTATCAGATGTTCTTGAAGATGATTATTATTTTTTGAAGTTCTGTCCAAGTTCTAGGGTTTCTATTGAAAGCCTAATTTCTGTCTAGCAACATGGGATTTCGTGATCGAGATCATGATTCCATTCTAGGGTTTCTCTGTTGAAACCCTAATTCAAGGCAACGACCTCCTCTCGATTTTGGCAACATCTAGGCAAAGCGGCGTACAACCCTCCAGATCCAGCTCTTGCTGCAGCCCTAGGCGACGCTACCTCCAGCACGAGCTTTTCCAGCAGGCGGCGAAATCGCAAGGCTCAAGGCAGAGCCCTCAACTCTAGGCAGCCCTAGCGCTAGGAAACACACCTTCCAGGCAGCGAGCCCCCTCGCGCCTCTCCATCTCCGGCTGGAGGGCTCGTCCTTGAACCCACTGCCTTTAGGCAGTGCTCTACCACCCATCACTGTGCAACTCCGATTGCACGCACCTACAACAGTGCCGCACCTCGTCCCAGACAACATGGTCGCGAACCCTAATGGCGACGTCACCTCTCCTTTATGTCCAGGCAGCGGAAGCCGACCAAGACCAAGCCCCATTAGGAGGCGGCGAGTCTACGAAGGAGGGTTCCCAATTGGGAACCCTAAATAAGCACCCTGCATTTAAAAAAAATTCCATTATAAGTGCTCATGTGGGACGTAAGTTGTAAAAAAAGGGAATATGAGAGGAGATAGCAAGCCCAAGTGGGCTACGACTGCTCCGTTTTAAAAAATGAGAGACAGGGGGAAATTGCAGCATGGTTGGGATGCTGCATTGGCCTTATTTGGGTCGAGATATTTTTTTTTCAAAAAAAAGAGAAGATTTTTTGAAAAGGCACGTACAAAAGAGAAGCCGTACACAGAAAAAAAATGAAAAGAAGGAAAAGCCATAAAAAAATAAAAAATGAAAGGGCTTATTTTTAAAAAATGGAAAAAAATGAGAGGAGAAAAGCTGAGAATTTTTTTAAGATCAATTTATTCATGTTTTCTTCCCATTTCTCTTGTCTTCTCTCAACTTCGTCGATGCCATTGTTTTCCGACAAGTATGGGAGAAAGGGAGAGTATTGTGTAGAGTTACAGTTTGGATTCCAGATCCAGATTCTCCATTCCAGAGGCCAGCTAGATTATCAGACTCTACTGTTTAGATTTTAGACTCTATGTTCAGATTCCGAGTCCTCAGTCAGATGTGTACATGTTTGCCATCATTTGTTGTTGTCCCCATCTTCTATTTTTGGTTAGAGTTTTCATGTGTTCCATAGGGATTCCAGAGTAGAGATCTCATATCCAGAGTAGAAATCCCTTCCCTGAGCCAGTATGGGAAAAACCCAGTTCTCCGATGAGGAGACTTTTTAGTCTCTATTCTCCAGCGACCGTGGATTCCGATGAGGATGACCCACGGCTTTTTATTTTGACCCTTTCAGAGTTGGAGCAATTGTCAACATTATTCTGCCGGACCAGAGTTCTCCAAGTGGAGATTCATTTTCAGTTGCAGTTACTCTGACAGGCGTAGTACAGAGCACATGCTCTCCGACGAGGAGATTCAGTTTGACTCATACTCCACCCTGTTTGTTCCTCCTCACTTGCACGACGTGAGAAGCAACATCCTCGACAACAACCGACAGTTGTGCACATTGAGTTTATATTGTCTACAATGTCTTGTAGTGTAAGTTTGGGATTTCGTTCTATTTGTCTAAGCTGAGCATTGCGTGCTCCAGCTTGAGGGGGAGTGTTAGAGTATGTGTTACTTATATTGTAAATGGGTAAATGGATCCTTCCAAGACCCATTTACCACATCTTGTGTTTAGTCCCACATCTATTAGTGGTGGGACTTGGTGGGTCTGTGAAGGCTATATAAGAAGCCCCATGCCCCCTGTATCAGTTCAGAAAGTCAATAGACACATCAACCCTTTGTGGCTTTTCCAGTGGTTTCATCCTGCTCCTCACGGAGTAGGGTTCCACGTAAAATCCTGAGTTTTCAATGTTTTATTCTATTATTTTTTTGAGGCTCAAAGAAAAGGGGGAAGCACTCGTTGGTGCTCGCCCCAAATATGTATTAACTAAAACGGGAATGGCGAGATATACTTACAGTGGGAAGATGGGAAGGAAAGAAACAGAAGGAGATAAGTATACAAGAGAGGAATTCGACAAACAAATGCCGAGTCACAATTAAATACACCAGTCGGATATAAGTCTGTTAGCCAAAATGGTAACGTTCTCCCTATCGAAGCGCATGCCCGAGAAGATAGCCTCATTCCTAGCACACCAAATGGACCAAAGCCGCGCAATGGGACCCAAAACATCAGCTCTGTCCCTCGTCCTATTCGACCAAAGGATGTCGCAAAAGTCTTCAATATTGTCTGCACGAGCCCAAGCAACGTCGTCCCAGACCCCCGCAACCAATATACATCGAAAGAACAGGTGATCGGCAGTTTCATCGACATCACCGCATAGGTGGCAAGTGGCGTTAGTCTGGGGAAAGAACTTGGCGCACCGATCCCGGGTCAACAAACACCGTTGACGAAGTAACCATAAGAAGAATGCGATGCGCTCCGGTAAGCGTAACCCCCAGAAGAAAGCACAGTCGCGCACAAGGGGGGCAGACAAAGCAGGCGTGGGAGAGAGCAAAGCCCTGTAAGCCTTGCGAGTGGAAAAAACCCCATCCTTCCAATGCCAATGGTCCCGCTGCAGAGAGGGGGAGGCCGCAGAGTTAAGAGCCTCCATCATCGAGGCGAACTCAACCACGCGCTGATCAGATAAGATCCCAGAGAACGTAGGGCACCAATAGCCGTTAGTCCAGCAATCCGCGACAGATGCGAGCCTATTCGAAGCTAGCGCATACAACCTCGGAAAACGCACCTGCAAGGGGCCTCCCCCCAACCAGTCGTCCTGCCAAAACTTGAAAGCTTCCCCCATCCCAAGCACTGGGGTGAATAGAGCAAGATTCCTCGTCAACGTAGAAGAGACACAACGCCCGAAATGTGAGGAATGGAACTGCAAAGCCCCCCGCTGAAGGCCAAACCTGTCGTTGCCCAAGAGCGCCCGAAGGACGTTGCAAAAAAAGAACCATCCTTGCCCCAGATTTTACTCACCCATTTAAGAAGTAGGGCGTCGTTGACGCGATCCAAACTCCGGACGCCAAGCCCACCGGACCGCTTAGGCATGGTCACCACCTCCCAAGCGACCAAATGCATCCTACGACCGCTGCCGCCCGAGCGTCCCCATAATGCTTAGGCATGGTTTTGTTCTATTATTTGATATTCACTTCTGCATTTTTAACAATTCATTATATAGGGTTGGCTTCAAAAGAGCCATTGGTATCAAAACATGGAAAGTTCAACGTTTTGATTTTCAAAATTCATGAAATGATTAATCATGTAAACAAGGTGATCGATCAGATTTGACCGTTGGTTTGTAATTCAAAAAGTAATTGACCATGCCATGGTCAAAAGCATGGTTAATCAGGGTTGATCAATCATGACAAACTAGATGGTCAATCATAGGTGATCGATCAGAGGTGTCAATGTGATGGATCAACAATAACAACAAAGCCTTTTTCCACATTAAGTAGGATCAGTTACATGGATTCTTTGCCTCCATTCAGATCTATCTTGGGTCATTCTCGGGGTTGGATCCAAAAAATTAAGATCCCTTCGGATAGTTCATTTCAACACTTCTTGGGCCTTCCTGACCCTCTCTTGGCCAACTCAAAATCTCAAAACTCGCATCTCCTACCTGGTGCATCTGCCGACCTCCTTTGCAGATGTCCAAACCACCTTAAGCAATTTTTTGCATTTTATCTTCGATTGGAGCTACACTAACTTTTCTTCTGATTGCATCATTCCAAATCCGATCTTTACGTGTATATCCACACATCCACCTTAGCATTTTCATTTCTGCTATCGCCATTCTTTGCACATGTCTATCGTTCACAGGTCAACATTCAGATCCATAGAGTATAACAATCTCACAATTACTTTGTAAAACTTTCCTTTAATTTTCAAAAGAATTTTCTTATCATATAGAACAATAAAGGCTCATTTCCACTTTTGGCAATCTGCATTTATTGTATGAGTAACATCTCCCTCAATTTTCTCATCATGTTGTAAAATAGATCCCAAGTATCTAAAAGAATCAGGTGGTTGGGTGAAGGTCGAGGGAGGGAGGCAGCATGGTCGACGTTCTCTTGCGGTCAGCATGAGAGCGGGGGTCATAGGCATGGGGAGTTTTGGAGGGCGGTGCCTCCGGTGTGGTGGTTGGGGGCATCACGCTGTGGGGTGCCATGATCCTATTCGATGTTTCGGATGCGGTGCTAGTGGCCATCGCCGATTCCGATGCTCAAAGAGGTTTGCGACTGACATTAGGTTGGCCGATCCCAAGGCAGCTAGCATGGGTGGATACCGTTTGCTGGTGGGGGTCTGCTGAAGGGGAGGAAGATGCCTTGATGATGTGATGCAGTATATCATGTGCTCTGTGGGGTTCGCCTTCAGAGGAGATGTGGTCAAACTCGAGGGCTCCGTGGTCTGCGCTCGGGGTCTCTTGTTGGGGAGGTTGAAAAGTTGCTGGCGGTTTCGGGACACACTGCGGGATGTGTTCACTGGCGAATCCCTCTGCCGAGGGATGGGTGGTGCGACTTTCGTCGTAGAGAGAGGCTCTTCTCCGTCAGAGGGCTTCCTCCTGGGTCGAAAGCTTGAGGAGGTTCGCGTGATGCTGGAGCCTGTGCTGAAGGTGGTGGCCATCGTCTCCGATAGGCTGCGACGAGGGCAACGACGGTAGGTGACAACTAAGGGTTCGTATCCGTTCCCGACGTATGTCGAGGCGTCGTTCAGGGGCCGCATCTTCCATCTGGAGGCGCGTGAAGAGGAACAAGAGGAGGTTGTCGCCGGTCGCCAGCCGATGATGGTGGGCGGATCATTGGCGACGAATCAAGCGGAAGGTATAGGGATGCATTTCGATGGCATTTAGAATGATTTCCCTTTATGGGAAGATGCCGTGCCTTGTAGCCCAAGCCAAGGTGTGAGGAATGTGCAGAGTAAGCGGCCTTGGGATCCGGAGATCTCATGCGTACATCTTAGCTAGGTCGTCGTTGCGGGCCAAATGCTCTAATCGGCCTAGGTATGACGAGTCCGTGGATATCGAGAATGAGTCTGAGTTAGCTGATCCCATGGCGAAAGGGGGGATCGAAGACGGGTCATGCCATTCCAATTTTAGCCCTGAACTAGTTAGCGAGGAGGGTGACAACCCTTCGAGGCCTTATTTTGCAACGGATCGGACCTGAGGATGCTTGCGGATCTCCATTGAGACTATTCTCTCGGCGACTCGTGATCCGATTCTGCTCTCGGGTGAATGTAGTTGGAGGGAGCTCGCCATCGTTGGGTGGTCTAGTCCGAGGAGCGGTCCGACACAGGAGGATGGGTACATGGATGGCCCTTAGGAGGATTCTGTTTCATCCGGTTCTCCTCGTGCTGCAAATGGTGTGCTGGCGGTGTGAAGCTCGGTTGGTCTGGAAGCGGCCTTTTCTTTGGGGAGGGGCTCTCGGACATCTCGTTGATGGCTTTGTGCCAGGTCGCGAGGGGGAGGGGGAGGAGATGGCTTTTGGTCGGTTCGGGCTGTAATATCGAAGAGCCTCCCTGAAGGAGAGAAGGCGGCGGGGCCACACTGTCATTTATAGGAGGTTGGTTGGGCTGGGCAGGTCAGAAGTGATGGTGGGAGATGCGGAGGTGGTCGGATGGTGACTTTTGACGATGTTGCATGGGATTAGAAATGGGGAGCCGGGAGGGGTCGGATCTATGGAGGGTTGTGAGGCGATGGAAGGAGGAGTAGAGTGCTCATCGGGCTTGGAGTTGGGCATTCTGGAGTGCCTGGGGCTGAGGCCGCAGAAGGGGTGTTTGTTGGTGAAGTAATGAATCTGGTTACCTGGAACGCAAGGGGGCTGGGGTAGGCGGAGAAAAGGAGGGCCGTGGGTCAGCTGCTGAGAGAACTGAGGGCGGACATCGCCATGATGCAAGAAATGAAGATATCGCGGGATATGAATGAGTTGTGGAAGGGCATATGGGGAAGCAAATTGGGAGAATTCAGAGCAATTCCGTCAGACGGGGCCGCAGGTGGAATGGTGACTGGTTGGGATGGGGACAGACTCGAGCTCCAAGAGGAGGTCTTGCGGGGCTAGTTTACACTGATGCTGTTGCTGCGTCCTATGGCAGATGTGACTCGGTTGATGGTGACCAATATTTACGGCCCTTGCAACTGGGTCAACGATGCCCGATTTGTGGATGAATTGTTCGTGGCTAGAGCCCAATTCCAGGAGGTTGCTTAGATTATTGGTGGTGATTTTAATGTGACATTGCGTCCACATGATAAGCCTGGTGGCCGTGGTGGGAGGGGTAGTGGCTTCGGTGCAGCTGAGCGGATTGCTGGAAGAGCTTGGTTTGCAGGTGTTTGACGTTGTGGGATACCGATACACGTGGATGAACTCGAGATCCAGATCTCAATTAGATAGATTCATGTTGTCCACCGAGGTGCTTGACGTGTTTCCTTTGGTGGTGGCTCGGGCATTGCCCAGGGCGCATTCTGATCACATGTCGCTCCTTTGGTGCTCGGGGGAGGAGGAGCGTGCGGTTTTCAAATTCGAGAAGGCCTGGCTGATGGAGGTTAGATTTCGGGAAGCGATGGAGGATTTCTGGGGCCAATGCAGACAAGAGGGATCGGCGACTTGTAGGCTTGCTGGGAAGCTGGCTGAACTCAAAAGATTTCTTATGGCCTTTAACATGGAGAATTGCATAAGGCGTTGGGAGAGGAGGTCTCGGGCTCAGGAGGAGATCGACCGTTGCGACATGATTGAGGACGAGCGTGTCCTACTAGAGGAAGAGATGTTGGAAAGAAATGCTCATTTAATGGAGATTTTTCGTGAAGATAAAAAGGATGAGGTAGCTTCTTGTCTGTCCGGGGGGAACGTCTGATGATGGGGGGTTTTATCTATCCTCACTCTAGGGTTGCCACTTGTGCGGGGAAGGCTGCGACAAGCAGGTTAGGCACCCCTGATAGATAAAGTGGAGAAGAAACCAACCGGGTGGAAAGCTTCCTGTCTGTTCAGAGGGGCCGTCTGATGATGGTAAATGTGTTTCTTTCATCTATACCTATCTTCTTTTTCTCTACATGTATGATGCATGTTGGAATAAAAAAACGTCTTGAGACCTTGATGAGACATTTCTTTTGGGCATCTCCGACATATTCTTCCGGCATAAACCTAGTGGACTGGAACAAGGTGACAAATCCCAAGGAGGATGGCTGTTTGTGTAGATGATGGATGACTGTTTGTGTTTGTGCAATGGAGATCCTAAGGTTGATTGAAATGAATAAGGCCTTTAATGCTGAGTGGATATTGCATATATGGGGGGGGTACGATGACCTCCTGGCTAAGTTGATTCAATCTAATTATGGGGTTCCTTTGGAGCTGTCAGGACATCCCAATGTTGTAAAAGTCGGTATTCGATATTCAATCAGAGGGGCCACCAAAAAAGAGTATTTCAGGAGATATGCATTTTTTAATGATATTAGGAATATAAAAATTATGTCTAATATATATATGTATTATTTTTTTATACATATATGTCCATCAATCAACATTAGTCCAAGATAAGAGTACCAATTAACAAGTTACATATATGGAGGTTTACCATTTGTGGTGATAGTGACATATACGAGAACCTTTGAAAAAATAATGTGTAAAACATAAAAAATCAACAATATGTTACATTAGTTTGCCGAATATTCGACCAAATATCGGAATATTCCGGCCTAATACGCGGGTTGGATCGAATATTGTCCAAATAACAATTCTATTCGATCACCGTACCGAATAAGAATATTCGACTGAATATTCGGTCCATTCGGCCGGATACAACAGTAGGAAACATCCATGTGGTTGAGTTGCCTTTTTCTTTTTGGAGGGGTATTCCTAATGTGTTACCGGAGTTTATCCAATTTCTGAGGGAGGCGACAAACATGGCTTCAGATTCTAGACGGATGACTGGTTGGAGGAGGGGCATTGTGTGATCGCTTTCCACATCTTTTTCTCAGGCAACATATAGAGAAGCATATCTATCGGACACACGGTCAAGTGGAGCTTGGAACCTTAAGTTCAGGGGAAACCTTTCCGATCATAGAATAGAAGATTTCCTACAGATGTCAAATGGCGTTAGCATTGCAATGTACCTGATCGATGGAAGGGATGCATGGATTTGCAGGGATTGCCAATTCTTGGTGAGGAAAGCATACTAGTCGCTGTGTTCATCCACTGTCTTTCGATCCAGGAAGTCTATGCACATGATTGTGCTTGTATTTGGATTTGGTAGGTGCATTCACAGATAAAGATCTTCCTTTGGCTATAGAAGAGAGGGCGTTTCATGTCTGGGAAAAGAACACAATGGTTCCAAGGGGTAGATGCACGATGTTTACGTTGTGAGGAGGATTAAGAGGATATTGAGCCCATGTTCTTCAAGTGTCCGAGCTCAAGACGAGTATATGAGTCGAGAATACCAAGCATATCTTCGATAATGAAAATACTTTTTGGGCTTCAATTAGTGAAGGTTGGAGAGACTCAGAGGAGGGTAAACAAAGGGCCATTGCCACCATCTGGTCTATTTGGTTGGTCAAAAACATTATTTTTTTTAAGAAAGAGCGCTTCTATTATGAAAATGTGATGGCTCATGTTTGATCGTTTTCTGATGTATTACCTAACTCTTTGATGTTTATATGTACACATAGACACGAAGGTGGGTCCCAGCTTGGGACACCACCCTTTTTTCTTCAAAAAATGCGAACTAAGGGTGTACATCTTCATGGTGTGCACCTCATATTTTTTCAAAAAAAAGTCTGGTCTTTTAGACTTATTATGATAGATGAATATTGCTCTTGTACATTGTTTGAAAAATATAATGCATTTATTCTAGGATGTAAATGCCCAAAGTAGTACGAATACTAGAAACACATGACATGCCGAGTTATGCTGCTGGAGATCTCTGATGATTACAACCTCCACACTACCTGCATTGGAGAGGTGTATGACGAACTATGCCATCCAGGGGATTTCTCATAATATTACCACTTAGGATATTCAAGTGTCGACCACTACCTTTCCCATTCCTTCAGGCTGAGGAAGACATAATACTTGTCGAGAAAACGAACACAATTGTATCATGCATATTAGAGGGTGTGGTACTGCCTAGTGCATATTCCGTGGAAAACTTGGGGACACCGAGACAACATGCTTGTTCGAGAATATCCCTATTCTTTTTCTCGTGCTGACATCGCTGACAACGATGGAGAGACTGTGATAGACCCTAAAGGGGTTTATGATGTTTTGATGCAATGATTGAGTATGGTGATTTCTGGTTACTCCACCTGCTTCTAGTAAGATAATCACTTTTATTCAACCATTGCTCATTTAGGAAGTTTTCTTAGTTATGTTAAGTCTATGTAGAAGTTTATTTATGTTCCTGTATCTTTTATATGTTTATCTTTTCGTCTGTCTACCTTATGTAATTTGCCCATAGGCCTCTCCCTATATAAGAGAGTCTATGGCTCATGGAATAAACATAATGCTTATTTTTCCCAACATGGTATCAGAGCGTCGGTCCTAGACCGGAGTTCTAGTACCAAACCCTAAACCTAGTCGTCCACCACCAAGCCTCGCGTGCGGCCTCTCTCTCGCCGCCCTTCGGCCTCGAGCGCCGCTACTCGGCCACGCATTCGGCGCTGCCCTATTAGTCGCGTGCGGCCTCGCACTTCGGCCCCGTGGCCTGTGCCGCCTGTGGCCTATCCCCTCGGCTCCTTTTAGGACCCGCGCACTCCTAGGGTTCGGTCAACCTTAGGCATCCTCGCCATTTGCAAAGGAGACTTCCGTCCGCGTCACACACGTTAATGGGTTGGTTGTGTGAGGTCTACACATGCAACCAAACCTCCATATGTCAGTGTAGACCAAATGTTATCTTGTCTACAACCCTGATTCTCTCCATTCACAATGCCAGAGAGCAAGATTGAGATCCCCACTACAGGCACCTTCAAGGGTCCTGCGCCTATTGTAAAGATGAATGGATCCAATTACGAGTTATGGGCCATGCAATTCATGAGCCTAATGAAGTCGATGGGTAAGAAACATATTCTTAACGAGGATGAGCCAGTGGAGAAAACAAGATTGTATGCCTCGTGGGAGGCTGATGACACATATGCTCATGTCTGGTTGTCTGGTACTTTGATTCCAAACATTGCAACTGATGTATTGCATCAACCTACTGCCAAAGCAGTGTGGGATATTCTCGCTGCCACGTATTCTCAAGCCAAGAATGAGACAAAAATCCTACAGCTTCAGCATGACATCTTCACAATAAAGCAGAATGGTCGACCCCTTCATACTCACTACACTGCACTGAGGGGAATGTTTGAGAGGTTTCACAACTTCATGCCTCTCACGGCGACTCCAGAACAATTGAAGACATATCGGAATGCGATGATGGTGGGAGTCTTTCTAGCCTCTCTTGGCTCACAGTATGAGGCGGCTTCTTCTCAGATTCTGGCTGACGCTACAATTCCTCCCATGGAGGAGGCCTTTCGTCGATTGAGCCGTATCAGTATCTCAAGCCCTACTACTGTACCGAATTCTTCTGCTATGGCAGCCTTTAGAAGAAGAGACAATTCATCTCATTTTCGTGGACGAGGACCACGTGGTAGGGTTGGCCATGGTTGTGGATTACAATGCACTTATTGTCGTCGGATTGGTCATACAGAAGATACATGCTACTCTAAGCATGGTTTCCCAGCATCTGCCCGTGCAGCAGAACATATACAACATCATGGTGCTACGCTAGCGTCGGATTCACGATATGATGACCTAGTGTCTCGTCTACGTGATATCATGCCTCCAGCCAGTACTCCAGTTTCAGAGAGCAGCTTGGACGTTGTTGCTACTGCAGAAGCTAGTTCCTCAGGTAGTGCTTATACTTCTGCTTTCTACCAGGGCTCTCATACTTCAGAGTGGATTGTAGATTCAGGTGCCACACATCATTTGTGTGGAGATAAATACCAACTCACATCCTACAGGGAAGTTTCTCCAGGAAGAACCGTCATCATAGCAGATGGGACTCATTTACCCATTACAGGACATGGACAGATCTCCTTGACACCCTCTAGGCAGTTGCAGAATGTGCTCCATGCTCCTAATTTCTCAATGAATTTATTGTCAATTAGTCAGATTACTAAGGATCTACATTGTCGAGCGATATTCGACCCATCATCTCTTCTGTTTCAGGACATTCTCACGGGCAACGTGACTGGACATGGCTGTGAGCAAGGCAGGCTGTATCGACTGGTCCATACACCTTACTCCGAAGCATCGTCCACTCAACTGGACCTGTCTCTCCTTACTTATGGCATCTGCATTTTGGTCATCTTCCGTTTATAAGCTGCGTCATGTCCTTCCTCAGATCTCACCCCGCTTGTCTTTTGATTGTGAAGCTTGTCAGTTAGGGAAGCATCATCGGTCTGCCTTCCCTAGTCGTCAGAGTCGGAGCAGTAGCTCTCCATTTGAGTTTTTTCATATTGATATTGGGTCCAAGTCGTGTCCCAGATCATCAGGGACACAGGTTCTATTTAGTTGCTGTGGATGATTTCAGTCGTTTGTCGTGGGTCTTTCTGTTAAAGAATAAATCTGAAGCGGGCATTACTATTATAAACTTTATTAAAGAAGTGCAGAATGTGTTTTCTGTTTCTGTTAAAATTGTGAAAACTGATAATGCCCTTGAATTCTGTACTCGAAAATTATCTCAATTTTTTTCATCCCATGGCATTCTTCATCAACTACACGTCCCAACAGAATGGTGTCACCGAAAGAAAACACTGCCATCTTCTTGATGTCACTAGTACACTTCTTATCCAGAGTTGTGCCCCTACCTCGTTCTGGGGCGATGCGGTTCTTATTGAATGTTATCTCATTAACCGCATGCCCTCGTCTGTGTTGGAGGAGAAGATACCTTTCTCTCTCGTTTTTCCCAACAAGGAGTTGTTTTCTCTAACTCTACGTGTCTTTGGGTCTGTGGCATTTGTTCACCAGTTGTCTTAAGGGGTTGACAAGCTCTCTCCTAAGGCTGTCAAATGTGTTTTTGTCGGGTATTCCAGGACTCAAAAGGGTTATAGTTGCTATGATCCTTTACGTCGAAGATATTATGTCAGTGCATATGTCACGTTTTTTGAGTCAGTCATGTTTTTCTCTCCTACAGGTGACAGATTGGTGCCATCAGATTTAAATGATGAAATTTATGTTCCTTCTCCACCCGTATATGTGCCACAACAAGCCTCTACATCTCCACCACTGTCATCCCCATCACCTCCCCCATCTCCACCACCGCCACCACCTCTACCACCTCCCATATCTTTGGTTCCTCCCCTACCACGCCAGTCGACGGCAGACCCCTTCTCATAATCATGGACAATCATCTACCATGCCCCAGGTTTGTTCTGATAACATTATTCCTAGTGATGGGACTGATGGCATTTCTCAGCAGGAACAAGCAGTGGATGACGTGGATATTGGTACAACCAATGCAGATCTTGATTTGCCAATTGCACTGAGAAAGCAGAAGAGGTCATGCGCTTCCTATCCATTTGCCTCTCATGTTACATTTGAGCGCCTGACAGGAGATTTCAGGAGATTTGTAGGTGCTTTGTCTACTGTTATTATCCCAAGGACCTATCAGGAAGCATTGGCTGATAGCAAATGGCGTCTGGCTATGGAGGAAGAGATGGCCGCCCTTCAGTCGAGAGGTACTTGGAGTCTTGTTCCAGCTCCTACTGGAGCATCTATTGTGAGTTGCAAGTGGGTGTTTACAGTAAACACCATGCCGATGGCAATATTGATAGGTACAAGGCTTGACTGGTTGCTCGGGGATTTACTCAGACGTATGAGGTAGATTATCTTGACACGTTTTCTCTGGTTGCTCGACACTCTACCTTACGGATTCTTCTATCTGTTGCTGTGATTCGAGATTGGTCTCTATTTCAATTAGATGTCAACAATGCATTTTTACATGGTGATCTTCAGGAGGAGGTTTACATGTAGCAGCCACCTGGGTTTACTGCTGAGGGGGAGTGTGTACAGGTATGCAGACTTGATAAGGCAATCTATGACCTAAAGCAGAACCCAAGAGCTTGGTTCCAGAATCTCTCAGATTTGTTTGAGAAGCAAGTATTCAAAAGGTCAAATGCAGACTATTCACTCTTTGTACAGAGGACATCCAGAGGTATGATTTTCATTATGGTGTATGTTGACGATATCCTCATTATAGGAGATGATATGCAGGGAATAAAAATAGCAAAAGAATTCTTGGGCCGTGAATTTGTTACCAAGGATTTAGGAGTACTGAGATATTTCCTTGGTTTGGAGTTTGCTAGAAATGAACAAGGACTCATGATGACTCAGAGGAAATATGTCACTGACTTGCTAAGTGACACATGTATGCTTGGATGTCGACCTACTTCTACACCAATGGATCCAAGCATGAAGATGCATGATGACGACACTGAGGAGGTTCGCAAAAGAAGGTACAGAGAACTGGTAGGAAGGCTCCTTTACATTACTATTACTAGACCAGATATTACATTTGCAGTAAATCAAGTGAGTCAGTTCATGGAGCAACCTCGCCAGGTACACATGGGCGCCATATATATGATACTAAGGTATCTTAAGTTATCTCCAGGTGCAGGTTTGTTGTTTAGGAAGAAGGGCGCTATTACTATTTCAGCATGTGCAGATGCAGAATATGCAGGGTGTCCAAAGGATAGGAAATCTACATCAGGCTTCGCTATATCCATCGGGGAGTCACTTGTCTCATGAAAAAGCAAGAAACAAACAATAGTTGCGAGATCTAGTGCTGAATCAGAGTATAGAGCTATGGTCCAAGCATGTGCAGAAGTGATGTGGGTTCGCGCAGTTCTGACAGATCTACATATAGATGTTCCACTTCCCATATCACTAGAATGTGACAATCAGGCTGCATTATATATTGCTAACAACCCTGCTTTTCACGAGATGGCGAAGCACATTGAGGTGGATTGCCATTATATCCGTGATATGATCCAGAAGGGCTTCATTTCTACTACACATGTCAGGTCAGGAGACCAAACGGTAGACATCTTTACGAAAGCTTTACTTCGGGGTCCCTTTCAGAAATGCTTATCCAAGATGAGCATGATAGATATCTATGCTCCATCTTGAGGGGGAGTGTAGAAGTTTGTTTATGCTCCTGTATCTTTTATCTGTTTATCTTTTCGTCTGTCTACCTTATGTAATTTGCCCATAGGCCTCTCCCTATATAAGGGAGTCTAGGGCTCATGGAATAAACAGAACGCTTGTTTTTCCCAACAGTCTAAGCATACTGCTATTTGGTTAGTTGATATTGAGGCTTACACTCATATCTACGGAGGGAAAAAGCCTATATAGACACATGCAGCAAGTACGCGCAGGATGAACTGTATAAGTGATTGATGGGAGATTGTCACCTATCAAGGGACAAGAGGAGGTCAATCTCATCCCCAACATCAATCTCACTTACGTTCTATTTATTCTTTCCCCATTAAATTGTTATCTGTCATACAGATTTGCGGAGAACTCAATTGATAAGATATAATTTATGTTGTCTCGTTTATTTTTCAAACATTTTGACTGGGTGGATGATTGTTGTGGGCCGCCAGAGGGCCTTCTATCACTTGGCCTAGTCCTCGAGTGCTAATGCTTGCTCCATGATTCATTTTTCTCCTTTAATTACCTTATAGCACGGTGCTTAGGCCATCCATCTCTTTAGAAGCTTCGTCGAATCCTACTCGAGCTCCCTCCCACTATCCACCTAGAATGTGAGACCTTCCAATGGGGAAGCACCATCTGAGTTCATATTCGTTTTTTGATAGTTGCTCATATTATGCCTTTGCTTAAGCTGATCTACCTTGATGTTGGGGTACCTGGTTGATATCTTAACCATCCAGGGAGTCATTTTTATTTTGTACTTTTTGGCAAATTTTTTATTGTCTCATGGACCTTTTTGATGAAAAATAAGTCAAAAGTTTTTTTTCATTATTATCAAGTTTTTAATGAAACAAAAGCATCGTTGGGTGCCAATATGAAAACTCTTCACTCTGATAATATCCTAGAGCTTCTCTCACAAGTCTAGTAATTTTTCTTGTCCTGTTGTGAATTGCGCATCGGACCCTTTGTGCTTATATCTCACAATAGAATGAGATTGCCGAACAAAACATCTGAATCCTCGTGATATTGCTCACACTGTTCTCATGCACCATCATGTTCCCAACTCATATTGGGGGAATGCGGTACTCACTACTACTTTTTTGAAAGCGACATGTTCTCTGTCTCTATTGATAAACAAGTTCCCGCTATGGTTCTTGTTGGGGAAAAATGAATGGCTTAGTTTATTCCATGAGCCCTAGGCTCTCTTGTATAGGAGAGTAGCCTATGGGTAAATTACATAAAGAAGACAACTGAGAAATAAAATAACAAAGAGGTACAGGTCTTCTATATGCGTCAACACTCCCCCTCAAGATGGAGCATAGATATCAATCATGCTCAGCTTGGACGCGCACTTCTGGAATGGGCCTCGAAGTAATGCCTTCGTGAAGATATCAACAGTCTGATTCTCTGATGTGACGTGAGATGTAGCAATGAACCCCTTCTGAATCATGTCACGTATGTAGTGACAGTCAACCTCAATGTGCTTGGTCCTCTCATGAAAGGCTGGGTTGTTTGCAATGAACAAGGCTGCCTGATTGTCACATTCCAACATCATAGGAAGTGGTATATCAAGACATAAATCTGTAAGTAAAGATTTCACCCACATCATCTCTGTGCTAGCCTGGGCCATGGCCCTGTATTCGGATTCAACACTGGATCTAGCTACCACTGTCTGTTTCTTGCTGCTCCACGAGACTAGGGCATCTCCAACATAAACTGCAAATCCTGAGGTAGACTTCCTGTCCTTGGGGCATCCTGCATAGTCTGCATCAGCACATGCTGTGATAGAGATCTCCTTTCCTTTCTTAAATAGCAAGCCTGCACCTGGAGATGATTTTAGATATCTCAGAATCATGTGTATTGCATCCATATGGGCCTGACGTGGTTGCTCCATGAACTGGCTCACACGACTCACTGCAAATGATAGATCAGGTCTAGTGATCGTGACATACAGTAGTTTGCCTACCAGTTCTCTGTACCTTCTCTTGTCCACCTCTTCTGTGTCGTCATCATAAAGCTTTATGCTGGGATCCATTGGTGTCGTAGCAGGTCGACACCCTAGCATACCTGTCTCACTCAATAGATCTGTAACATATTTCCTCTGCGACATTACCAATCCATATGGATTTCTAGCAAACTCCAGCCCCAGAAAATATCTAAGGACTCCCAAGCCCTTGGTGACAAACTCGGTTCCCAGTCTTTCTTTTTCCTGCTTAATGCCCTGCTCATCGTCTCCTGTAATCAAGATATCATCATCATAAACCATGATTACAATGATGCCCCTAGCCGTCTTCTGTACAAACAAGGAATGATCAGCATTGGAGCGTTTATATCCTTGTTTCTCAAAAAGATCTGAAAGCTTCTGAAACCATGCTCTGGGGCTCTGCTTAAGGCCATAGATGGCCTTATGTAACCTGCACACCTTGGAACACTCCCCCTCAACAGCAAACCCAGGTGGCTGTTGCATATATACTTCCTCTTGCAGGTCGCCATATAGGAATGCATTCTTCACGTCCAGCTGATAAAGCGGCCAGTCTCTAGCAACTGCAACTGATAGCAGGATCCGCAGTGTGGAATGACGCGCCACAGGCGAGAATGTGTCAAGGTAATCCACCCCGTATGTCTGTGTGAAGCCACGTGCAACAAGGCGTGCCTTGTATCTGTCAATAGAGCCATCTGCATTGTGCTTCACTGTAAATACCCACTTGCAGCTCACCGGGCTGACATCTGGAGGTATAGGAACCAAGCTCCAGGTTCCTCTGGACTGAAGTGCCGCCATTTCTTCTTCCATTGCTAGCCGCCATCTAGCATCCCTGCAAAGCATCATGATGATTCCGTGGAATGTCTGTAGCTGAAAGTGCCAATGCAAACGTCCTGAAATCTCCAGATAGCCTCTCAAAAGACACGGCTGCTGATAATGGATATTTGGCACAGCTTCTCTTCGGCTTCCTTAGAGAAATTGGAACATCCAAATCATCTGTATTCTCATCAGGCTCCTGCAATACATCCTGCTCAGAAATGTTGTCAGATCCATCAACATTAATATTTTCATTACATACCATAGGCGAGCTAGTTGACGGGTCAGGACCATGAGCTGGAGGAGGCCTGCGGATGTAATGGAATGGTAGTGGTGAGACGGGCGGTGGCGGCGATGGTGGTGGTGGCGACGGTGGTGGTGGTGGTGGTGTCGGTATCTGAGGTGGTGGTGTCATGTATATGGCATCAGGAGGTATAGATGGTAGCTGTTTGTCTCATGATGCTGAAAAATACATAATAGATTCAAAAAATGTAACATCTGCACTGATCATATACCGCCGACGCACAGGATCAAAACACTTGTACCCCTTTTGAGTTCTGGAGTACCCAACGAAGACACACTTGACAACCCTAGGAGAGAGCTTGTCAGTACCAGGCGACAACTGATGGACGAATGCGACTGACCCAAACACACGAGGAGTAAGAGTAAACAAGTCCTTGTCAGGATAAATGAGTGAAAAAGGAATCTGTTCATTCAAGACAGACGAAGGCATACGGTTGATTAGGTAACATGCAATAAGAACTGCATCACCCCAGTAGGAGTAGGGAACATGACTATGTATAAGAAGTGATCTTGTGACATCAAGAGGTGACGGTGTTTTCGTTCAGCAATCCCATTCTGTTGAGATGTATGGGCACAAGATGTTTGGTGAATAATCCCTTTTGAGGAGTAGTAATTAGCCAGAATGTTGGTGCACAACTCTAAAGCATTATCACTTCTCACAAGCTTGACAGATGTGGAGAAAACATTTTGAATTTCATTAAGAAAATGGATAATAATATTTCCTGCTTCAGATTTATTTTTCATCAGAAACACCCATGACACTCTCGAGAAATCATCCACAAATACAATATAAAACCTGTGTCCCTGATGATCGGGAACACGACTCGGACCCCAGACATCGATATGAAACAACTCAAACTTGGAGTTACTACTCCGACCTGGACGACTGGGAAAGGACGACCTGTGATGCTTTCCCAACTGACATGCCTCACACTGGATAGGTGTGTGAGAGAGACCATGGGGTAGAACTCGACGCAACTTCTGAAGCGGTAAATGACCAAAACGCAGATGCCATAGGAAAGGAGATACTTGTCCAGCAGGAGAGGATGTGGTTCCGGCAAATGGGGACTGATGCAGACGGTAAAGGCCTCCTTGCTCATAGCCACGACCAATCACGTTGCCCGTACGGATGTCCTGAAAAATCAAAGAAGATGGATCAAAAATTGCTCGACAATGGAGATCCTTCGTAATCTGACTAATTGACAACAGATTCATAGAAAAATCAGGTGCATGTAGCACATTCTTGAGCTGCATAGAGGATGTCAGTCTAATCTCCCCCTGACCAATGATGGGGAATGTGTGCCATTGGCAATCACTACTGTCCGTCCTGGAGGGATCTGAGTGTATCCTATAAGTAGACTCTGGTCGCCACATAGATGATGTGTAGCGCCCGAGTCCATGATCCATGATAGTGTATCAGATCTACTACTGTGGAGTGCAAGTATACTACCTGAAGTACTAGTAGATGCAGAGGCAGAAGCAGCAGCATCAGTATGACTCTCTGTAGTCGGTGCTGGACCAGATGGTGGGATAATGCCCCTCAGACGGGCAACTAGATCATCAAATCGTTGATCCAAGGTAGCAGCAGATGGGGGCTCTATCTGCTCAGCAGCTCGTGCAGACGCAGGAAATCCGTTCTTCGAATAGCATGTGTCTTCATTGTGTCCGACTCGGTGACAATATGTGCATGTTGGCCTAGTGCGGCCACCCCTTCCACGAGGTCCACGTCCACGGCCTTGATGATGAAATCCGCGACCTCTGTTTGCCGCCATGGCTGAGGAATTCTGACTCACAGCTGCTGAAGGAACTGTGATCCTACTCAATCTATGAAATGCTTCCTCCATGGGAGGAATAGTCGAGTCTGCCAAAATCTGAGACCGTGTTGCCTCATACTCTGGATCAAGGGCAGCGAGAAACACACCCACCATCGTCGCATTCCTGTATGTCTTCTGCTGTTCTGGCGTGGCAGTAAGAGGCATGAAGCTATAGAGCTTCTCGAACATCCCTCTCAGTGATGTGTAGAGAGAATGTAAAGGACGACCATTCTGCTTTATTGTGAATATATCATGTTGAAGTTGCAGAATCTTTGTTTCGTTCTTCGCCTGAGAATATGTTGCCGCCAGGATATCCCACATGTCTTTGGCTGTGGGTTGATGTAGGATGTCATTGGCAATTTCAATAGCTAATGTACCAGATAGCCAGACCTTGGCATATGCATCATCGGCCTCCCATGAGGCATGTACTCCAGTCTTCTCTGCAGGCTCAGGTTCGGTAAGAATGCGCTTCTTACCTGTAGACTTCATCATACTCATGAACTGCATTGCCCACAGTTCATAGTTAGTACCATCCATCTTGACAATGGGCGCTGGACCACGAAAGGCGCCAATAGACGGGATATCAGCCTTGCTTTCTGACATACTGGAGATGGAAGACTTGAGCGATTGACAGAAGATGATCTTCGTCTACAATGACATAGACGGGATTAGTTGCTTGTGTAGACCTCAAGCAACTATCCCCATGAATATGCGCGCGCTACGGTCTTTACACGCGCAAGCAATCACGAAGAGGCACGCAAACAGTAGGCTGGCGCACGGATGTTCACGCGTAAGGGTGCACAGTTACGCGTAGGCAATAGCACGCTACGTGCGTGTGCAACTAGGGCACACACGCAAGTACTGCAAGGAGAAGTTGCACAGAAGCGCGCCTGTATGTCACGATCAGAACCGGCTATGCGCTATGCGCTGGGGCTAGCAGACCTACGCGCTATGCGCTGTGCGCTGAGGCTACGCGCACAGGCGTTGGGGCTACGCGCACAGGCTATGCGCTGGGGCGATGCGCACAGGCGATGCGCACAGGTGATGCGCAGGTCTCGCGCACAGGCGATGCGCACAGGAGATGCGCTAGGGCTGGAGCACCGCCGCGATTGGAGAAGAAGACCGCCGCAGTAGATCGGGGGTGGGCGGCGCCGAGTAGAGAGAGAGGAGAGAGAGGCCGGCGGGTGGGGTGGGTTAGGGTTAGGGTTTCGAGAACTCCGGTCTAGGACCGTCGCTCTGATACCATGTTGGGGAAAAATGAATGGCTTAGTTTATTCCATGAGCCCTAGGCTCTCTTATATAGGAGAGTAGCCTATGGGTAAATTACATAAAGAAGACTACTGAGAAATAAAATAACAAAGAGGTACAGGTCTTCTATATGCGTCAACAGTTCTCTACCTTGAAAAGCAGTGTTTCCTATTTTCCTAATGTTTTTGGGTGTGTTGCCTTTGTCCACATTCTTGAATCCGAGAGGGACAAGTTGGCTACTAGAACGTTCAAATGTATTTCTTAGGTTGCATTTGGTTGGAGAATAAGAAAGGTGGGATAAGGATGCGAACTAAGGAATAAAGGGGTATTTTCTATTCCTGTTCTTTTCCCCTACTTGGATTGGAAACTAGACACTTGGAGGAGTAAAAAACAGAGAGCGAATATGGAGCAATGGCTAACGTAACTCCTTCATTATGGATTCGGTCTGCACTTACAAATCAACAAGTCACTCCTACTGGAGTTATGGAGCTAAGATGTGACAACATGATGGTCATGCATATAATCAACAACCCTGTGTTTAATGAGCACACGAAGCATGATAAAGATGATTGCACTTGAGATTTAATACAAAAAAGGTTACTGTGCATCTCTAATGTATTATGAGATAATCAGATTGCTAATGTATTCACCAAACCTCTCGCCCGTGCAGAATTTGAGAGATGTTAAAAGCGGAGCATGGTTGATATGTATGCTCCAACTTGAGGGGGAATGTTGAAAGGTATTTTGTATACCCATTCAGGGTATCTTGTCTCTTTATGATTATGATGTATTTCTGGTGTAACTCTACCTCCAGGACTCTCCCTATATAAGGATCTTACAAAGAAATTGTCGTAATTAAAGTCAAATTAGTTTTCTGCAGTGTGGATTTCATAATTGGTCTGTTGTGGTACTTCTCACGTGCTATCAAATGATCGGCAATCACGATTCTCATAAGCAGTTACTTACATTTATTCGTCAAATATCTTTTTGTTGGAATAAGATATGCTTTTTGGACATTGGAGAAGGCTCGGTGCTTAAATTTGTAAACTGTATAGTTTGGTTCTGAAGTACATTTCACTTTGTTGGTATCAGCTCTCTTTTTTAGGGCATTTGAGAAGTCAGTGCTTAAATTTGTATTTGTGCTTACAGAACTGTATCGGTTGGTTCTGAAGTAAATTTTGGGCAGAGTGGTGGTTTGCGAATTATGCATGTTTCTTGGCATCCGCACAGCTGGACCCATATTGGAGTTCTTTCTTCAGATTCAGTTCTCAGGTTAGGCATCATTTAGAAGATATCGAATGCCATTGTACTTGCATAATTTTTTACCTCAAAAATATTATAATTTTGCATAGATATAAGTTACTCCATCTGACTACATATCATTGATTGCTAGCTCAGAATTTTAAATTTCACCTGATATCCCCAGGAGGCAGGAAGTACCTTAGAAAAACAAATTTTAGCTAGGTGATTTATAAACAACCTTGCATTTGGTTTCCTTTTCTCTTATCTAGGGAAGACAATAAAAATAATTTATGAATTACTGAATTAACAACAACAACAAAGCCTTTTCCCACAATTAAGTAGGGTCGGTTACATGGATTCCTCGCCTCCATTTAGATCTATCTTGGGTCAATCTCGTGCTTATATCCAAAAAACTAAGATCTGTAGAGATAATTATGTAATCTGTGTATCGTTTAGTCTTTTTATTTTCTTGATAACCTCTTATATAATTTACCCATGGGTCCTCTCTATATAAGAGAGCCTAGGGTTCTATGGAATAAACAGATAACTCTTTTCCACCAATATGGTATCAGAGCCAAAACCCTAACCCTAAAACTCTAACCCTTTACACCGCCACCCCCCTAATTCTCGGCGCCGGCGCCTCCCTCCCCTCCCTCCTCGGCGTCGCCGCCCCTCCTCCTCGGCGCCGCCCTTCATCGCTGCCCCTCCTCCCCGGCCGAACCCTCCTCCCCGGTCGAACCCTCCCCGGTCAGGCCCCTCTACCGCCGGATCTTCTCCAGTCTCCGCCGCCGGCGCCTACTCTTCCGCCGGGCTTTCCCTCAATGGATTTGGGTGCGTAAAGTCTACATATGCACTCAAATCCTATACAGTTTTTGTAGACACTTCTTTGTTGGTCTACAGATCCTAGTTCTTCGTCTCCACCGACATGTCAGAAAACAAAGTCGATATGCCCTCCATAGGCGTGTTTAAAGATCTCACGTCAATAGTCAAGATAAATGAGACGATTATGAGCTCTGGACGATGCAGTTCATGAGCCTCATGAAGTCGAACATTAAGAAGCACATTCTTACCGAGGAAGAACCGGGCAACGAAGACTGGGATCTATACCTCATGGGAGGCTGATGATTCATATGCCAAGGTCTGGCTCTCAGGCACGTTGTCGATGGAGATTGCCAATGATGTTCTCCATCAGTCCACCGTTAAAGCGATGCAGGACATACTGGCAACCACTTACTCGCAGGTGCGAAATGAGATGAAGATGTTACGGCTCCAGCATGACATATTGACCATGAAACAGAATGGACGACCACTACATTCCTTCTATACATCCCTACAGGGGATGTTTGAGAAACTCTACAGTACTATACCTCTCACGGTTACTCCCGAGCAGCA